>SJXQ01006855.1:237275-343304 GCA_006408695.1 Aepyceros melampus
AGACAGGACATTTTGGACACAGTGGCTAGAGGAGAGGGTGGGATGATTTGGAAGAATGGCACTGAAATGTATACATTATCATATGTAAAATAGATAGCCAGTGGGAATTTGATGTATGACACAGGGAGCCAAAATCCAGTGCTCTGTGACAACCTAGAGGGGTGGGATGGGGAGGGAGGTGGGAGGAGGTTTCAAGAGAGAGGAAGCAAAGTGAAGTGAAAGTTGCTCAGCTGTGTCCCTCTCTTTGCAACCCCATGGACTGTACAGTCCATGGAATTCTCCAGGCTAGAATACTGGAGTGAGTAGCCTTTCCCTTCTCCAGGGGATCTTCCCAACCCAGGGATCAAACCTAGGACTCCTGCATTGCTGGCGGATTCTTTACCAGCTGAGCCACAAGGGAAGCTCCCGAGAGAAGGGGGACATATGTGTACCTAATGCTGATTCATGTTGATGTGTGGCAGAAACCATCACAAGATTGTAAAGTAATTATCCAAAATAATAAAGCTGTCTGTGAGCTCTTGGTTCAATAAACATTCCCCAAAGAAAATAATAATGAAATAGTGATTTGGGGGCAAATACTTTGATGCCAATTATATTACACATGGGAATCATCACCCTATCTCCATCCCAGTCTAGTTTTTCTTCCACTGTTGTTGATATTCCCCAATTTCATGACTTGCAACCAGTGCTAACATTTATAATACATTTCAGCTCTTTCTGTCCTAGCCAAACCTGCAATTTCCTTGATGTTTTCCTGGCAAGTAAAGCAGGATAAGGCTCCCTTTTGGTGTAGAATGCATCCATTATATATTGCAGTTCTTTCTCAGCCTTTTGGGTGGCTAAATTTTGGTGTTAGAGGAATAGAGAGGAATTTTGAAATCAGGGATTTTTTTAAAAAATGATTTTGGGTGACTGCAAAATATGGAACTCTTCATGGCATTGAGTGAATATCTTCTCTTCTCTTGCAAGTTTCCTTTGATGGCTCCTATGGAATAAAATTTCCAATATATTTTCTCCCAAATTTTGTTACTGGCCCTATGACATTTCTTTAAACTGTACCTTTACACTTTTAAAATTCCACAAAGCCTTGTCATCATAGGAAGCAAGGGACTCAGCTTTGATCTGCAAAATTAACTCTACAAGGTAGCATGTTGTTATTCTATTTAGAAGACTTGAAAGCAGATCCAACAATTCAATTATATTTAATTTGTAATTAACTCCCTCCTAAGCAGCTAATGGTGCATAACTTGGACACTACTGTTCTGGATGGGCAAGGAGAAGAATAAAATGGCTTATTTTAGAGAAAGCTTATCTTAGATAGGGTACCTGCGGTTATAGTAGTGCTTCTTGGGATGACTTTCTGGCTCCAAAACAAAACTCTTCTTTGAAGGGTGTCTGGTGACGTACAGAGGTAGGCCTCCAGCAGCTGAGACTGTGATGTTTGACCCCGATATATGGAAAAGATGATTGGTCTCCAAGTAGGCATCTGACCTGCTTATGCCAATCAGATTCTCTCTTCTGAGAATTTGGAATTTTGAACTGAGGGCAAAATATAGGTTTTGATGCTATTTCAGTCTCTTAAATGGCAGTGCTCTAGAGTGAGATCTTTAAGTTCCCTCCCATTTCTCTTGAGCTACCTTGATTCCTGTTCTTCAGAAAACTTGGTTATTTAATTCTTCCTTCAATTTTGTGAGCTACTGCAGCAATTTTCCAAGAAGTTCCTCTTATTTTTTAGTAGACTTTACAGTTCGTCTAGTTTTCTTGCCACCAATGTTAATGACAATACAGAAGTCAGAGAAATTAATTCTTTACTAAATTTGTTAATGCAGGTGATGTCTATTTGGTGGCAATTATTATAGTTTTTAATTATGTGTGTGTTTGATGGGAAATTAGTATTTTACCATATGCTATAGTGCCTTCCTGTTTTCATCATCATTATCATCACAAGCATCATGACAACCCTTGTTTATACAGAACTCTCTACCCAACCAAAAATTAAGCATTTTGCACACAAAAATAGCATTTGCTATGTAATTATATGGTCATGTAGTAATTTGTAATTAACTCCCTCCTAAGCAGCTAATGGTGCATAACTTGGACACTACTGTTCTGGATGGGCAAGGAGAAGAATAAAATGGCTTATTTTAGAGAAAGCTTATCTTAGATAGGGTACCTGCGGTTATAGTAGTGCTTCTTGGGATGACTTTCTGGCTCCAAAACAAAACTCTTCTTTGAAGGGTGTCTGGTGACGTACAGAGGTAGGCCTCCAGCAGCTGAGACTGTGATGTTTGACCCCGATATATGGAAAAGATGATTGGTCTCCAAGTAGGCATCTGACCTGCTTATGCCAATCAGATTCTCTCTTCTGAGAATTTGGAATTTTGAACTGAGGGCAAAATATAGGTTTTGATGCTATTTCAGTCTCTTAAATGGCAGTGCTCTAGAGTGAGATCTTTAAGTTCCCTCCCATTTCTCTTGAGCTACCTTGATTCCTGTTCTTCAGAAAACTTGGTTATTTAATTCTTCCTTCAATTTTGTGAGCTACTGCAGCAATTTTCCAAGAAGTTCCTCTTATTTTTTAGTAGACTTTACAGTTCGTCTAGTTTTCTTGCCACCAATGTTAATGACAATACAGAAGTCAGAGAAATTAATTCTTTACTAAATTTGTTAATGCAGGTGATGTCTATTTGGTGGCAATATTATAGTTTTTAATTATGTGTGTGTTTGATGGGAAATTAGTATTTTACCATATGCTATAGTGCCTTCCTGTTTTCATCATCATTATCATCACAAGCATCATGACAACCCTTGTTTATACAGAACTCTCTACCCAACCAAAAATTAAGCATTTTGCACACAAAAATAGCATTTGCTATGTAATTATATGGTCATGTAGGGATGTGAGAGTTGGACTGTGAAGAAAGCTGAGCACCGAAGAATTGATGCTTTTGAACTGTGGTTTTGGAGAAGACTCTTGAGAGCCCCTTGGAATGCAAGGAGATCCAACCAGTTCATTCTGAAGGAGATCAACCCTGGGATTTCTTTGGAAGGAATGATGCTAAAACTAAAGCTCCAGTACTTTGGCCACCTCAGGCGAAGAGTTGACTCATTGGAAGAGACTCTGATGCTGGGAGGGATTGGGGGCAGGAGGAAAAGGGGATGACCGAGGATGAGATGGCTGGATGGCATCACGGACTCAATGGACGTGAGTCTGAGTGAACTCCGGGAGTTGGTGATTGACAGGGAGGCCTGGTGTGCTGCGATTCATGGGGTCACAAAGAGTCAGACATGACTGAGCGACTGAACTGAACTGAACTGATGTGATTACAATAATACTGTTAAATGAATGCTATCATTGTCCTTGTTTCATACCTTGGGAAGCTGAGGCAGAGAGCATTGCTTGAAGTCATGCTTCTGGAAAGTGATGGAGAAATGATTTCAGTCTAGGTTTGCCATGCTTCAAAGAAAGATGATACTCTTAGGTTTTGCACTGTAGTGTAGAAATGTAATTCTGCCCAAAGATGCTGTATTCCCTGGTTTATTGGGTTTTTTTATGTTGAATATGGAAATGGGATAATTCTGTAGTTTTGGAAATTTAATACTCTATTTTAGTTGGCTTACTTATACTATCCCTTCTTTTTTGTAGGTTATCTTGTTTGATGAGGCCAGGGATTAGGCAGTCAGGGTACCAGATTGGATAAATTGTCCTGAGAAGACCTCTTGAGGAGGTGACATTGGAACTGAGACAGAATGATAAAAATAAGGCAGCTATGCAAAGATCAGAGACAGAATGTTCCAGGAAATGGGAAGAACAAATACACAGGTATTGATTTGGGAATGAACGTGGTGAGGTTAGAGGAAAAGAACCTCTGGAGAGGAGAGGAGTGAACAAGGGAATCAGTGGTAAGAGATGATGGAGAGGAAGGCTAGAACTGAATCATGTAGGATCTTATAGGCCATAGTAAGGAATATGGATTTTATTATAAACACAATTGGCTAACCATTAGGAAATTCAGAGGAAAGGAACAATATGATATAGTGGATTTCTCCTTCTGGGAATGACAGAGGAGCCAGCAACTCTCCTATAGAACATACACAAGGCTAGGCGAAATGAAGAGAAAATATTTATTTAAAGGCATTGAAGAACTGCTAAGGTATCCAGGACTTGAGGGGTCAAAATACGGCAGAAAGGAAGTATACTGCAGTGACCTCAGTAGTCTCACTCTTTTTCTTTTTGAAGCATTTGTGGATTTGTAAATGGTAAAGTTATAAGAAGGTAAAAGACCTAAAAGAAAGTCCCCGCTAAGAAGTAGGGAAGTTGAGCAGAGATTTTGGCAGTCCTAAAGATACACAAATCCAAAACAATGTAATAGAAGACTCAGCAGTATATAAAAACAGTATTATGGTATGACAAATCTGTACTTATTACAGGAATGAGAGGTTGGGTAACATTAAAATATCAAATAATGCTAATAAGAAAAAACCATATGATCATCTTAATAGAAATTCAACATCTAATCTTGACAAAACTTTTCGCTAATTCAGAATATAAGTAAACATCCTTAAAGGAAGAATATTTAGAAAACACGGAGCAAGCATCATCAGGCTTAAGTGAAATATTGAGATCCTTATTCTGTAATTAGGTATGAATTAAGGGTGATAACACCACTTCTGCTCAGTCTGATACAGGAGGTCCAAGTGAATGCTGTGAGGCTAGGAAAAGAAATAAAATATATCAGGAAAGAGACAAAGCAATAAGATTATATAATTTGCAGAAGATATAATTATATAGTATAAATTTAACAAATGAATTTAGCAAGTTTGCTGAATACAAAGTCGTATGAAAAAACTATTGTATATTTGTATATCTGCAAAAAGGAATTATAGATGAAAATTTTAAAAGATACCATTTTGAATCAATTCAGCAACATGTAAAGAGGACTATAAACTATGACTTAGTGGTAAGAGTATATGAGTTGAATGGTGTCCCCCTTAAAGATATTTGAAATCCTAACCCCATTGCCTCAGAATGTGACCTTCATGGACACAAGATCATTGCAGATGTAAGTAGTTAAGAATACCCTAGTGGAACAGGATGGGCCCTTATTAGAATGGAACTGGTGTTCTTATTAGAAGAGAAGAGACACAGATAAACGGATGCCTTAGAGGAGACTGTGATGACAGAGGCCGAGGTTAGAGTGATGGAATTACAAGCTAGGAAATGCCAAAGATTGATGGCCCATACCAGAAGCTAGGAAGAGGCAGAAAGGATTCTACCCAGAGTCTTGGAGGCAGCATGACCCTATTGACTTCTCACCTCTAGAACTGTAAGATAGTACATTTCTTTCGTTTAAGTCACTCAGTTTGAGGTATTTTGTTATAGCAGCCCTAGGAAGCTAATATAGGGAGGATGGAAAGGACATGCATAAGAATGACTACCTGTTTTCAGCACCTGAATGGATGAACTGACCAAATTGAACTTTATGTGGATCATCAAGGCAGATTTTGAACATTTAATTATGAATATGATGATGCTTTCAGCAGACAGTAGAACATAATGCATCAAGGATTCTGCATCTTAAGAAAGCGTTTTGTTTCTCATTCTGCATTCAGCCAGGAATTCACCTAAATCTCCTTGTGCCGTCAGGAGTATATCTTCTTCTTAAAGCCTTTTCGAGAAGGGATCACAGCCTTCCTTAGAATTATTTGGAAGGACAGCAGCAGGAGAAGCAGGTTGGTGTGAGTAGTTAACTTGTCCTTTCTTTTTTTTCCAACTTGTGGAGCACAGCTGGGAGTGAAACCCTGGAGACAACAGCTTCTCTGATTTATTATGCTTCAGGAAACCTGAACAAGGAAGCAGGGTTACTGAAAATTAGCTGCATTTCCTTTTCTGCTTCTCAGTCCTGGTACAGGAGATTTGCTAGGGCCCGGACTCTTTTAATCTTACCAGGGGCAGTGGGACATGGTTCTCTGTCAGAGGCTTCTCTCCAGGCTGACATGAAATGAAGAAGAAGCAAAGTCCAGCTGAGTTTAGGTCTCTGCTCTTTCTCTTATTTGTAGTAGCCTTTTGACAAGACTGGCCGCCTTCCTGCTTTCTGCAGATTTTATCCAGTGGCCCGCATGTGAATTCGAACAAACTTTCTCATTGTTTTTCTTCCTGCTGTGACAGCCAGGAATGTTTGCCCATTGGTGGGACATGCCCCACTAATCCATCACTTTGAAAACTGTCAGGGTTCTCTGTTGACTCCAGAAGAGAAATAATTGAAACTTTATCAAGCACCTTAAATATTCAATATAATTAGAGGAGAAATGAATGGATTCTGTAAACTTGCATTGATACTAAATTCTACTTGCAGTTAGTCTTGGACATAAATTTCAGAAAATTATATGTAAATGTACTCATTAGTGTACTGTAATATCCAACATCTATTTTGTCTCTGGGCAATTTTTCTTTTCTTAGTACAAAAGCTATTACTACTGTTATTAAAAACAGTAATTGATTTTCCATTTTTTAAAAAACTTTTTTTTTTCCTCTAGTTCCATTTCCTCTCTGTGTCTTTGCCATGCATTCCAATAATATTTTCCTAAGGCTTGCAAAAGAGTTACATTATGCTCTAATAATTCTGAGGACAAAGGGGAAAAAGGGCAATGTGGTGTTACTGGAGAAGCTATTTTAAACTGGAGTGGGCCCAGAAAACTAACCTCGGAATGATACATTGAATGGCTTTATGCCAGGGATTTGATTATATTGTGCGTTGTTTCATTTGAACATTGTAGATCTTATTTATAATTAAATGTTTTATAAAGCCCTAACTAAATAGTGTTGGAGTCAAAATACAGTTTTATTAAAAGGCTCTAAAAATTACAAATCAGCCATATAGGTTAGTTGTAACATGAATGCTCCACATGTTCTCACAAATGTATGTCTGAGTTTAATTATGGTGTAAATTTATTTCAGAAAAAAAAAGAAATACTTTAAAGGTTTTGGTGATAATTTTAATTAAAAATTTTATTTATTTCATGTGATTATTTACTGGTATACAGAACATGTTCCATCCTCAAATGTAAGCTTTTTCGGGGGGGAAGAATTAAAAATACTTTGAATATTTAAATTTGATTTTGCAAGGTGACTATGCAGTTTTGTAATCTTACATTTAATAATAAATTAGATTTAATAAATTAATAAATTAGATTTAATGTAAATATGTAATATTTACATATTAGATACGTAATATACTATTACATGTCCTGAAGGGGAAGTGAATGAATCTCTATTTGCAATTATGTGATTCCAATTTAAAAAATATTTTCAGGGCTCAGCTGAAGACAAATTGAGTACAAAATAATTCTGATAGTGTGGGGTTTGTGAGTGTGTGTATGTGTCTTTAATAATGCATCTTTCATACCATCAAATAAATCAGATAGGCACAGGAAATTTAGAAATCATATACTGTAACAAAATGAGGAGATTTTAGATTCTTTTGCATGTTCCTATTTTCAGTGTTTATTGTGAAACCCAAATTGGCAGTCTTTGTGATTCATGATGTCCATCAGGCAAAGTTCTTTGCTGAATGTCTTTCTTTTACTAGTCCATATTCCATCCTGCGGCAGGTAAATAGGCTGGTGTCTAAATTTATTTAAAGTTGTTTACAAAAAGCCAGAAACACGGTGGTGTTCTCAACGTGAGGTTGATTGTGTAGTTTGGATTTATGGCTTTGGCAAACACATCCGGCTGTTTATACTATTATTTATTTAGTAAGCTCTCTCTTCAGTCCCTGAGGCAATATGTTGGTTAAGATCAAGGTGGGAAGCCTCAGCCATCAGCCTCAATTTAAATCTCAGCTTACCAGTTTTTGTGACTGCAAGCAGCTCTTTAAACCTGTGTGCCTTAGTTTCCTCATATGTCACAGGGGAAAATTATGATGCCATACAGAATTTGGGGGACGATTTAATGCATTTAATACTGAGAACAGTGCCTGATGTGTAGTGAGAACTCAATTATTAAGCAATTAAAAAAATTGAAGGTGACCAGCTTTTAAAAAAAAAAACAAAAAAAACTCACCTGGTTTGTTGTGCCTGTGTTGGCTTTCATATTTGGGGAAAGGAGATGGAAGAAAATGTTTTAAAAATGACTTGCATATATTAGTATTACCTTACAAAATGCAGACTTACAGAGGCTCATTTTAAAGAAATCAGCAGATTATAAAACTCTTCCTGGTTCCTGTTGTACCAGAGTATCTGGGTGTGAGTGAATTACAAATGTTCTTGAGATTATATAAAAAGCTGTTGACAGCATTTTCAGCTTTTGAAAGAAAAGTGAAAGTTCAGTTGTGTCTGACTCTTTGTGAGCCCATGGACTGTAGCCCTCCAGGCTCCTCTGTCTGTGGAATTCTCTAGGCAAGAATACTGGAGTGGATATTGCCATGCCCTTTTCCAGGGGATCTTCCCAACTCAGGGATCAAACCTGGGTCTCCTGCATTGCAGGCAGATTCTTTACCATCTGAGCCACAAGAGAAGACTTTCAGCTTTTAGGAACATTGTTATTGGTTTGAAGTCAGCTCTTCATGGAGTTTGCAACTTGGCTTTAACAGTTAAATAATAAAAGTATTATTAGAGAAAGTGAGATGTGTGTTATCACCTCAGCAATGTTAGATCTTCAGACTGAGTAGCATTTTGTGTCTTGTCCTTCCAATTTGTGTGTGTGTGGGAGGGGATGGGAGTGGAGGGTGAGGAGTAGGAGTAGAGGTGGGGTTGATTACTAAATAGAAACAATGACTCTCAGCTCCTGTGCCAGGTTCTCCACTCATTCCTCAGAGGGAGAGGAGTGTAGAAAGTAAAAGGAAACTCAGTGTTGGATGGAAAATGAACCACAAAATGCAAACGACTAATACCTTGTCTATTGTTTATCCCACTGAGATTTTCTGCCTCTCTAGTTATAGCGATGGGTGAGTAAAAATTAATTAGAAGCTGGAATCTGATTTTAAGATGGGATGTCAGACACATATATCAAGTTGTTAGGTTAGCTGTAAAGCATAACCTGGGATTTATATATTTAGAAGTCATAATAAATCTGTCCGTCATGAAAATCAGATTATCCAGCGTTGCATGCTAATGGCTCATCATCCTGTGGAATTGTGGTCTCCCCAGCAACTGCCTGCTGGTCCTGCTTTTCTCTGATTTGCTGTCTCCCTTGACCAATGAGTGACTCCACTCTCCTCATTTAGCAAAGTGCCTACTTTAATAAATGCTTCTGAGCCTCTATAAGGAGGAGACGTTTTCCTCTGGACTATAGCAGCAACTCCTAGGGCTCTCCCGGACTCAATATCCTCAACAGTAATCAATCAGTCCATCAGTTAGTCAATTCACTAGCCTAACAGTTACTTCCAAGACATTTATTGAGTACCTGTCATGTGCTGAGCTGTTTGCAAGGTGCTTGGAATCTAACAAAGATAGTTCCTGCCCTCATAGTGGGCAGTGATAGAGGGGAGAGGTAAGAACACTCAGAATACATTGTGAGATGGACAAAAAGGCAATGGCACCCCACTCCAGCACTCTTGCCTGGAAAATCCCATGGATGGAGGAGCCTGGTGGGCTGCAGTCCATGGGGTCGCTAAGTGTCGGACACGACTGAGCGAGTTCACTTTGACTTTTCACTTTCATGCATTGGAGAAGGAAATGGCAACCCATTCCAGTGTTCTTGCCTGGAGAATCCCAGGGACGGGGGAGCCAGGTGGGCTGCCGTCTATGGGGTCACACAGAGCTGGACACGACTGAAGCGACTTAGTAGTAGTAGTAGGATATAAGGTGTCCAGATGTACGGGCATTGAGGAAGGACTCCCAGAGGCCAGTATCTCTGAGCTGAGATTTCTGAGTTAAGTAGTGGGACTCAGCCAACTGAAGAGGTGGAGGACTAAGGGGCAGTCTTCCAGGTTGAAGGACCAACCCATGCAAAGGCCAGGAGGAGAACGATTAAGGTTCACTCTAGAGTTGTAGCAATGACAGTTCCTCAAAGTGATGAGACTAGAGAGATTTACAAGGCCTTGCAAAGTGGGTTAAGCAGTTAGGATTAGTCTAAGGACAGTGCTACTGCTACTGCTACTACTGCTAAGTCGCTTCAGTTGTGTCCGACTCTGTGCGTGCGACTCCAGAGATGGCAGCCCACCAGGCTCCCCTGTCCCTGGGATTCTCCAGGCAAGAACACTGGAGTGGGTTGTCATTTCCTTCTCCAATGAGTGAAAGTGAAAAGTCAAAGTGAAGTCGCTCAGTCGTGTCCAACTCCCAGCGACCCCATGGACTGCAGCCCACCAGGCTCCTCCATCCATGGGATTTTCCAGGCAGTGGGGCACCATTAAATGATTTAAATAGGGGCGATATCTTCCTTCTAGTACCTAAAGTTGACATATTACTACTTTCCACCTCAGGTGGCCACCTGTGTTTCTTTTCTTTTCTTTTTTTAAATATTTTTCTCATCTTTCTTTTTATGTATTTATTTTGGGCTGTGCTGGGTTTTCGTTGCTGTGCTTAGACTTTTTCTAATTGCAGCGAACTGGGGCAGCTCTCCAGTCGCAATGGGCAGGCTTCTCATTGCGGTGGCTTCTCTTGTTGCAGAGCCGTGGGCTCTAGGCATGTGGGCTAAGGAGCTGTGGCACACAAGTGTAGTTGCCCCATGGCAGGAGGGGCCTTCCTGGACCAGGGGACCAGGGATTGAACCCGTGTACCCTGCACTGGTGGGCAGATTCTTAACCATTGGACCACCAAGGAAATCCCGCCTGTGCTTTTTACCGTGGGCTTAAAGGCTCTGTGCAGAGTGGTGCCTTGTGACCCTTCCTGACCTTCGTTCTCACTCTTGTTCCTCATCTGTGCTGTGCTCCAGGATGTCTGAACTTCATCACCCAAAGTTTCCATGACATCCGTGCTCCTGTACCTGTGTTCACCCTGAGACATCAGCCTTCAGCTCCTGTCATCTCATTTCTCATCTGTCCATTCCTCATCATTCTTCCAGGCCCAACTCAGTGTCCTCTCTCTAGGAGGTTTTCTCTTCTTTACTCTAGTCAGAGTTAATCCTCCCATGAGCTTGTACTGTCTTCATTTATTCTTCTATTCAACAGATGTTTGTTAGTTTTAGACTGCATTCCAAGTGTGTGAGAGTGAACAACAAAATAAAGTGCCTGCCTTCACAGCATTTATTTAAATAATAAACACATCCAGCCTTCTTTGTCCTGCCTATAAATGTCTATAGATATCCGCAAATATGTCTCCTTGATTTACTTGTCAAATAATGAGGATGTTCCTATGTTCCTTGTATGTGCAGAATAAATTGGTTTTGAATGAATAAAGAATAAAAAAAGTCATGGTGAATATTTGCAGAGAGACTTGGCCTGATACTTTACACTTTGTATAAGGGAGAAAGTATTGATTTTGGAGTTATATTGTTGCAAATTCAAGACTCATCTCTACTATTTATGACTTTTGAGTAAATCACTTGACCCCTCCGAGCCCTGTGTTCTTTTCTCTAGGGTTCTTTCCCGTGGGACTGTGGGGATTAGAAACAGTATACACAAGGTGCCTACTGGTTCCTTTACCCGCTATTTGCATCTCTGACTTTCACACCTTGAACTAAGTCATTTTCAAAGCCAATTTTATTTTCTGCCTCTTGAGGCTGATAAATTCTGGAAACTTGCTTTCTAGATGGGGAGATGCGTTGCCAATTAAGAAGCATGTAAGAGCCTCCCATTGTGCTTCTGTTGTCCTTGGCATATCTGCTGTTGCTGGTGTCTGGCTGATGTAACAGATACTCTGTTGATCTGTTGTAGAAAACAAGCAGTGTTTAAATCTCATATTTTCCGCTTGTTAGCTATATAACCTTAGGTAAGTTACTTAGTTTCTCCATGGCTCATTTTCTTCTTTGTAAAATAAAGATGATATTAGTGTCTTATTATAGGACACTTATGAGGTATTACATGAAAAGTAACGCACATCATTAGTACAGTTCCTGTCACATAGTGAGTACATACTGAAAGACAGCCATTATTAACTCCTTGTGTCATTGTTAGTGACTTCCCTGGTGGCTCAGATGGTAAAGCCATCAGCCTACAATGCGGAAGACCCGGGTTCAATCCCTGGGTTGGGAAGATCTCCTGGAGAAGGAAATGGCAACCCACTCCAGTATTCTTGCCTGGAAAATCCCATGGACAGAGGAGCCTGGTAGGCCACAGTCAGGCTGTGAGGTCACAAAGAGTCGGACACGACTGAACAACTTCACTTTTGTGTCATTGTTATCATATTTATAACCAGTATTATTTTCATCTGAGTCTATCTCCTTGTGAGATTCAAACTTAACAACAGGAAAACCATGTCTTTAACTTTATAGATCCCTAAAGATGCCTGACATATAGAAGGCAGTGAACAAATACTTATTTAATGAATGATGAACAACAAAAAAGTATTATTTATTATCAAAACACGTTAAAATGTTTATTCAGTGCTTGGTACGTAGTAGGAAATTAATATACTATTGTTCCTTACTTTGCTCTTTAACTTTCTCAGTTATGTTAACAGGTTTCCTTGGATTTTTTTCTCTAGAGTTTGGTGAAAAAGACTGTGTGTTCTACTCACTTCTTGTGGCACTCTGAAGAGTTTATCATTTTTAGTTTGTTTCTATGCAATGGTCTTCCTAACCTTACATCATTTCAGATTTGTGGGGTCCTAACACTTTAAGTTCTTTTGGTTACCAGAAAATTTTTCTCTATGAAATCCCCTATGGGTGTGGATGCCATCAAATGTTATTTTCTGAGTATGTGTGTGCACGTGTGTTTATTTATTTTATTAAAAGCAAAAATCCTTTGCAGCCCTACCCCTCTGTTTGCAGGAGGAAAGAGAGATGATAGAACCACTCAGGCAATGAGGATTATAGCTCTAACTGGACACAGACTTCTAGAAGATTTCAGAGGGTGAAGGCAGCTTCCTGCTGTGCCTTGCTTACTCTGAAAGGACCTTCCTCAGAGGCTTTGACATTTTTGGTAGAACATTGGGCCCTCCTTTAGCCTTCCTAGTCCTCCATACCATGCTTGCTATTTGCTTAGTTTTTCTTAAAAGTGGAGCACTTGCTTTTCCCTTCTCAGACTGACAGCTTTTGTCTGAGAAGGAACCTAGCCTGGCTTTTCTATGTGTCTGGCATTCCTTCTGCAGAACTTTAAGCTTGACACTTTTCATAAGGGGGTCATCCATTCAAATGCTGTTTAGAGGCCAGCAGGGGAGATTCTGTTACTGAGCAAAGGAGGTTAGGGAAGAAGTTCTGTACTTCTGTAAAGAACTGTAATCTCTTCATTTTTCTTGAAACAGTCCTCTTAACTCATCTTTTGCTTTCCCACCTATGATCAAGATACACCGGCATGAAATATTTTCTTCGATCTTTACCATAAGAGAGAAATAGCAGTACAGATAACAAGGGAGGCAATTGACGTTTGGCCTAAGTGACAGGGAGACTGTAGTGGATGATGCCAGTAAAACAAACTGCAGAGTGCATTCCCCACTCTGCCGGAGCAGCCCCAACACAGCCCAAGAGGTTTGTTGCTATGGGGAGTTTGGTTCCTGTGGGGTCAGAGCTTCCATCCTTTTTTTTGAATGAAATCTCTAGATTTTACAAATGTTGAATTTTTAAAACTTTACTGCACTGTCAGCCATTACTGTATGGTTTAAATGAAGCAGAACAATGGAATGTATTTGGCCTGTGCCTCAGCAATATTCACCTCTTCTGTACTCTGGGAGATGCACAGTTAACGATGTCAGAGTCTCTTTCATGCTGTTCCAGTTCTGAAGAAAAACACGATTACAGTCAGAGCTGTCCCGTTTTCAAAAAAAAGGAATACCCTTTCAAAAAGAGAAGACTCTGTGGCATGCTCTCCTATGTTTATAGCAAATGTCTAAAGGAGTCTATGGGAGAACAGGCTAGTTGTTTTTCACTTAGTTTTGAAGGCTTAAGGGGTTTTGTTTGTTCTTCCTCCTGTTTTCCATTTGGCATGCACTACTTATGCTTAAAAAAAATTAAACTGACAAGCAGTGAGAAAAAGTTACTGGAGCCTGAAAGTTGGTTAATATCAATTACATTCTCATGTCTAATAAGCCATGCCTGGGAAACGCAACTTGTTTGTTATAAATACCCAATGCCAAATCAAGAATAAACAGCTGCTTTGTTTTAGTCAGTATTTACAGCATTGCTTTAACTACTTTGACCCTATTCAAGAGCTGGGTGCCAGGCGATGCTGACAAACTGTGGCAGTTTCTGCATTGTGTCGTCAGAGCTGCCTCTGCTTCAGCCTCCATTATTTACCTTGCCAGCATTACAGTCACGCCTTTAACTGGAAATGCAGCAAGATGACACGTGAGAGCAGGCCAGCAGGACACTGTTAGTCCCTCTTATTGAGTGCTGTATTCTGGGCTGGGGAGAAGGAAACACACACCCTGACCTCCAAAGGCTTGAATCCTCGTGAATGCTCTGCATTGCTTGTATGGTGCTGCTGAGTTTTGAGTTGTATGTACTTCTTTGATATTAAACCCAAATTACAGGTAATGTTCTAGACTTTAAAAAGATTAATATTTTATTCTTTCACTAAAAGAGGAAACATCTAAACATATCTCAGGCTGGTTTATTCTTCCTCATGAAGATCAGATGCAAAAGAATATGGCAAGAGGAGGTTGTTCAGTTTGTGACGTAGAACTAAATAATGTCTAATCACTTTACTCTTAAACTATGTCATTTTTAGAGAAGTGTATGTTTTATTATCATAGAGTCCCATAGGCCAAGGAGCCTGTCAGTCTTCATTACTTGATTAAGACTCACAGTTAAGGTAGATCATGCATATTCAAGTAGCAAGTGCTTTTTTAAAAAAAAATCTAATAGCACCTTCTCCATCCATCCCCATCTATCTAGGGAAGCTTTTACAAAATCATGGCTTCTGGATAGTGTTCAAGACCTATGGAAGGCAGGGATTAGAGGAGTTCTGTGTTATTCAAGATTTCTTGAGAAGACCTAGAATTCCTTTGTAGTAGGGTAAAATCTGTTGCAGAACAAATCTTTCCTTGGAAAACTTTATCATTTATTAGGACCTTTATATTACAATTAGAGGAACTGGGTCCTGTGTGCACACTTTGAGAGGCAGTTGTTGTTGTTTAGTCGCTATGTTGTGTCTGACTCTTTGTGACCTCATGGATTGCAGCACACCAGAATTTCTTTTCCCTCACTATCTCCTGGAGTTTGCTCAAATTCATGTCCATTGAGTCGGTAATGCTATCTAACCATCTCATCCTCTATTGCCCCCTTTTCCTCCTGCCATCAATCTTTCCTAGCATCAGGGTCTTTCCTAGTGAGTCGGCTTTTTGCATCAGATGGCCAAAGTATTGAGAGGGAGGGAAAGGTCTATCTACCCTTTTCTTTCTTGTCACCTTCCCTATCAACTCATGTAAAAATTATGGACAAGTATCTGTTGTGCATCTTGTGTGTCTGTTTGAAGAACAGGAGAAAGGGGAGACTTACATGTGTTCTACACAGCTCTCTGTCTTGGGCTTGGTAGTTTTGCTTTCAGTATCACTTAGGATTCTCTCAGATGGAAGTAACAGAAATCCCAGTTTAACAGACTTAAGAAAAATGTTACCATACAGATGGAAAATCTAGAAAAGTCTCTTTCTAGAATTCAGCAGTAAAATTATTGAGAACCAGAGAACTTTCTTTTATTGCTGCACTCAGGTAGTTTTCTTTACAGTCTTAACCCTGTTGGGGAAGAAGATGCTTTCCTCTTCCCTTCTAGGTTCTTCTGACTAACCTAAGAATTAAATGGGTATGAAACAGATTAATAGGAAGAGATCAGACAAAAGTTTAATAACATCTGTACATAGGAGAGACCCAGGAAAACTGAATAACTTGCCCAAATGGCCAAACCCTTCACTTTAAATAGCATCTTCAGCTAAAGACAAAAGAGGGTGTTTGGATAGTCGTTTGGAAATTCACAAGGGGAGGAAAGCAATTAACATAGAGAGAAAAAAAGCAGTGTTTGGTAAACCAATGTTTGCTGGGCCAGGCAGAGACAATGGAACACAAAGTGGACTCTGCTGTCTAGTCCCTGCCCTCAACGCACCTGGCCCATATCTGAACTAGCCCTCAAGCTAAATTATTTAGGAAGAAGGTCATAGTTTCTTCTTGAGTCTTATGGGCCTTGATTGCTTTTAGATAATCCACATGCCAAAGAGATACTTTCCAATGCCAAATGTTGCTCTCTTGGGTCCTTTTATAGCCCCAGTTACCTAGGATGTTTCCAGACATTTTTAAAGAGCCTGTCTGAAGGCCAGAAATGGAGAAGAAGACTCTTCCTTTGATGTGTCCTTTGGTTTCTTAAGAGTGAGGAAAACTTTCAGAGAAGCTCCTTAACAGTTCTCCCTCCTAGTTGATTGGCCAGCTTTCTAAAACTATACCATAAAGCAATTTCAAGAAGAGTGAAGTTACCATTCACGGAGAGTGATTGTACTAATTTATTGAAGCTTCAAACCTAGGGCTGGGTAGGGCCCAGTCTTATGTCCTTGGGTAGGGGGTGTGGGCTGCCAAGAACTGACCAAAACCAGAGTCAGGTTCTGTAAGAAAGGAAGGAGAGGGATAAGTCACTGTTGAATAGGCACTCAGGACTTCTTTTTTACTTCTCCCAACAACTATATACCAGAAGTAAATGGCAACCCACTTCAGTATTCTTGCCTGGAAAATTCCACGGACAGAGGAGTTTGGTGGGCTACAGTCCATGGGATTGCAAAAAATTGGACACAACTGAGTGAGCACACACACACAGTAATTATATAATATTTTTGGTATATAGAAATAATATATGCATGAAGGCAATTTGGAAAATATAGGAGTATGATACAAGGAAGAAAATAAGCATTGCCCAGAATTCTACTATTTAGCCAATACTGGTATGAACATTTTGGAGTATTTCATTTCTGTATTCCTATACACCACACCATATTACATTCAAAGATATTTACTGATTGCTTTCTATATAGAATAATGTATAAAAACATAAAAATACGTGCACATATATATGATTGACATACTGGATGTAGACTGCATTGGCTGTCTTGCATTTTGCTGTTCCACATAAGTTTATAGCATGCGTGTTTTTGTGCATTTCCCTATTAAAGTACAATTCTTCGGGGACATCTTTTTAAATAATGGTATAGCAATCCATTTTATAGATAAAATGTGTTAAACAAGCCCCTTATTTGTGGACCTGTATGTTTTTCTCAGTTTCTTTGCATGGGAAATAACACTGTAAATGAGCATCCGTACATGTTATATCACTGGGCACAGCTTTTATTATTTCTTTGGGATACAGTCTTTGAAATAATGGATCAAAGAAATGAACATTTTAGAGCTATGAACATTTGATGCATACTGTCAGGTTACAGTCCAGAAATGTTGCACACTCTATATTCCCAACAACAACCTGTGAGACTGTTTGCCTCTTTCTTGATGGCTCTTGTCTCTAAGGAGTATTTTTCTTTTTCTTTTCTTTCCCTTTTCTTTTGGAGTAGTTTTGGATGTCCTGATCAAAGCCTTGCATTCCATAGATAAATTATTGCTGATACCCATTTGCCATTTTCTCCAGGATTGCTGAAAGTCCATTATGCTTTTGTGTTAATTATACAAGGCCAAAATGGAACCCCATATATTATTAGATATTGAGAGAAACCAGAACAACTTGCACTGAAGTGATATTTGACACAGTATCTCTAACAAAATTGAAATAAAAACCTCTGTAAGTGCTAGTGCGTTGTTAAAATGTTCAGATAAATTATTTGGTTCATAAATAAATAATTTTAACTTTTATGATAATGGAGAGGAGCTAAGGTGGTAGGAGACTTTCTGAATATACAAATAATTCATTCTCTTGTGGCCAAGATAAATAGCACTATGAATTCATTAAATGACAGAGCACTGGATGACAGGGTAGATCATCTTAGGACTGAGTACTTGTTAGGGATGCGTTATCCATGAGACTTGAACCATGACCAAAACGTTGGTGTTATCCTTGGGCAGTCCAAGGGAGATGCTCTCAGAGGTGGCCTGGAAAAAGGCAATCAGTAGTTGCTGTGTGGCACCTTGTTGGCAGCGAAGAGGAGGAGCCCAAGAGATGGGAGGCTCATGCGCTCAGTTTCTTCTCTCATCTTTCTGGATAGAGCTGGAGAGACTGCACTGGCTCATAATAGGTTAGGAAGGCGGAGTTGAATTGGAGACAGCTGAGATTTGCAGATTTCCAAATAAGGTTTTCAATTCAGCAAGGATCTTCTGAGTGATTTCACTGGCGTTGCAACTGTTTTCAGTGACCTATACAGATCTACAGTAGGAGAAACAGTGTGTTGCATAGATACTTCTCTGAACTTCCTGCTCTGGGCTGCACCCTCTAACCTTTCCCCAATGACCCGTGCTTCAACATCCTGAAGCCTAACGTTTTATGCCAAATTTCATTCATTCATTCACACATCAAATATTTATTGGTCATGGTCTTTGTGCAGGTACCGTGCCAATAAACATGTTGATACCTTATCTTACTTATCTAATCTGTTTATCTGTCTAGAGTAGTGTGTGTGCACTTGGGTTTGACTGAAGTTTGGTTCTTCCAGCATCGGCATTTTGAAGAGGACTTTGTTCATCCATATTCAACATTGATTGCTGTTGTTGTTTAGTCACTAAAAATAAGTTGTGTCCGATTCTTTTGCAACCCCATGGACTATAGCTCACCAGGCTCCTCTTTCCATGGGATTTCCCAGGCAAAAATACTGGAGTGGGCTGCCATTTCCTTCTCTAGTGGATCTTCCTGATGTAGGGATTGAACCCAGATCTCCCGCATTGGCAGGCGGATTCTTTACCACTGAGTCACCAGGGAAGCCCCCCTTCAGCATTTACCACATCACTAACTGAACATCTGCCATGCGTAGGACATTTTGCTGAATTCTGGGGATACAGTGAGATTAAGGTCATCTGGACTGTTAATGATGCTAGAAAAGAATATAGTATGAGTGTGGAGTTGTTTCATACTCTGTTCTGCTGCTGCTGCTAAGTCACTTCAGTCATGTCCGACTCTGTGCGACCCCATAGATGGCAGCCCACCAGGTTCCTCCGTCCATGGGATTTTCCAGGCAAGGGTACTCGAGTGGGGTGCCATTGCCTTCTCCGATACTCTGTTCTACTTTGGCCTTTTCCATTAATCCTCAAAATCACTCCCTTAATTTGGTTAGGTGGCGATTAAAATACACAGAACCTAGCACAATTCCATGATATGTGCTGTGAAGAGCATGGTCCATGCTAGATAGTTTTTTAAAATTAATTTATTTTAATTGGAGGTTTACTTTACAGTATTTTGATGGCCTCTGCCATACATCAACATGAATTGGCCATAGGCATACATGTGTCCCTTTCTTCCTGAACCCTCCTCCCACCTCCCTCCCCACCCAACCCCTCTAGGTTGTCACAGAGCACTGGCTTTGGTTCCCTGTGTCTTACATGAACTCTTACTGGCTATCTATTATATATATGTATGGCAATATATACATGTTACAGTGCTATTCTCTCAAATCATCCCACCCTCTTCTTCTCCCACTGTATCCAAAAGTCTGTTCTTCATGTCTGTGCTGCATGTAGGATCATTGCTACTATCTTTCTAGGTTCCATATATATGGGTTAATATACAATATTTGTCTTTTTCTTTCTGACTTACTTTGCTCTGTATAATAGACTCTAGGTTCATCTGCCTCATTAGAACTGACTCAAATGTGTTCCTTTTATAGCCGAATAATATTCCATTGTATATATGTACCACAGCTTCCTTATCCATCCATCTGCTGATGGACATCTAGGTTTTGAGAAACTCTGTCTTCCTTCTTGGACAGTTAAAGAATACACTGGCACTTCAAGGATTATTTGAGGTCTTGCCATAAAGAAGCCTGTTAAAATTTAGTGAAATGCACTACTGTTTTTGATCTAGGATTAGCTTGTTTATATCCGTTCTCTTTTTCTCATAATTAAGAATTTCCTGAGTTTTGAGAGATGGCTAGATTATGTGAGAGCTGGTTATCTAGACTGTGAATGTTTTTGGTTCCTTGTTTCTTTGTCCTCATTTCTGCTGTCTTTCTCATTCCTTTTTGAATAGGCAGGAAGCTCAGAGAAGAGATTAAACTGCAGTCAGTCCATTTGTTACAAGCTTTTATCCATGCCTTCAAACAAAGTAAAATAAGCCGTGCTGTGGAAGAGATTGGTAGTTCTCCTCTTTCCTGTAGCGGTGGTTCTCAAAGTGTGGTCCCAGAGTTAGCAGTAGCTGAATGAACTAGTATAGAAGGCAGAGTTATCATCTCCCCAGTGATGTCTACACCCTACTGTTGAGATTCCTTGAATATGTTATCTAACACAGCAAAAAAGACTTTGCATACATAATTAAAATAATGAACTAAGAGGTAGGGGATCATCCTCGATTATCTGGGCGTGCCCAGTCTAATCACATGAACTCTTAAAGCCAGAGGACCTTTCCAGGTTTTAGTCAGAGAGATTTGGAGTCTCAAAGCATGAAAAGAAACCAAATCCTCATTACTGACTTGATAGTGGAGGGAAAGGTCCACATACTAAGAAATGTGGGTGGCTTCTGATATTGAGGATGTCCATCAGCTCACAACCAATAAGGAGACAGGAATGTCAGAACTGAATTCTGTTAACAACCTGAGTGAACAAGGAAACACTGGAGGCTCCAGAAAGGAAGGAAGCCTGCCCACAACTTAATTTTAGCCTGGTGAGACCTGTGTCAGACTTCTGACCTACAAAACAATAAGATACTGAACTTGTGTTGTTTTAAGCCCTAAGGCTGTGATAATTTGTTCTGTCAGCAAGAGAAAACAAATACATCTGAAAACTTATTAAAATGCAAATTCTCAATGCTCATCCCAGACTTACTGAACTTACTGAATCAGAAACTGGGAGTGGAGGAGGTAGGGGGTGTCGCTTTAATCCTTTTTAACAAGTTCTCCATGTGGTTCTGACATGCTAAAGTTTGACAACTAATGTTACTGGTCATAGAATTCCCGAGTGTTAGTGGATATATGATTGCCTCTGGCAAAGACTGCACATCCTACTTTCATTGTAGGTCGGTATTCTCATTGGACTGAATTCTCAACAAACAGGTTGAATAGTAAAGGGTTAACTCATTTACCTTGGGGTGTTAAAGCTCTGCACATTCCAAACTAAAAACTAACTGTAATGGATTTTGGGAGCTAACCTCTGAGCCCTTGAAACATCCTGCTGGGTTAGAGTATCGTTGTTTACCTTGGGTCACATTTGTATACCTTTGTAATCTTGGGTCACACCAAATTGTTTATACAACCAATGTGATTTATGGTGAATGCCTGTTTTTGTTCCCCTGGAGGCCGTGGGTAATACTGTGTCAGTCTGACCTGTGGAAGGCCTGGAGAAGTTGATAGATATCCACCGCAGCCAACGCCATTTAGATGGACAGTTGAGATGAGTTCTGCACAGTTTCTCATGTGGTCCCCAGAAGCCCACAGATGTAACTTCAGTTATTGTTGTTTAGCTGCTAAGCTATGTCTGACTCTTGTGACCCCTCGGCCTATAGCCCACCAGGCTCCTCTGTCCATGGGATTTCCCAGGCAAGAATACTGAAGTGGATGGATTGTCATTTCCTTCTCCAGGGGATCTTCCTGACCCAGGGACTGAACCCGCACTTCCTGCAGAGGTAGGTGGGTTCTTTACCCGTGAGCCCTCAGGGAAGCCATTGTAACTTCAGTTGCCCATAGGGAAAACCCACTTGACCAGCTTTATTCCTGTCTCCCTTCCTTTCCCGTTTACGTCTCCCCTTCTCTCTTTTCAGTTTCCTAGAATCACCTTTCAAATAAATTACCAGAACCTAAGCCCTTGGTCTGTGTCTTAGGCTCTGTATTCTGAGGGAATCCAAACCAGGAGATTCTTCAAAGAAACCGTATCGAAGCTTCTTCTTTACTGCTGATGGGGCTGTAGAAATAATTGCCCATCTGCTGCTTTTGACCATGTTAAGAAAGGCTATTCTCTAGGAATGAGAAGTGTTAAGTTAGAAGACATCTGGGTCTGTAATGAGTCTGGAGAACTTCCTTACCAGCATGGGACTGCTGACCTTGAGACTTGTTAATGAAAGATTAAAAGCTTCTGAGTTTATGCCACTCTTGATTTAGGGACAGGAGGTGGATAAAGGGGTGGCTCACATACAGCTTAACCTTATTCTGGCCAACATAGCAACTAATGGATAAATGGAGACTTTGGTTTATAATCAGGTTGAAATTAAACTGTCCCTGACCTTCATCACCATGATGACTAAGGGTTGATTGCATGAGGGACAAGCACCTTAGTTTTAGAAAAAAGCATTAGACCAGGAGTCAGGCAGCTTGGGTTCTATGTTGACCCCTAAGAAGATGTCCATCTTATATTCTCTTAAATTGGACTGCTTGATCTCAGGTTTTCTCTTAATTTTTGCATACCATGATCCTATGAATGTAAAGTATGCAAAAATTCACTTGCAAAAACAAAACACTTAGATCATTATGAAATATAAATACAGGACATCATCTGTATTTGCATTTTGAAATTTCCTTACTAACAGAATGATAAGCACATCTTAGCCTGAGTGTGCATGTATATTTTTTTAAATGACTCGTAAGTTAGAAGGCCCTTGAGACATTATTAAAGTTCATCATATCACTCACTGTGAAAACTTTCCTTGAATGTTGGAAGATGTTTACAAAACTCTGTTTGCCTGACAGTGATTCTTTAGGCTGATAAGAACCTTCACATGTTCTTTTCCTTTGCCTGGATGGTACCTAATCAGTCTATATAATGAGACAGGCCAAAGGACAGAGAATTATGCTCCAGGACAGTCTTCACTCTGTCATTTGGCTTTGCATGCAGAAACTACAATATATGATGTGATCAAGAATGATATAAGTTGGCAGTATAATGAGCTTGGGATTGTTAGATAGCCCAGATGTACACCATGACCTTTGTTGGATGTAAAGTGTCAGACATGGGCACATGCATATTAGTTGTGGAAAAAGGCCCTCCTTTGAGGGTCAGGGGTCATGAATTTTGTTTCTAGGCAGCATATATACAGTTGCCTGGCAACCATGAGAGCAGTTAAGTTCTTGCTGTATGATGCGGTAAAGGATTTCATCCATCTTGAAAAGCTAACAGCATAATTTAAATTTTGAAGCAGAGTGTGGGTGTTCTTAAGTGGCAGAGCCTTATCTCACATCTAGTTGAAGACTCTAACTGCATAAACTTGGTGTTGCTGAAGTTTTTCTGCATTAAGGATGTTGTAAACAAAAGGCTAGAACTCTGAATTGAGATTGAGACATCCTTCATTAGAATGTATTCAGTGCCAACTAACATAAAAGTCAACTAATGATATCCTAAAATAAAGGATGTTTAATAATTTCTGAACAAGAAGCCTTGTTTTAGATGCTCAACAAGGACCCAGCCCCTTCCATGCTTCCATTGCACCATCTTTTGTGTGCTCCCTTTTATCTTCAGGATTGTTGCCTCATGCTCACCAGAAGGCTGCCAGAGATTTCAGCACTACAGTGTCCCAGATTAGCATCCAAAACAGGATAGGAAAGGAAGGGGCAAGAAGGGCCTTCTTGTGGCGGGCCTCTCTTATTTATTTTGTCACAGGAGGAAATTGTTCCTTAAAGGCTTTTAGCAGATACCTTTTCAGTTCTTTTTATCTAGAAATGGGTCACATGTGTATCTCCTCCTAGCCTAGTCATTGGCAAAGGAGAATTCAGTTACCTTCAGTGGCTTAGGCTAATTATGATTCAGCCTCTTGGACTAGAGGCAGGGCCTGTCTTCACTTAGCACATTACTGCTTTACACCAGATTCCTGAGAAAAATCAGTGTGTCCTTTAGCAAAGATGAAGGCTAGATTGTTGCTAGGAAAGTGTTGTATGGTGCTGCTGCAACTCCTTCCACATTATTGCTTATGTGTGGGCATCAGAGGTTGCAAACTCACCCTTAAAATGTTTTTAAGACTTTCAGATTAGATTTAGAAATAGAAATGTTTTGCATTAAAAATTGGATTTTACACTTCTCTTGAATATTTCAGTGATCTGGCAGCATTGCTGTCTTCAGATGGGGTATGGCACAACTCTCTTCACCACTGCTATTGACATACAGTTGGCCCTTTTTATTCATGCATGTCACTTTCCTGGCCCCTTATGGACGTTTGTGCCCATGAACTTTAACCTACATATAGATATTTTGAAACAAGAGGTTTACAATCATACCGGCCCATTATATTAAAGAAACTAACTGCCACTATTCTCTTTCAACAGAGGATGAGATGGTTGGATGGCATCACTGACTCAATGGACACGAGTTTGAGTAAACTCTGGGAGTTGGTGATGGACAGGGAGGCCTGGCATGTTACAGTCCATGGGGTTGCAAAGAGTCGGACACGACTGAGTGACTGAACTGGACTGAACTGAACTGATTCTCTTTCAGTCTTTCTGTATTTGGGACTCCTTTGCTCTTTGGCTATATGAGTAGAGATTGGCTTTTGACATAGTGCAGAGGTAGTTTGAGTCCTGGCAATAGCACTGATTTTGTATTCACATCTGTAAGTTCAATAAGAATGGTATCTACCTCTTGGGGTTGGTTAGAGAATTAGCACAGTGCATGGTTCACAGGATGCTAATTTTGATGAAAATGATGATAAAGAAAATGATGATGTTTCTATAAGCCTGTCTGTTATATCGGTTTGTCCTTTGAGGTGCCATTTGGGGATGCAAAACACAGCATCTTCAGTGAGTAGAGCTGATGAATGGCAACTGTCTACCTTGTGGAGCTAGAAGAGGATCCTGTGAATGACCATGCTTGAGGGGTACTAAACACCTGGAAAGTAATTTTTTTCTACTTCTTTCAAGATCGAATCAGATCCACCTAATTCATGCCTCCAGGTAACCTTCACAGCTCCCAGAAATTTAGTTCTGCACTTAAGATTGGCTCATTTCTATTCAGACTGGGGCACATTCTACATTTATACTGTCAAAAAGCAGTGGATATTTTAGTTTATGCCTGGGGACATGGAAGACAATTCTGGACGCCTCTGATGACCTGGAGAGTCACTTCCCTTACCAAAATAGCTTCTAATTTTATTGTTAGATTTTGGTCTAGGTTCTTTGAGATTCATCCGTCTGTAACTCAATCTGGAAAAAGATGGAAGTTGCTATGTAAATGAGGTCAGATTAGAATTGTTATTTGGGGAATCAGGTAGGTTATTTTGAGATTGAATAAATTGCTTTATTTCATTCTTAAGGCTTGATGAGTAAGTACTAGGAAATTAGGAAGGGAACGTTAGGAACCTTATTATAACCCAATTTTTATAATTAAATTAAAAAGTTGGAATGATAACCATTGTGAACAAAAATGTGGGGGATATGGACTCATTTAAACTGTTGTAAGTAAAAATCAATATAGTAATCTTTGGGATGGATTGTTTGCAGATATCAACTATAGCTTGAAATGTTTTGACCTAAAAATTATTTGACATTTTTAACAACATATTCTAAAGATATTCTTGATCAAGTATACAAAGAAATTCACTGCAGCTTTGTTGGTAGTACTGAGAAATTGAAAGTGGGTAATGGCATCCCACTCCAGTACTCTTGCCTGGAAAATCCCATGGACGGAGGAGCCTGGTGGGCTGCAGTCCATGGGGTTGCTAAGAATCAGACATGACTGAGCGACTTCACTTTCACTTTTCCCTTTCATGCACCAGAGAAGGAAATGACAACCCACTCCAGTGTTCTTGCCTGGAGAATCCCAGGGACGGGGAGCCTGGTGGGCTGCCGTCTCTGGGGTCACAGAGTCAGACACGACCGAAGCGACTTCAGTTCAGTTCAGTTCAGTTCAGTCGCGCAGTCGTGTCCGACTCTTTGCGACCCCATGAATCACAGTACGCCAGGCCTCCCTGTCCATCACCAACTCCCAGAGTTCACTCAGACTCACGTCCATTGAGTCTGTGATGCCATCCAGCCATCTCATCCTCGGTCGTCCCTTTCTCCTCCTGCCCCCAATCCCTCCCAGCATCAGGGTCTTTTCCAATGAGTCAACTCTTCGCATAAGGTGCCCAAAGTACTCATGAATCGCAGCACGCCAGGCCTCCCTGTCCATCACCAACTCCCGGAGTTCACTCAGACTCACGTCCATTGAGTCTGTGATGCCATCCAGCCATCTCATCCTCGGTCGTCCCTTTCTCCTCCTGCCCCCAATCCCTCCCAGCATCAGGGTCTTTTCCAATGAGTCAACTCTTCGCATAAGGTGCCCAAAGTACTGGAGCTTCAGTTTTAGCATCATTCCTTCCAAAGAAATCCCAGGGTTAATCTCCTTCAGAATGGACTGGTTGGATCTCCTTGAAGTCCAAGGGACTCTCAAGAGTCTTCTCCAACACCACAGTTCAAAAGCATCAATTTTTCTGCGCTCAGCCTTCTTCACAGTCCAACTCTCACATCCATACATGACCACAGGAAAAACCATAGCCTTGACTAGATGGACCTTAGTCGGCAAAGTAATGTCTCTGCTTTTGAATATGCTATCTAGGTTGGTCATAACTTTTCTTCCAAGGAGTAAGCGACTTAGCAGCAGCAAAGTATTTATTAAGGGGGACTCGCTAAATAAGACGTTATGTGTCTGTACATCGATATTACTTTGCAGCCATTACAAAGCGTGGAGTAGAGAGCCCTGTGAACTGACATGAAGAGATGCCATGCGTGAGGAAGAACACTGTATTATTTGTGGGTGTGCTTAGTCGCTCGGTTGGGTCCAACTCTTTGCGACCCCATGACAGCCCTCCAGGTTCGTCTGTCCGTGGATGTTTCCAGGCAAGAATACTGGAGTGCGTTGCCATTTCTTCCTCCAGGGGGTCTTTCTGAACCAGGGATTGAACCCGTGTCTCTGGCATCTTCTGCACTGGCAGGCATATTCTTTATCATTTCTGTGTTTAAAACCAGAAGTATATGTCAAGTTTGTAATGCTGACTCTCTCAGGGAATGAATTCATAAGGATGCGATAGTAGAAGGATGGGAGGAAGGAGAGAAGGCAAAGTTTAACTCTTAATTTATGTACTTTCACACATGTTTTGCAAAGTCATTTATACTCTATTTATAATTAGTATTTTGCTTTTGAGTTTGGAGTGGAAACCCAGGCAGTTGTAATACTCCTTCTTTTAATTCATGTATTTATTTATTTTTGACTGCTCTGGGTCTTGGTTGCGGCATGAGGGCTTTCTCGAGTCGCGGTGAGTGGAGGCTGCTCTTTGTTGTGGCGCATGGGCTTGCACCTGCGGTGGTTTCTCTAGTTGAGTGCAGGTTCTGGGCCTGCGGGCTGCAGTACTTGGTGGTATGCAGGCTTGGTAGCTGCGGCCTAAGGGCTCTAGAGCATGGGCTCAGTAGTTGCGGCACATGGGCTCTAGTTGCCCTGTGCGTGTGGAATCTTCCCAAACCAGGGGTCAAACTGATGTCCGCTGCACTGGCGGGAGGGTTCTTAACCACTGGGTCACCAGGGAAACCTTCTAATGCTCATTCTGAAGAACAGTGTCACACAGAGGTTAAGCACGTGAGTCCTAGAGCTAGGCTGCCTGGACTGGAATCTTGGCTGTACCCCCGGCCAACTAAATGTCTTCATTAGTAGGTTCATGGATTTCTCTAGGTCTTGGTTCATCCATGAAAGACAATAATGATACCTCCCCTCAAAGGTTGTTGTGACGATTACATGAGCTATTATATGTACAATATTTAGAAAAACGTTAGCTGTGATGTTATTCTGATCGCAAGTTTATACCAAAAATGCGGAAGTAGCTGAAAGAAAAAGTCACCATAGGCATCTGCAGGAATGCCTATGAATTTATGAAATACAATGAAATTCCTTTGATGTGAAATCACATACATGTATTTTTAAAAATTAAGGCTGGAAAGGAGACAAATGACTGGATGGATTAGGCCCGAAAATGCAGAGGCCCTTCCTTGTAACCAAAGAGCACAGTCAACAGCCTTGAACTAAACATCTATCACAATGGGAACATAAAACAAACCGGCTGAAACTTGCAGGTCCAGAGAATCGGGGGAGGGGGCAAGGGGAAAGGGAATGTGTTCAGTAGCCTCCTACACGTTTCAAAAACTTCAGTCATATTTCTCTTCTTCCCAATCTTTTGCTTATCTTTTGTCCCTTGACAAGTCCTGTATTTGATCCAGATTTTCTCTCTTTATGGGACAGCTGATAAGAGAGTTAATGTATTAACATTGAAGAGCTGAGGGTCACTCGGAAATGGAAAGACACACTCAAGGGTGAATGCTACCTAAAGAAGTTACTCTGAACGAGTAGGTCGTGGCAAGTAGAAAGCAAGTATTTGGTAGGTCGTGGCAAGTAGAAAGCAAGTATTTGGTGGAGAATGCTTAGAAAACTCGGGACTCTTGACTTCAATCCTCAGACTTAATTGAGCATAGGAACTGAGTGTTGAAATGATTCTCTGTTGTTGCTGAGTTGAAAAGCCAGCTGGGCTGTAAGAACAGTGACCGATTGACACTGACAGTCTTCCATCTGGAGCTTAATCTGTCTCCAAACGTCTGCGACAGTGGTGTGTCTTTCACAACAGGTTCACGTAATTCCAAAGGCCAGGCATCAAGCAGGAAGCCAGAGTTCTAGTCATTAGTCACACATTTGGGCCACAGGGCAATTCCTTTGCTTGCAGCTGGAGAAGATACAGTGTTTCCTAATGTGGCTGGTAATGAGGGGTGCACGCAGATGATGGGGTTGGATGGCGGAGAAGAGGCACTGCTAGGAACAGCTCCAGCTTAAGAGAGCTTCCCTTCCGCTGCTGGCTCTCTCGTGAGCCATAGATTTGGCTCCTGATTGGCGGTCTCCGCTGGAGCTCATTACGGGGTTGGGCTGCCGCTTGTCCAGCCATGGGAAAGGACAGAGCTGCGTGGTTTCTTGCCTTCAGTGCCCTCATGGCCATTGTCTACATGCTTCAAAGGCACAGTCGTCAGCTGTTTTGAAGCAGGTCTGTGGGACCCGAGGTTTCCTTGAAACTTTTAAAGCCTGTTTCCTCTTACTTTGAAGAGACTGTGTTTATAAATGAAAATATTACTCAATAGGGTATTTTGAGAGAAAAGGATCCATTATGATACAGGCTCTTTAAAAAAAAAACGAAAACAGTCATAGGTGTAATGAGGCACCTCACACTAACTGATTTTCTTTAGTTGATGTGTATTCAGTTTGGTGCTTTCTAGCCAAAAAAGAAAAAAATCACATTGAATTAAATGGTTTTCGTTATCTGACAAAAACAAAACAATCCCCTCGCCTTTTAAAAAATATTTTTTGAACTAAATTTAAGGGTGAATGAATTAAGTTAGCTGTGGTCATTGGGATGTTATGTAAGACGATGGACCGTAGTTTTAATTTTTTTCATTCATGAAAATTATTTTAACACAGTTTCAAGTAGATTATTTTTGTATTGACTGCCTTAGCTAACAGCATCACAATAAATTGTAATTTAGTGAAATGGTGGCTAGGGAATGATGCACCCTAGTTTTCTGTGTTTAGAAGGAGAATCTAGAGAAATAAACAACTATGTGTGTGTGACCAACAGCTTCCAGTGTTTCTCTTTTTTTGGGCACAAAGGAAGGACATATACCTAGAGGAACAATGTCTTGTGGTGATTCAGAGGTAGATTCTGGACTCAGACCTGGATTCAGGTCCTGGCTGCGTCATTTATGCCCTTGAGCAAAGCCATCCTCTTTTTTATTGACCTTGTTTATCCGTAAAACAGGAAGTAGCCACCCTATAAACTTGTTGGGTTATTGAACAAGAATGATGTTATTTTACGGATAATCTTACATGTACTTTATTTGTGTGTACATGATTAGTCATCTGAAATCATCAGGAGTATATCCAATATGGAGACATCGTTCCAGGGTTTTAAGAGTTGAACTAAAGCATTCTTTTGCGTCATCTGTACAGGTTTGTGCTTATATTATAATGATAAAGCTGCTAACATCATAAAAATCATGGCTCATATTTATGGAGCACTTACTACCTTACAGTCATTGTTCTAAATGTTCTGTGTGGATTAGCTCATTGAACCCTTTCAGCCACCTAATATTATTTATCTATATTTTTTCTGTGATATTAAAGAACTTGTTCAGATCTCAGAGCTGATCAATGTTGGAGGTGATTCTTGAACTCTGGTCAGTTTGATTCGAGATGCCAGCTCTCACCTACTGCATAGGTTTTAAGGTCCTGTGACCCAGGGAGATTTCTCCACCAACTACCTGAACTTCCCAGGCAATTGTCTTGGCTCTTGTTCACTTTTCTTGACATAGAAAGCCTTGTGTTGTGAGAAAAACTTTTCCTTGCAGGTGAAATATGTTTAGTGGGATTTACTTTGCATTTTTTGTGATGCTTGACTCTTCACCTGGCTCTGTGATTAATCTGCCATGGGAGTGCAGTAAACCTTTAATTATAGCTTCTTCAAACTCCCCCCACCCAACCCTGTGTGCTTTAAGGTTCCAATGGGCTGGACATTCTGAAGGAGGCTTAACCTGTACGTTACATAAATCATGGCCTTTGTGTGCGGAGAGGAAAGGTTACAGTTTCTGATCTGTGATATTTTTCCTACCAAAGATACTTACCTTTCTTTTTTTCTTCCTTACTTTCCCCCTCTTTTAAAAATTGGGTATAGTTGCTTTATGATGTTGTGTTAATTTCTGCTGTACAAGGAAGTGAATTAGCTGTCAGTATACATAAGAAATAGAGGAAAACAACAGAATGGGAAAAACTAGAGATCTCTTCAAAAAAATTAGAGATACCAAGGGAACATTTCATGCAAAGATGGGCTTGATAAAGGACAGAAATTGTCTGGACCTAACAGAAGCAGAAGATATTAAGAAGAGGTGGCAAGAATACACAAAAGAACTGTATAAAAAAAGATCTTCACGACCCAGATAATCACGATGGTGTGATCACTCACCTAGAGCCAGACTTCCTGGAATGTGAAGTCAAGTGCGCCTTAGAAAGCGTCACTACGAATAAAGCTAGTGGAGGTGATGGAATTCCAGTTGAGCTGTTTCAAATCCTGAAAGATGATGCTGTGAAAGTGCTGCACTCAATATGCCAGCACATTTGGAAAACTCAGCAGTGGCCACAGGACTGGAAAAGGTCAGTTTTCATTCCAATCCCAAAGAAAGGCAATGCCAAAGAACGCCNCACTATGAACAAAGCTAGTGGAGGTGATGGAATTCCAGTTGAGCTGTTTCAAATCCTGAAAGATGATGCTGTGAAAGTGCTGCACTCAATATGCCAGCACATTTGGAAAACTCAGCAGTGGCCACAGGGCTGGAAAAGGTCAGTTTTCATTCCAATCCCAAAGAAAGGCAATGCCAAAGAACGCCCAAACTACCGCACAATTGCACTCATCTCACATGCTAGTAAAGTAATGCTCAAAATTCTCCAAGCCAGGCTTCAGCAATACATGAACCGTGAACTTCCAGATGTTCAAGCTGGTTTTAGAAAAGGCAGAGGAACCAGAGATCAAATTGCCAACATCCTCTGGATCATGGAAAAAGCAAGAGAGTTCCAGAAAAACATCTATTTCTGCTTTATTGACTATGCCAAAGCCTTTGACTGTATGGATCACAGTAAACTGTGGAAAATTCTGAAAGAGATGAGCATACCAGACCACCTGACCTGTCTCTTGAGAAACCTGTATGCAGGTCAGGAAGCAACAGTTAGAACTGGACATGGAACAACAGACTGGTTCCAAATGGGAAAAGGAGTACGTCAAGGCTGTATATTGTCACCTTGCTTATTTTAACTTATATGCAGAGTACATCATGGGAAACACTTGGCTGGAAGAAGCACAAGCTGGAATCAGATTGCCGGGAGAAATATCAATAACCTCAGATATGCAGATGACACCACCCTTATGGCAGAAAGTAAAGAGGAACTAACAAGCCTCTTGAAAGTGACAGAGGAGAGTGAAAAAGTTGGCTTAAAGCTCAACATTCAGAAAACTAAGATTCATTGCATCTGGTCCCATTACTTCATGGGAAATAGATGGGGAAACAGTGTCAGACTTTATCTTTTTGGGCTCCAAAATTACTGCAGATGGTGATTTCAGCCTTGAAATTAAAAGACGCTTACTCCTTGGAAGGAAAGTTATGACCAACCTAGATAGCATATTAAAAAGCAGAGACATTACTTTGACAACAAAGGTCCATCTAGTCAAGAGTGTGGTTTTTCCAATGATCATGTATGGATGTGAGAGCTGGACTCTGAAGAAAGCTGAGCACCAAAGAATTGATGCTTTTGAACTGTGGAGTTGGAGAAGACTCTTGAGAGTCCCTTGGACTGCAAGGAGATCCAACCAGTCCATTCTAAAGGAGATCAGTCCTAGGTGTTCTTTGGAAGGAATGATGCTAAAGCTGAAACTCCAGTACTTTGGCCACCTCATCGAAGAGTTGACTCATTGGAAAAGACTCTGATGCTGGGAGGCATTGGGGGCAGGAGAAAAAGGGGTTGACAGAGAATGAAATGGTTGGATGGCATCACCGACTCAATGGACATGAGTTTGGGTAAACTCCGGGAGTTAGTGATAGACAGAGACGCCTGGCGTGCTGTGGTTCATGGGGTCGCAAAGAGTCGGACATGACTGAGCGACTGAAGTGAGCTAAACTGAACTGAATACATATATGTGAGCTTCCTTGGTGGCTCAGGGAGTAAAGAATCTGCCTGAAATGCAAGAGACTCGGGTTTGATCCCTGGGTTGAGAAGGTCCCCTTGGAGAAAGGAATGGGTACCCCCTCTAGTATTATTGCCTGGAGAATTCCATGAACAGAGGAGCCTGGTGGGCTATGGTCCATGGAGTTGCAAAGAGTCGACATAAGTGATTGACTAACACTTTCACTTTTTCATACATATATTCCCTCCCTCTTGGTCTTCCCTTCCCCCTCCCCACCAATCCCACCCATCTAGGTCACCATCAAGCACTGAACTGAGGTCCCTGTGTTATTATGCAGGTTCATGGTAGTGTATATATGTCAATCCTCAACTCACAGTTTGTCCCATCCTCTCCCCCTCCTGTGTCCACAGGACCTTTCTCTACGTTTATGTCTCTATTCTTGTCCTGGAAATAGGTTCATTTTACCATTTTTCCAGATTTCATATATATGCATTAATATACAATATTTATTTTTCTCTTTCTGACTTCCGTCTCTCTGTATGACAGGTATGTCTCTACAAATGACCCAGCTTCATTCCTTTTTATGACTGAGTTATATTCCATTGTGTGTGTGTATATATATATATATATATGTATATATTTATACATCTTACCTCCTTTATCCATTCATCTGTTGATGGACATTTAGGTTGCTTCCATGTCCTGGTTGTAGTAAATAGAGCTGCAGTGAACATTGGGTGCCAGTGTCTTTTTGAATTATGGTTTTCTCAGGGCATATGTCCAATAGAGGGATTGCTGGGCCATATGGTAGTTCTGTTTTTAGTTTTTGATATAGCCACTATGGAGAACAACAGTATGGAGATCCACTTTTTTTCTTTTCTGTACTTACTGTGCAGTTCATTGCAAACCACCAGGTGGTGGTTCTGGGAAACAAAGACTGTTCCATCCCTAGCTTTCACTGTGGCCGAACTTGAGTAACATGGGGATGTCATTTGAAGGGAAAATGTTTTTCGAATCCTCAATTTTGGCTTAATTTTTTAATTATTTTGTTAGTAAGCATATAAAAATATAAAACTAGCTCTAAGCCTCTGTGTGTGTAGCTCTTAAACAAATATGAAACCAAAACACATTTACAGATTAAATGAAATCAGAATGACAAAAGCAAATTCAAATTATCAACATTAATTTAACATGATGGATGATGTTGTTTGTTTAAACAGATCATCTCTGGAAATGTCAGTATGGGATGTCTGTTGTCAGAGGTTCTGAACAGCTTGTCACACCAGTATTAGTCTGGGCTGTGTGATAACTCAATTTACCCCAACTCTTTGAGCTGCATCCACTGGAACAATTCATTTGTACTTTACCCCTACTCTGAGGTCTTGGGGCACAAACACATTCAGTAGTAATTCTGCCTACTTTGTCTTTGACTTGTGACAATTAACATAGAACTACCTGACATCACGGTAATTGTAAGAGCAAATCCAGGCACCAGCATTTTGTACTGGTGTTTGTATTTTAGGTGTATTTTAGAATACATCTAGAACACTTTAAATGAGTGTTAACTCATTGAAAATAAAAGGTAAAGAATCTCATCAGGACCCTCCAGACCCCCCAGAACATGCCCAAAGACCCACATTTGAAAAAAGAAGTTGTCAGCACTTGTTTTCATCTGTGGACAAGATTGCTGTTTTCTTTGCTGGGAAGGCTCTTCCCATGGAGTTTTGCATGGGTTACTCCATCACTTCACTTCACTTCCAGCCCATTGTTCAGTGTGATTACCATGAGAAAGCCTCCCCTGACTACCTGGTCTAGGGTAGCACTCACATCAACTTGGCCCCTTACTCTATCCTATTTTACTTCAGAGCGCTCAACCCTACCTGGCTCTGTTGCTTATTTGGTTTTCTCTGTCTCCACTATTAACATGCAAGACCCATTGAGAATAAAATTAGGTTTACTTACCTCTGCATTCCCCAAGCCTCACCTAGGAGGTGATAAAGATCTGTTGAACCAAGAAATGAATGGCTTTGCTCTTCACTTTTTGCTGCATCCCCAATCCCACTCGCCACCTGGGTAAGACTCATTTTAAAAACCATACCCACTTAAGCCTATATCCCTTCTCTCCCTTGTTGAAACACCTAGAGCCTTTATTGAAATCTCTTTTATGTTACTCCTGAGTTTTACCTCCTGATATTTTTCCTTCATTTTTATCTCTCCTACTAGACTCTGAGCTTCTCAAGGACGCATCTGTATTTTATTAACCTCTGAAACTCCCCTAGAATTTATCTGACATAAATGCAGAAATGTAATAAGTGGGAATTACCTTTAAACTGTAGAGCACTAAATATCATTTACTTCTGTTCCACAATATCCTCTGGAGTGACTGGCAATGATGGGAGCTTGTTGAGGGACAGTGGTTAAGTTAGCATGTAATGTAAAACATGGTAAGCTGTAGGGATTAGGTTCTCTATGGCTAACTTGATACTAATACAACAGAAGAAATTCAATTTGATTCAACTAGGTTTTTTTTTTTTTTTTTTTTTTTTTTCTATATTATGTGTAAAGCCCTAGTTAGATGTTATGGAATCTACATAGAGGCATGTGTTGCTTTTGAGTTCACAATCTGATGGAGAAGACCAACAGAGGGAGAGAGAGGAAGAAAGAGAGATACTGTTTGTTCATTTTCATCCATTCACTTTTTCAGTCTTTCATCAGATATGGAGTATTGTGTGCTTGGTACTAAGTTTAAGAAAAACCCAACAAACCTGGGCTATGCTGCTGCTGCTGCTGCTAAATCACTTCAGTCGTGTCTGACTCTGCGACCCCAGAGACGGCAGCCCACCAGGCTCTCCCGTTCCTGGGATTCTCCAGGCAAGAACACTGGAGTGGGTTGCCATTTCCTTCTCTAGTGCATGAAAGTGAAAAGTGAAAGTGAAGTCGCTCAGTCATATCTGACTCTTAGCGACCCCATGGACTGCACCCTATCAGGCTCCTCCGTCCGTAGGATTTGCCAGGCAAGAGTACTGGAGTGGGGTGCCACTGCCATCTCCGAACATGGGCTATAACCTAATTCTATTAGAAGAGAGAGACGAAATGATACTAATGAAAACTCTGGTTAGTGCAAGAAAAGAAAGGAATATGTGGTATGACAATGACAATGTGGGTGGAATATGCCCTAATCTGAGGCAAGAAAGGTTCTCCTTCAGGCAAGACGGTGAACTGAAACACCAAGGATGGATGGACCTTCACCAGGGTAAGCAGTAGGGAGTAGAATGTGCAGGTGGTGGTGGTTTAGTCACTAAGTCATGTCCAATTCTTGCATCCACATGTTCTGTAGCCCTCCACACTCTGTCCATGGGATTGTCCAGGCAAGAATATTGGAGTGGGTTGCCATTTGCTTCTCCTGATCCAGGGATCTTCTTGATCCAGGGATTGAATCTGGGTCTCTGGCATTGCAGGTGGTCTCCTGCATTATAGGCAGATTCTTTACCAACTGAGCCACTATGTGCAAGGGGATCTGAATTGTAACATGGTGCTAGGAGTATGAGGTGGAAGAGGAAGTAATTCTGACTACAGGTCTGCAGAGGTTCGTCAAGAAGGAGACTTGGTGAAGACTTGACTGGGCCTTGAGAGACAAAGCTCATTAATAGGTACATGGAAGATGGTCCAGACAAGAAGACTAACCTTATCTATCATAAGCTTAGAAGCGGCACTTTGTAGATCTGGCTTAAGAACTGTGCAGAGAAAGGGATGGCTAAATTGCAGCATTTGTAAAGAATCTCTCTAGTAGAATAATCAGGGTGATGAAATACAGACTTATGGATGGACCATGAGTCACAAATTCAAAATATTTGCTGGTTGAAAATTAAAGCTTGTTATGCTTAAAAGGTTAATAGCGTATAAAGAGTCAGCAAAGATCAGTCTTAGCCAGTGCTACTATTAACATTTCCATCAATTAAAGATTTTTATCATTAGCACCATATGTAAGCTTTTTAAAGCAACTTATCACATGAAATCACAGATACCTCTTTTCAGAAAAAAAATGAGATAATTTGTTGGAAAAACATTACAAATCGTATCGTGTTGACATCACTCAATTACAGCTACATTACTGAATTACACCTGTTCAGCCCTGTGCTGGGGGATTTATTAGTACAAGCTCCATTAGAGCTAATGGGAAATACAGTTCCAAAGCTCTTTGAATGTATTGCATATTCTGTAAGAAGTGCTTTTCCTTTTGGGACTGCACTCCAGGCTTGACAAGGTGAACTGTGAGGTCTTTATTTCTACAGAAGTTGGGAAAATCACACCAGTACTGTTTGTTCACATGGGCTGTGACATCAGGGATCTGCTGGGCTGTGAAAGCCTGTTCTGATATGTCTCTTCCAGCCTCCAGATAGATGACCCTCTTCTTAACCAGAGAGACACTGAAGAGGCATTCTGTTCCCAGAGCTGAGTTACCTGCATTTGAGTTTTCATTACCCAGCCATTATGCTCACTGCCCACAGCCATCTCCGCTTATTGATTTGGGACCTGTGCCACGTTCTAATTGTTTCCTTCAGATTGGATTTGCTCCAGGTTGCTGACTCTGGTTGAGTAATTTTTCTCTTCCATATTGCCCCTTTCTGTGCCCTCCCTCACTAATTTTTAAAGTAGCCTCAGAAGCCATGCATTTGACCCATCAGCTCATACCAGGGCCACAAGAACAATGGCGACATTTAGAAAAAAATTATCTTGGAACTTTGGAGCACACACACACACAAATCTGAGAGGCTCTGACTCCTTCCTTCCCTCTTCCAGACATCTTTCTGGGTGCGTAGACATGATTCCTGTTAAAACTGAGAACTCTTCAAGGGGCATGGCAGGTTGATGGATTCCATATGTCACTTCGTATTTGAGATCTCTTAAGTACTTGTTTTTTTAGTTTCTCAAGAGCCACTTACTTCTCAGGATGGATTTGGAAGAATTTTTCCCTGTGGAGGATGGGTAAGGGGGCCTGATGTCTTGATCCTTGTTTCTTAGTCTGCCTTCACTCTTATTCAGTGTTCCCTTGGCAAGAGAATGCATCTCATGTTTTCCTATTTTCCTCTAAACATTTATAAAAATACCATATCAGTTGTATCATAAAGCAGCAAAAAAAAGTTATTTCTTTTTGCTTACTCTGTAATTGGTATCAAGTATGTGGACAAATATTTTTATGATGGAAGAAAAAGCCGATGATCATCTCAGTTTAAAAAACAATAGATTAACTTTCATCAGTAAATGAAAGAGCTTTGGTATGTTACTATTAACAGTGTGCATTCTAAGCAGCACAGAATAATATACAGGCATATCTTAGTGGTATTGCAGGCTTGGTTCTAGACCACCACATAAAGCAAATATCACAATTAAGTAAGTCACATAGTTTTTTCCCGTTTCCCATGCATACAAAAGTTATGTTTACAGAGACATGAAGTGACCAAATGCTGTTGGAAAAATGGTGCTGATAGACTAGTTCTATGCAGGGTTGCCATAAACCTTCCATTTGTTTACAAAAAAAGAAACCAAACTAACAAAAACCCACAGTAGCTGCAAAACACGATAAAACGAGTTATGTGTGTAGTGTAGTGCAGAACTCACAGGGTGGTCCTTGCAGTGGTGACAGTGTGTGACAAAATAGTCACAGAACTTGAGTAAGGATTTAGAAACTTGTGCAACTACACATAAATTTGTTGAATCTAATAGCAGCAAATAAGAGATTTTAATTTGGATGTCTTTATTCAGTTTTTTAGTAATTAATTTTTATTGTGTTTTGTAAAAATATTTACCTGTGGTGAATTGGGAAACCCTTCCACCACCTCTATCCTTCATTACAGTTTATTTGAAAATCACGAACATGTTTAGGTTAAAAACACAAGCCCAAGCATTGATTTTTCATCACCCTTGGGTATGAGTCCGAGATATGCTATTTATTGATTGTTTTCCTGGGTTGGTTACCAAGTGTCTCTAAGCCTCATGCTCTTTATCCTGAAAATATGGAAAAGAAAGAAGGTACTCTACTTACCTTGCAGGGTTTTTGCTAGGATTAATTATGATGTTGTAGGCACCATGCAGCCAAATTTGGAAAGAACTTCAGTGAGATGCTAGGTACATAATAAAACTCAATGTATATTTATTATGTTTGTTATGAAGTAAAATTTATATATGCCTTGTGTCCTATCTGAGCAACACTAGGAAATGAAATATAATAAAATCCTCTTTTAGGTTACACATGAATAGCGTTCTCTCAGGGCATGGACTTAAAGGAAAACATTATATTTAACTTCTGCATGCCTTCTGTTCCTCATTGGAAACCAAGTCTTTATTGAGGCCACTTGTATGTTACTCCTGGGTTTTACCTCTGATATTTTTTTCTTCATTTTTATCTCCTGTACTAGACTCTTCTCAGAGATTATACCCTGGCTGGTTTTCTCAATCTTATGTCTTTGATGGTGTGTGGAAATTACCGGTACTTATATACTTGTATATAGAGAGTATCTTCCTGGGGCAGATATGTGTTTTCAGTCATCTTTATAGGTAACTTTCTCTCTGCTTCATAAGTTTTGACTTTACTGAGGTGAAATGGTCACACACAACTCCCTGACAGGTGTTCTCAAATTAACTTCCAAAACTTTGTACAGTTCAGTTCAGTTGCTCAGTCGTGTCTGACTCTTTGCGACCCCATGAATCGCAGCACACCAGTCCTCCCTGTCCATCACCAATTCCCGGAGTTCACTTAGACTCATGTCCATTAAGTCAGTGATGCCATCCAGCCATCTCATCCTCTGTCATCCTCTTCTTCTCCTGCCCCCAATCCTTCCCAGCATCAGAGTACAGAAGGCTGCTAAACTCCCCCCAAATTTTGTGTCTGTGTATTTCTTTTCTGGCTTAAAATGTGCATATTTGTTATTCATGCAACAAATATCTATCCAAAACCTTTTGAGGGCTTGTCATTTGCCAACTCAGTGGCAAAAATGATGGTATGTATAAGCTGAAAATGAACCAGGAGTGATAATGATAGGATATAGAGTAAAGATACTTGTGGAGCTAAATTAGGGAATGCCTTTTGGGATTTAGACAAACTCATTGTCTTTTGCATTTTTATCATGACCTCTCTATGACTCTTTCTTCATAGACATAGAAGAAATGAATATGTTTTTCACATTTTTAAACTCTGAAGTTGGGATGCATCTCATAGTTGATGGTCACTTATATTCACTTTAGGTAGGTAGCAGTTGGCACAGTTGCTTTGGCTTGCACACGTGTGAACATTCAAAGGGCCAGCACCAGAGCCCACAGAATGGGCATCAGTGGCTTGGAAGAAAATCTCAGAAAAATATTGGTGCACTCTTAGAAGAAATGCCTGTTCACTTGATGACTCAGATGGCAGTGATGTGCAGGCTGTGAAGATGTCCCGTTTCTTACAGATGGAAGTGGAAGAGCCAGTCAGCCACAGCCTGATTAAAACTCTGTGCCTTCAAAAAGGTTCATTACGGAAAATTTCAGATATACACAAAAGTAGAACTAATAGCATAAACAGCCATGTAATTCCTAATTGATCATTCCCCACCTCTGTTTTCCCCTTTAGTAATCATAAGTTTACTTCTTACGTCTATGAATCTGTTTCTGTTTTGTAAATAAGTCCATTTGTATCTTATTTTAGATTCTACGTATAAGTGATATTGTATGATATTAGTGTTTCTCTGTTTGTTTTACTTCAGTTAGTATGATAATCTCTAGGTCTACCTGTGTTGCTGCAAATGGCATTATCCCATTCCTTTTTATGGCTGAGTAATATTCCATAGTTGAAGCAGGAAATGGCAACCCACTCCAGGATTATTGCTTGGAGAATTCCATGGAAAGAGGAACCTGGTGGGCTACAGACCTTGGGCTCACAAAGAGTCAGATATGAAGCGACTTAACACACATGCAATATTCTATTGTGTATCTATATACTGAATCTTTATCCATTCATCACTTGATGGGCATTTAGGTTACTTCCACATCTTGGCTATTGTAAATAGTGCTGCTATGATGCATGCACCTTTTTGAAATAGAGTTTTCTCTCTTTCTATATGCCCAGGAGTGGGATTGCTATCATATAGTAACTCTATATTTTAGTTTTCTAAGGAACCTCCATATTGTTTTCCACAGTGGCTGTACCTATTTACATTCCCACCAACAATACAAGGGAGTTTCCTTTTCTCTGGACCATTTCCATCATTTATTATTTGTAGACTTTTTAATGATGATAATTCTGATTGGTGTGAGGTGATACCTACTGTAGTTGTGACTTGCTTTTCTTTAATAGTTAATGATGTTGAGCATCTTTTCATGTGCCTATTGATCATCTGTATTCTTCTTTGAAAAAATGTCTACTTAGGCCTTCTGCCCATTTTTTGATCAAGTTATTTTGTGTGTGTGTTTGATTAATTAGTATGATTGCTTGAGTATTTTAAAGCATATCCTAGATAGAATATCATTTCACCTGAAAATTCTTCAGTGTGTATCTCTAATTGGTAAGGACATTCTTCTTCTACTGAAACCCCATGCCATCATCAGACTTAATGAAATTAATAGTGCTTCCTTAATATTATTGTTTTGTAGTTAGCTTTCTTCGAGGAGAGTTGTTATTGAGTAGCTATTTCATTTGCCTCCTTTACTCCATTACAGTTCTTTTACCCTCTCTTCTCCATGTCCTTGATTTGTGGGAAGAACTGGATTGTTTGCTCCATAGTATAAACTTGGCTGGGTGTGTCCTTGAGGTAGTGTTTATCTTATCCCTCAAGACCTTGGCATTTAGTCTAGAGCTGTGATTAGATTTTGTAAGTTTTTTTAGGCAAGAATACTTCCTGGTGCTTCTCTGTAAGTCCTGTTGCATCACAGCATGAAGCACATAATGATGGATTATCCTTCTCTTACTGAAGCCAAGATTAATCAGTAGGCTCAGGTTGTCATCCTGGTCTTCTGTTACTAAAATGGCTTTAATGTCCACTGATGATTGTTGACTCTATCTGGATTTAGGCCTTATTTCATTAGGGGTTGCAAAAATGGCAGTTTTACTTCATTCTTCCTGAAGTTATTACGTGAAGTTTTTCTGTGAAGAACTTTTTCTCATCAATCATGTGACTACCCTGAAGTACAGTTCATATGGTTAAGAGAATATTTCAATTTTCAGCTTAGTAAATGAATACCTAATAACCTCTGATTAGTAGCCAATTACAATTCTTAAAGTATCTTATGAACTCTAAACAAATATTTTGTATGTTTCAATTCATCTCAGGTGTTAATCTCTTGATGCTCAAATTTACCCATCTTAGGTCAGTAAGGACTCCTTCAAGTGTCCTTTCTGTTGATTTTAAATGTCCTTAAAATTGTTTATTTTTAAGTGTTTAAATTTTTATTGTATGAAATATTGAATGTGTATAAAACTAGACAAAATAGTGGAATTCATCCCTGTGTACCCATATCATGTTTCAAAAGTAATCATGGCCAGTTTTCTTTCTTTTATGCTCCAGCTGATCTCTCTCCTCCCATATTTCTTATGGTTTCATCCTTAAATATTTGTTTAATCCCAGCTTTTAACTTCCATCTTTCTAGCACAACAAGATATCCCAGGTAGAAACATGCTTTTAATGACTTACCATATTGATTAATTAGGGTGACACCAGCTGCTTGAGCACATAAACTTGAAAATGTAATGTGGTTTAAACAGAACAGAAGTTTTTCACTCACAGCATAGTACGTTTTGGTGCTTCTGGTGAAAGAGATTTTCTGCTGGGATGATTCAGGAAGCTAGGCTTCTGCCAGTTTGTGTTTCTGCCTCCCCCTAGGTCCAGGATGCTATCTGCATCCAGTCAGATATGCAAAGCATGGTTTTCACCGATCTTGTTGATCCTTCAGAGTACCTCCAGTCCAACACTTAAATAATGAAAACGACTAAGAAAATCCCTGTGTCCATGAAACTTGTTTAGGTAATGGATTACTGTAGACTCCAGTAAAATCATTTATGCTTCTGAGTTTTGTGAGGGGGTGAATATTTTTATTGTAGTTCGCCAGACATTTTAGATCATACACAGTAATCTAATTTTTACATTTTATTTACTTTGAGGCGATTTAAATCTAAAGTAGGAAACTACCTTTTCCATAATACCACACTTAATAGACCTTCTTGCACTGATTCTTTATACTATAAACTTGGATGAAATAATGTCATCAAAAAGGGCTTAATTTGGACATCTTGAGGGGGAAATGAGGTTCCAGTATACTCCTTTGAAGTTTGCAAATGATTTTCTTATCTTAAAAAACCTAAAGTATTTTTCACAAGAATTTATTTCACTCTGATACTCCATCCTCTTTACCATAAGTGATACTACTTGTCTTATGAAGAAGAGCCTGGGTTCCAAAGAACCTTCAGTTTGGTAACAATATTCTCTTCTAAGGGCTGCAGTAGCCTGCAGTCAAAACTCCCTGACAACATATTTTAGAGAGGCTGAGGTACAAGGAAACAAAATATAATCAGAACAACTGTAAGACAAGTTGAAGACTTGATTGGCTTCCATGTTTAGGTAGGTTTCCCAGTAAGGACTTCAAGTGTATAAAGTAATCTTTTCCTAAAATGTTGGAAATTGTTGTGTTTCTTACCAGCTACAAGTATAGACTTTGTAAAATAGTAGCGCCAGCAGAAGCAAAGCTGAGCATTTGATTTATGTTAGATTCCACTCTGACTGCATGTCAGGATGACCTCAGTGTTTTAGAATTGCAGTCCTATGTCTACAGCCTTTATGATTTTTTGTCATTTTCTTGTATCTTTACTATTTTATTTTTTTTAAGTTTTATTTTTACTTTACTTTACATTACTGTATTTGTTTTGCCATACACTGACATGAATCCGCCACGGGTGTACATGAGTTCCCAATCCTGAACTCCCTCTCACCTCCCACCCCATATCATCTCTCTGGATCATCCCCGTGCACCAGCCCCAAGCATCCTGTATCCTGTATTGAACATAGACTGGCAATTCGTTTCTTACATGATAGTATACATGTTTCAGTGCCATTCTCCCAAATCATCCCACCCTCTCCCTCTCCCTCTAATTTAACTAAACTCACAGTTATAATGAACAATTTGTAAGTACACACAGATAGCAAAAATAGTACAATGAATTTCCATACACACAGCCCATGGACCAACCTGCAGAGTCCTCCAGTGCCCATGGTTTACTAGCGCTCCATGTATGGTTTAAAACTCTACTGTCATTGTTTTGAAATTCTTAATGATTTATGAGCAAGTGGCCCTGCATTTTTATGTTACATTGAGGTTTGCTAATTATGCAGTCTGTCCTGCACCTAAAGTCAATAATTATCAAGATTTCTGCTCCATTTTCTTCATCTATTCTCCTGTTACTTTTCCTCCTTCACTCCTTCTTTGTTCTCTTTTTTTTCCTTCTGAGGTATTTTAAAGTAAATACCAAATATCACTTGACTTTACTTTGATATACTTCAAAGTGCGTCTAAAAAATATGGACATTTTTATACTTAACTGCAGTGCCATTATCACATATAGCAAAATAAACAATATTTGCTTCATAAATGCCCTCAACTGACTTGAAAACATTATTTTCTGCTTTTCTATTTTTTAATGAAATCTAAAATCTGTATATTGCATGACGTATGTCCCTTACGTCTCTCCTAGTCTAGAAATTCTGCCTTCATTCCTGCCAGAGTCTTGTTACAGAAACAGGGTCCCTTGTTCTTCAGAAGGTGTCACATTTTGGGTTCTTGTAGTGTTTTCTACCTTGTTCCTCTTTCATCCTTATTTCTTACACTGAAGTTATCTCTAGACTTGATTTAATGTAAGTGTTCTTAGAACACTTTATCAATGATAATCGCTCTTCCTGCGACTTCATTAGGAGGCATCCACAGTTTGGAACCACTTTTTATGATTCTGCTGCTGCTGCTAAGTTGCTTCAGTTGTGTCCAACTCTGTGCGACCCCATAGATGGTAGCCCACCAGGCTCCTCATCCCTGGGATTCTCCAGGCAAGAATGCTGGAGTGAGTTGCCATTTCCTTCTCCAATGCATGAAAGTGAAAAGTGAAAGTGAAGTCACTCAGTCGTGTCTGACTCTTAGCGACCCCATGGACTGCAGCCTACCAGGCTCCTCTGTCCATGGGATTTAGCAGGCAAGAGTACTGGAGTGGGGCACCATTGCCTTCTCCATTTTGTGATGCTAAGATTCCTAAATGGGTTTGGAGGGTGACAGCCTTACCATTCCATAGTAAAGTTGTTTGGAACCACTTTTTATGATTCTGCTGCTGCTGCTAAGTTGCTTCAGTTGTGTCCAACTCTGTGCGACCCCATAGATGGTAGCCCACCAGGCTCCTCATCCCTGGGATTCTCCAGGCAAGAATGCTGGAGTGAGTTGCCATTTCCTTCTCCAATGCATGAAAGTGAAAAGTGAAAGTGAAGTCACTCAGTCGTGTCTGACTCTTAGCGACCCCATGGACTGCAGCCTACCAGGCTCCTCTGTCCATGGGATTTAGCAGGCAAGAGTACTGGAGTGGGGCACCATTGCCTTCTCCATTTTGTGATGCTAAGATTCCTAAATGGGTTTGGAGGGTGACAGCCTTACCATTCCATAGTAAAGTTCTCCATTAATTTTTCACATAGTGTTCGTTTCTATTGATGGATGTTATTTGAAGCAATTATTTCTTTACATGATTACAGAGATCATAATTTTCTAATTCTGTTACTTTATATTTATTAATTAGAGTTTTTCAGTGAAGTAATTCCCTCATAAACTAGAACTATTTAGAGTCAAAATTTTCTTTTCCTTAACTTAGTTTTGTCCTAAGCAATTACGTTATTTAGCTTGATGTGCTAGTTATGTTTTTTAATATGCTTAGAGTCAAACACATAATCATTAAAGTAGAAATAAAGCCATTCATGTATTGCCAAATGTTGTCTGTGATACCCCAAGTGGCACATGTGTTAAATTTTGCAGAACACTATTATTTCCCCTGCTTTACAGATGAGGAAACCAAGGTATTGTGAGGACAAGCAACGTTCCCTGAGTGGATTAGAACGCCATGCTCTGACACCAGAGCCAAGCTATAACTACTCCAGTCTCATTAGCAGTATTCTTGGTGGCTAAAGTGTTATATATAAAATGAGATGGAGCCAAGAAAATGATTTTATAATGGTAAGCCAGTGAGAAAGCCCAAAATTCTCAGATAATTGATCTGTGTTCTCACTTTGGGCTGGTGCTGCCTCCAAGACCAATGTGACTTATTCTGGCTACAGGTTTAAATCAATAATCCGAGTATGTTAGAACCTAGATTGACCTAACTTCTCAGACTTCCTCAGAATCATGCTTTTATAGCCTTTGGATGAAATACTTAAAATTTTTTTGTCCTTTTTGTTATTATTCTTAATAATTTAAAACAGATCTCTATAAGACAACAAATGGAAACCGCGATTCTTGTTTTCTTAGACAGGAAAGGCTGTTGTACAAACCAGTCTAGTCAAGGCAGAAGGCTAAGTTTTCTTCAGGCAAATTATTGCCAGACCTTCGAATTGTAGTGCCCTTGAGGAGTCCTTCTACCACAAAGCAAATATTTAGTCATGAAGCTTAGATGCAAACATTTTGAGCCTTGTCTCTGACCATTTCTTTTGATGTGCCTTTTCATTGTGGTGAGATTAAAAGAGTCATACGGAAGACCTTGGAGGGATTTGGTCTGTTGGAACATATATGCTAAACATTATCAAAGAGCCAAGGAGTGCGGTGAAGGAATAGCTGCAGCAAATACAGAACCTATCTCGCAAATTTAATTTTTCCTGGGAAAATATCAAACCACCACTGCCTGATAGGGATCTCTTTTTTGATTAATATTGAGAAATAAGATATAAACATGTTGGTTATGCTATAGTACTCATGGTATTTTAAGCTTTTAAGAATAATTTAGTCTAATCTTTTCAATTTGCATATGAGAAAACTGAAGTCCAGCTACTTTAAATAATTTCTCCTGAGATTAACAGATAACTAGCTCAGTTCAGTTCAGTCGCGCAGTCGTGTCCGACTCTTTGCGACCCCATGAATTGCAGCACGCCAGGCCTCCCTGTCCATCACCAACTCCCGGAGTTCNTTTCACTTACCTTGAGCGTGGGGTATCTCTTCACGACTGCTCCAGCAGAGCCACTGCACCTTACCTTTGACGAGGGGTCCTGACTGACACACTAAGGTACTATTTCAACTAAAGTATTTGATTGCAAACCACAGAAACTAATTCAGACTATGTTAACAAAAGTATAATTTATATAGGGTAGATTTTGGGTAGCTCACAAAGTCTAACATGTTTTACTATAAGTTTTTTTTTTGGTGAGAATTTCACTTTTCACTTTCATGCATTGGAGAAGGAAATGGCAACCCACTCCAGTGTTCTTGCCTGGAGAATCCTAGGGACGGGGGAGCCTGGTGGGCTGCCGTCTATGGGGTCGCACAGACTTGGACACGACTGAAGCGACTTAGCAGCAGCAGCAGCAGCAGCAGAAATGATTAAGTGAGGATAAGTGTATTTTAAATTTTAAAATCAGAGTTGTCATGGATAGAATGCAAAAAAAATGCATTGTTTTAAAAATTGTGTTGAGGGGCCCATTTGCCCCTTTGTTCTTTTCAGTGTCTTAATGTGTGCAGTCTCTGGAAATGGTTTTTCTCTGTTCTTTCTGGTTCTGCTGTACTAAAAAGGGGATGAGAGGAGGAAAGGTGCTTTAAATCTTGGGGATGACTCCTGTGGTTGGATGAAGGAAGCAAAAGAGGCCCTCAGGTGCCCTGGCCTCAGGGTGGAGTACATGAAAGTTACCGTGCACATCTGCCTGTATATAGCTACCTTCTACTGAGCCACTATGTCTCCTGTTTCTTTTTTCTCTAAAATGATCTCTGGATCCTTCTCATCTCAGAAGACCTCTTCAGGTTCCCTCTTCAGGTGTCATTGACAGATTTCCCTCTTGCAGCCATAAGGAGGTCAGAATTGAAACTGTAACCTTCATACAGACAAGGTATTATAGCATGTCAGCTGCTGTATTTTCAACAGTTGGAGCAGTCCTTGCCCATAGGGGGTCCTCAGCATAGACTTATTTAATGAATGAAATAAAACAACTCCACTTCTGGCTCCCGTAACTCAGACTGGTAATAATGTGGTTGCTAAAATCTCCTCTTATGTTCTGTAGCTCAAAAATATTATGCCCAGATGCATAAAAACGATGCTCCTTGATCCACTCACTTGTCATGAGCATCTGAACAGTTAAATCCTGATGATCTGGCATGCCTTGATTTATTGTTCATTTGATTTCATTTACTGAAGGTGACCTTACTCTATTTTTCTGCCAGAATTCAGGCTGGATTACGGTTTTGGTGATCCCCAGGAAATAAATCGCAAGGGATGACTCTTAGTCATATTAGGCCTGATTCTTCAGTATAGCTTTCATGCAGTGAACCTAGGCCTTTATGCTGATGATGGCATTTTGCAGACAGGTTACACTAACCTCTAGTTCTTAGAACTGTGGTTGGATTTACTTGCAAGACAACACTCTCCATTGTAGGTAGAGTGTGTCATTGTTTCTGGGAACTCTGGGGAAAAAGAAAAACTTAAAGCAAACCTCATATCTTGATTTCCAAAGCTTTGGCATTTAACCGAGGTGGGGTCAGGGTGAAAATAATAGTTTGGAATCACTGAATGGATTTCTATATCTTTAAGAAACCCATGTAAATTAGTAATAAAGTAATCAACAAATTTTAAGGATGAGACACAGGCAGAGTTCCACCTTTTAGGCATTTGGGTGAGTTTTATTTGGATTCCTCAGGATTTGCTGAAACTTTATAACAAGTGTGGCTTCAGATTCTGGGTGGTAACCTGCAAGACCTTGTGACTGCATATTAATTGAGCCTCTGAAAAAGTGTCTGAATTTCACAGTGATAAATTTTAATGACTTCTGTTTGTGTATCATTAACAAGCTTCTGGTAGTTACCAAAACTTGTAAACAAAGTCATTTCACCAGTGCAGATAGCATCTTTCTACCCCTGAGTATGACCTTGAATTAAAACAAATAAGTAACTTTTGCTTATAGTGCTTTTCCGCTGGACTAGAAATAACTTAGAGATGGTGTTGAAACATGTCACTCCCTGACTCAAAACTTCAAGAGCTCCTCATTTCACTCCAAGTAAACATCAACTGCTCCCTACCAGGGATCCTTACCCTCTACTCTCCTACCCTTGTATTCACCCTTCCTTCTCACTCGTCTCCAACCCACATGGACTCTTTTGCTAGGTGTTCCCCAAACACCTACCCTCGGAGAAGGCAATGACACCCCACTCCAGTACTCTTGCTTGGAGAATCCCAGGGATGGGGGAGCCTGGTGGGCTGCCGTCTATGGGGTCTCATGGAGTCAGACACTACTGAAGTGACTTAGCAGCTGCAAACACCTACCATAGGGGCCTCTGGGCAGATTTTCCCTTTGTCTGGAATACTCCCTCTGCTGGCTAGTAATTTTACTCGCCTTTAATATGATGCCTTCATTGAAACCCTCTAGACCTGCTATCGGCTTCCCTGGTGGCTCAGCAGTAAAGATAACCTGCCTGCCAATGTAAGAGACATGGGATCCATCCCTGGATTGGGAAGAATCCCCTGGAGTTGGAAATGGCAACCCACTCCAGTATCCTTGCCTGGGAAATCCCATGGACAGAGGAGCCTGGTGGACTACAATCCATGGGGTCTCAAAGAATTGGACACAACTGAGCAACTAACACTTCACACACACGCACATATTTTTTTTGCATCGCATACTTGTGGGATCTCAGTTGGCCAACCAGGTATTTATCCCAGACCATGGCAGTGAAAGCCCAGAATCCCAAACACTAGGCCACCAGGGAACTCCTTAGGCTGTTCTGTTTTTAATTTTTGTCTTTAGCATTTAATCATCCAACATACCTTTAGTCACTTTATGTTGCTGATTGTTCATTATCTGCCTCCCTGATGCTAGAATCTAAGCTTCATGAGCAAAGAGATCTTCCTCTTCTTTCTTCAGTGGTTTGTTCCAGTTGTCTAAATCAGCTTATTCCGTAGAAGTCTCTGTGATGATGGAAACATATCTGGTAGATGGCAAGCCACCTGTGCTAATTGAACATTTAAATTGTGGTTAGTGCCAATGAATCCCTAAATTGAATTAAATTTTACTTCTATTTAATTTTTTATTAATTGAAACTCAAATAGCCACATGTGGGTAGTGGCTTCCTATTGTATTAGACAGTACAGATCTTGAAAGTTTATTTATTGAATGAATGAATGTCTGGCTCTCTAGATCAGTGTTTCTTTTTTTTTTTTTTTATTTTAATTTTTAACTTAATTTAATTTTTTTTACTTTACAATACTGTATTGGTTTTGCCCCACATTGACATGAATCCACCATAGGTGTACATGAGTTCCCAACCCTGAAGCCCCCTCCCACCACCCTCCCCATATCATCTCTCTGGGTCATCCCAGTGCACCAGCCCCAAGCATCCTGTATCCTATATCGAACCTAGACTAGTGATTCGTTTCTTACATGATAGTATACATGTTTCAATGCCATTCTCCCAAATCATCCCACCCTATCTCTCTCCCACAGAGTCCAAAAGTCTGTTCTTTACATCTGTGTCTCTTTTGCTGTCTTGCATACAGGGTTATCATTACCATCATTCTAAGTTCCATATATATGTGTTAGTATACTGTATTGGTGTTTTCCTTTCTGGCTTACTTCACTCTGTATGATCAGCTTCCTCCATCTCATTAGAACTGATTCAAATGTATGCTTTTTAATGGCTAAGTAATACTCCATTGTGTATATGTACCACAGCTTTCTTATCCATTCGTCTGCTGATGGACATCTAGGTTGCTTCCATGTCCTGGCTATTATAAACAGTGCTGCGATGAACATTGGGGTACATGTGTCTCTTTCAATTCTGGTTTCCTTGGTGTGTATGCCCAGCAGTGGGATTGCTGGGTCATAAGGCAATTCTATTTGCAGTTTTTTAAGGAATCTCACATCAGACTGCAAAGAAATCACCTGGATTCCTAGGGATGTTGTTAAAAGTGCAGATTCTAATTCATGAGATCTAGGATGGGGCCCAAGATTTTGTGTTTCTAACAAGGTCCCAGCTGATGGCTTCTTATACCTAAAATAGCAAGAATCTGGAAGACTATACTGCCTTGCTTTTCGTTTGTGTGCTTACAGGCTATGTGGTTCCTCACTTCTCGGACTGGAGAAAATACAAAAAATTACCTGTTAGATCCAAATAACAGCCTACAGGCTCAAAAGCCCAGAAAAAGAGAGTGATTTATTCCCTTTTTAGGGATAAGAAGATGATTCTTCTTGTCCCTTTTCTCTATAATTTGATTGAATTCAGTTGTGGTTAATTTAGAAAAAAAATTTTTTTTTGCTTCAATTCTGGTTACTTCTGTGCCAGTTTGCTGCTGCCAAATGTACCCACTTGACTTGCAATCTATTTTTCCAGGTCCCTGAGGATGTGTGCTATTTACCCTTCAAGGAATTTTCGAGTGGTGTTGGACTACTCAGTCCTACATCCTTCTATTATCTGAGGTAGATGGCTAAATCAAACTCCCACAGGAAAAACAATGTATCATCAATCTTTTCCATTGCTACAATCACATTGTTCATCTACAGAATAAGTAGTTATTCCCTCAGGGAGGAGCTTAAATCTTGTGCATACGCCTTACATTGCCAGAAATCTGTGGTCCTTCTTCTTAATTATCATGTATTCTTTTCCAGGTGGATTTCCTTCAGAGTGGTAAATCTTGGTGCAGATAAATTTTAGGTGTTTTAGTATTTAGCAACAATTAAGGTACTGATGAGTATATGTAATATCACCTGATTTATCATTCTCCCACAGGCTCTTCACAAATATATCAGAGGCACAATTTCAGGAAAAAATAGGATAAAATCATCTTAAAAACTCAACTTTGTTTTGTTTCTCTTGGAAGAGGATGAGGAATGGCTATGTATCTGAACTCTTCTGGCCGAATGCTGGTCTTGCTTTCCAGCCTTTCTTCTGGGCCTGCATACATGTTTCTGTATGTGCTCAGTCACTTCAGTTGTGTCTAACTCTTTGCAATCTGGTGGACTGTTAGCCTGCCAGGCTCCTCTGTTCATGGGATTCTCCAGGCAAGAATGCTGGAGTGGTGGCAGTGCCTTCCTCCAGGGAATTTCCTAACCTAGGGATCAAACCTGCATCTCTTATGTCTCCTGCATTGACAGGTGGGTTCTTTACCACTAGTGCCCAGATGTTCTTGTACTACAGGGCGATTAACTGGAAATCAACATGTCTTCTGTGGTTTTCGCTTGTTCTTTTTCCTCTGCTTACAATGTTCTACTCAATCCCTGCAGCTTCCTCCCCAGTACCTAAAGACAACGTTCTCAACAGAGTAGTCATATTTATTGGCCACTTGTGTGTAGCAGGCACTGTTCTAAGCACTTTACATATATCATCTCCTTTGATTCTCACTGCAGAGATCTGAGCCAGGAGTTATGGTGCTCCTTTAGCCAATAAAGAAAAAGAGGTTTAGACAGGCCATATAACTTGCCCAAGTGTATCTAGTAAGTAGGGAAGCCTGGGTTTAATCCTGGGTTTCAGGTCAGTTTTCATTTCAATCTCAAAGAAAGGCAATGCCAAAGAATGCTCAACCTACCATACAGTTGCACTCATCTCACACACTAGTAAAGTAATGCTCAAAATTCTCCAAGCTAGACTTCAGCAATATGTGAACCATGAACTTCTAGATGTTCAAGCTGGTTTTAGAAAAGGCAGAGGAAGCAGAGATCAAACTGCCAACATCCGCTGGATCATAGAAAAAGCAAGAGAGTTCCAGAAAAACATCTATTTATGCTTTATTGATTATGCCAAAGCCTTTGACTGTGTGGATCACAATAAACTGTGGAAAATTCTGAAAGAGATGGGAATACCAGACCACCTGACCTGCCTCTTGAGAAACCTATATGCAGGTCAGGAAGCAACAGTTAGAACTGGACATGGAACAACAGACTGGTTCCAGACAGGGAAAGGAGTACGTCAAGGCTGTATATTGTCACCCTGCTTATTTAACTTCTATGCAGAGTACATCATGAGAAATGCTGGGCTGGAAGAAGCACAAGCTGGAATCAAGATTGCCAGGAGAAATATCAATAACTTCAGATATGCAGATGACACCACCCTTATGGCAGAAAGTGAAAGGAACTAAAAAGCCTCTTGATGAAAGTGAAAGAGGAGAGTAAAAAAGTTGGTTTAAAGCTCAGCATTCAGAAAACGAAGATTCATGGCCTCTGGCCCCATTGCTTCATGGGAAATAGATGGGGAAACAGTGGAAACAGTGTCAGACTTTATTTTTGGGGGCTCCAAAATCACTGCAGATGGTGAGTGCAGCCATGAAATTAAAAGACACTTACTCCTTGGAAGGAAAGTTATGACCAACCTAGATAGCATTTTAAAAAGCAGGGATATTACTTGGCCAACAAAGGTCCATCTAGTCAAGGGTGTGGTTTTTCCAGTGGTCATGTATGCATGCGAGAGTTGGACTGTGAAGAAAGCTGAGTGCCGAAGAATTGATGCTTTTGAACTGTGGTGTTGGAGAAGGCTCTTGAGAGTCCCTTGGACGGCAAGGAGATCCAACCAGCCCATTCTAAAGGAGATCAGTCCTGGGTGTTCATTGGAAGGCCTGATGGTGAGGCTGAAACTCCAATACTTTGGCCACCTCATGCGAAAAGTTGACTCCTTGGAAAAGACCGTGATGCTGGGAGGGATTGGGGGCAGGAGGAGAAGGCAACGACCAAGGATAAGATGGCTGGATGGCATCACCAATTCAATCCACATGAGTTTGAGTGAACTTCGGGAGTTGGTGATGGACAGGGAGGCCTGGTGTGCTGCAAGTTATGGGGTTGCAAAGAGTCGGACACAACTGAGCCACTGAACTGAACTTGTCTTTTTTAGAATCCTTGCTCCTAACTCTTAGGCTATACCATTCAGATTTGCCTTCTCCCTGGGACTTTCCTCCTTTCTCTTATTTACTTTGAAGTAGATGACATAGTTGTCATTGAACAGGGCTTGGGTTCCAAGCTCATGCTTCTCTACTCAATCTTCTCCTAGCACTTTGTATCTGCCCTTGCCATTTCTCATATATTTTAGAGTAATATGCTTTTCTCCCTGCTCAACTTTCTTGGAGCCAGGGGGAGCATATTTTATTTACCTTCATGTCCCAGTGTTTTCATGAATTGTTGAAAGCTGTTGTGACTTTTCCAAATTTGGATTTCTAGATAGTAAATTGACCATAATAATAGTGAAACTTGAAGCTATATGCTTTTTTATAAAGCAGGAGGGGAATACTCAGTGTACCATATTTAAATATAATGATCTAAATGGGTAGATTCAACTGAAGCAAAAACCTTTTAAAGCCCACCTTTAGTGCTTTGGAGCAGAGCCTGGGGCTCTGCTGAGAGTTTATATAGCTTGTAAGCTTATAGGTTCCCTGTAGGTTGAAACAATGGTAACTTCAGTGGTATGCTGGTAAGTGTTTAACCACTGGCTCTCCAGGAAAAAAAATGTGTGTGTATGCACATGTGTGCATTTATTGTAAATCTTACGATATAAAGGGTATGTAGCCTATAATCTGAGCTTCCCTGGTGGCTCAGCGGTAAAGAACCTGCCTGCAATTCAGGACACCTGGGTTCAATCCCTGGGTTGGAAAGATCCCCTGAAGGAGGGCATGGCAACCCACTCCAGTATTCTTGCCTGGAGAATCAATCCCATGGACAGAGGAGTGTGGCAGGCTACATTCCGTTGGGTTGTGCAGAGCTGAACATGACTGAAATGACTAAGCAGCAGTAGCCTATAATTTATAAATAATAACAAAATAACCACTGCTCTTTATTGTAATAAGTTCCAGAAGCCAATAGATTCTCGTGTAACACTATTGTTGATTTTGTGAAACCCTTATATATCCATAGCCAGTTTATGTTTGCAATTGATGAACAAGTGTAGTTCTGTCAAAAATATTCTGTAAGTTTTAAATGCTGAAAGAATATGTCAATAATTATTTTTTTGTTCCACTTAGAGTATAAAAACTGCACATGTAGGACATTTTAAGTTTAATCTACATGTTCTCTGTCTCTCTCAAATGAACAAAACAATATCAAGCCTTGATTTGTAGCATTTGCTCATTTGGCCATTTTTAAACTACCAGTGTAACTTTACTGAAAGTGGACTTGGGCAAAGATGCACAGAGCACCCCATTATACAGCTGTTCCATCATTCAGCTATAGCAGATGCAAGGCGCTTTAAGAGGAAAGATGGTATAGAATTGGAAAGTGATGAGTTTTGTGTATTTACCTTTAAAAATATTTTTATTTAATTGTAAACTATGGTTTATAAAATTATGTAACTTAATTTTTAATAATGGTTATCTTTAAAAACTGTCTCACAAAATTCTTAAAATTTAACAATGAGCTCTTGTAAATCTAGAGATGGCTTCAGCACACCACTGGGTTGGTCTAGCTCAAAAGTGAAGTTTCATTATCAAACTCAGTTATGGAGAGGACGAGGTTTGAATTCCAGCTCTGAATTTTACTTTTAGCCCATAGATTAAATTACTTACTCTTTATTTAAGCATATTCTATGCCATAAAGTAAGTCTGAAGTAAGTCTTTGTGAACCTAAAAGATTTCCCAGATCAGGCAAGACTGGTGAAGAAATGTGCATTTAGTATCATTGAGTCCTCTGTTTGAGCCAAGCCCTGTGCTAAGAGCTTTTGTTGTATTATATTGTCTGGACTTCTCAGGAGATAAGGACTATTACTACCTTTTTTCTACAAAAGGAGAAACCAAGGCTTGGAAAAAAAAAAAAAAAGAGGCACATTGACTCACCCCAGATAAATTCATGTCTTCTATAGAGGAAAGCAGAGAAGAGAGGAAGAGGAAAAATGATAGATGAAGAATATAAAACAGGCTCTTTTTTTAAATTATATTTCTGTTTCTTTCTCTTTCTCACCTCATTTTTCTTCTTGATGTGGGCGTGGTTTTGGGAGAATGTCCCTTTCTTCCCCTAAGGATGAAATCATTCCATCCTTATTGTAAAACAACAGAAAATATATAAAAATATACAGGTAAACATAGAAATTACTTCTGATTTTATTACCCACAGGTAACCAAGATTTTAACTTTTAGGAGTATTTATCAATAAAATTTTATGTGTATAATATATAAACTGTAAATAATAAATGGTAAATGTATGTTTATTTTTGTTTATTTACAATTATTTCTTTCCATTGTTATTTCCTGCATTTGGAAAAGTTGTCCTTTTGATAAATGGAGCCCTTAGCTATTTGGAAAATAAAACTTGGCAACTAGAACTGCAGAAACAGAAGCTACATATAATCACTACATCTTTTTCTCTTTGTTGCAAGCTTTTCTCACAGGAGATAGTCAACAGATATATTAAGAAGCACCACATGAGTAATTTGAGCTTCTGCGATTTCTGTTTCTTACTTTTCTCTGTGCTTTGGTAGGTGACAAGTAGGAGAGCCAACATTTGAATCCTGCAGAAACTCAGTATCTGCTTCCTGGATAATTTCACGTATGATCTCACACTGAGAACATTTGCCCTATTTCTTGTCCTGTAAATCTGAATTCTGTGTGTAAGTGCTTTTGTTGATAAGAAAGAAAGGTAAGATTTTAATGCACTGTCTATCTATTTGAAAAGGAAAAGCAAACAAAAATTCATATCTGGGTTCAGACTAGATTTTCACATAGCTAGCTCTTTGCAGACATTGCTCATGAAGAACAAAATCGCATGGAGTGACATTTGGTCACTGACCTGACTGAGAGTACTTCTGGGGCCTAATCTACGGTAGCAACAATCATGTTTGACCACAGTCAGTGAAGCGTTTCCTCTTTTACACTCAGTTATGTGACCAGTGAAATTATTTAATAAGCTTTGTCCTGCAGCCCATGATGTATAAGTCCTGTGTGAGCTGGCCTAATAAATCCTTGTCCCTGTCTTGATCTTCAGATGTCTAATGGGTCATATTATTCTGGAAGAAATGTCAGATTGTGCGTACAAGATTACATTGGTTATTTTCCTGTTTAGGAGGCCAGCCTATATAGAGATGGAAAAATAATGTCTAACTGGAAATTAGAGGCTGGAGAGAAGGTGTATTCTGTATTGATAATTGCTAAACACAGGCAAGGTAATGTTTAAAACTTTATCATCTTTACAGCTTTTATAAACACTGTGCTGAAAACAAAGGCATATGTTTAGGGTTCTAAGAAGAAAGCTGTCTCTGGTACATTAATCAGACTTGCTCTGTAAAGACTGTTTCCTGAGAAACCATAGTGGTTATTAACAGAAGCAATGTCTAGTATATCTATTTTATAGCATATTGTTAATGGCAGTGATCATATTTCATTTTAAAAATAATAAAATTTGTTCTCTTTTGAAATATTTTGATAGCTTGGTTTAAATTATAGTTTTGTTACAGTATATATTCTGTTGGCATTGTTAGACTATTACAGCTTTACGTACTTAGTGATAACTAGCTTCTTGATGATACATTTTTCTTTTTTCATCCATATTTTGTTCCTTGCATGTAACCATAAGCCTATAATTATACAGATTTTTTTTCCTTAAAAAGAAAAAAAACAAACAGAAGCTCATCTTTTCAGAAATAAAACCCAGTTTTACCAGGGAATTTAAAGCTTAGTATCAACAGAAGTCTTAGTTGGGCCCCTTTCAAAACCTAGTGTATTTGTTTTCAAGTGCTAAGTTGAATAAAGTTAGTATCTAGAGTTTTCTTCTCTATTGTTTGCTTAGGTTTTCTTTTAGGGAAAGCAAGGTTGAGTTTCACATGAAATGATGTGTTACACATTTTTTGTAAAAGTGAGTTCTTTAGAGTTTAGCCTTCTCCCTCCTTTTTCTTCCTTAGAAAGAGATTTATGACTTACTCTGTGTAGGTCATGTGCAAAGACACTTGTCGATGACAAGAATATAACCCTTGCATGCAGCAGTATCTCTTCTATTCTGTTTGGATCATAAATTTCATTGTATAATATATGTTGTATTATCCCATTATTTTCCCAATTTATGATTGGCTTTTATAATACTGTCCAAGATGAAAATCATATGAATAAATGAAGATGTTATCTTAGACATCCCTTTTACTCTGGTGCCTGGAGACCAGGTAGTCTGACTTGAATAGAAAAAGAAATGACAGCTTTTCTCTGAGAGTTGTGAGTAAGAATGTGAAAGAGGTCCATGGGAGCCAGCTCCTGGATTATGTTTAAAGCTGTGGAGCAAGAATTTCCTTTTGCATTAAAACACCAAGGCATGAAGAGAGTTAATGTGCTACATAGCATCACACTATGCAGAGTATTAGGGTGAAAGAACCTGCAAGTCACTAAACTTTTGGAATCTCATTAGATGTTGCTACAACAGCAGTTTCTGTTCCCATATATGGTAATCTATTAGACCTCCTAGTCAATATTTTGAAGTGATTCAAAATATACTTATCGATTGGTCTTATTTTCAAAATGTGCATCCATGCTTAGTTGCTAAGTTGTATCCGACTCTGTGATGCCATTGACTACAGCCCACCAGGCTCCTCTGTCCACGGGATTTCTCAAGCAAGAAAACTGGAGTAGGTTACCATGTCCTCCTCTAGGGGATCTTCCCAACCCAGAAACTGAACCGGACTCACCTGCATTATTGGCAGGTGGATTCTTTAACCACTGAACCACATGGGAAGCCCACTTTTGAAATGTGCTATTGATCTGTTCATTCTTTTCTCCCTCCCATCTCCTGCATACCCCTATGAGACATTGAATGGTACCTTATAACATTTGAAGGAATAGAAAAGAAAATATTTAATAACAAACCTGAACTATTTTATATTAGGGACTTGCCAAAATAGTTTTCTAATAAGGAAAAATTCTTTATAATCAATCTCAACTGGTTGAACTGATCTCAAATATAATCTTTTGTTACATGTAATATACAGGCAATACATACGCATAAAATTAATTATGAGGAAGCCTCTTGATGAAAGTGAGAGAGTGAAAAAGTTGGCTTAAAGCTCAACATTCAGAAAAATAAGATCATGGCATCTGGTCCCATCATTTCATGGCAAATAGATGGGGAAACAATGGAAACAGTGTCAGACTTTATTTTTCAGATTTTCTCCAAAATCACTGCAGATGGTGATTGCAGCCATGAAATTAAAAGATGCTTACTCCTTGGAAGGAAAGTTATGACCAACCTAGACTGCATATTAAAAAGCAGGGACATTACTTGGCCATCTAGTAATGGCCGAAGGTCCGTCTGTCAAGGCTATGGTTTTTCCGGTAGTCATGTATGGATGTGAGAGTTGGACTGTGAAGAAGGCTGAGTGCCGAAGAATTGATGCTTTTGAACTGTGGTGTTGGAGAAGACTCTTGAAAGTCCCTTGGACTGCAAGGAGATCCAACCAGTCCATTCTGAAGGCGATCAGTCCTGGGTGTTCCTTGGAAGGAATGATGCTAAAGCTGAAACTCCAGTACTTTGGCCACCTCATGCAAAGAGTTGACTCATTGGAAAAGACTTTGATACTGGGATGGATTTGGGGGCAGGAAGAAAGGGGACAACAGAGGATGAGATGGCTGGATGGCATCACGGACTCAATGGACGTGAGTCTGAGTGAACTCCGGGAGATGGTGATCGACAGGGAGGCCTGGTGTTTTGTGATTCATGGGGTCGCAAAGAGTGGGACACTACTGAGTGACCGAACTGAACGAGTGCATTGCAGCTGATATATCAGATATTTTATATGTTAAAAATAAACACACAGATCCTTTCTAAGGAAGGTTCTTCCCAGGAAAGTCCAGTACAGCCTAATTTTTCTACTATGTAAAGACAGGAAAACCAGACTTCAAATGAGAAATTGTTATTTAATTTAATTGTTCATGCTTTATTTATTTCATAACTCTGAGGATGACTGCTGGTCTGTCTAATTTAGAATCTCAGTGCTATTCTGTCCAGTTTATTATCTTTAAGGTTTATCAGCTGTGCAATCAAGCTGAACTATTTGCGTTTTACTGAAGATAGACACATTTAAAGAGAATGAGGACCTCGGGGACAATGGAAATAGTTACAATAGAGGTTTAAATGAGAACACATATTTGTTTCATGCATGAGAGAAGGGGGTATCCCCCCCCAAAAGAGAAGTAAATGGGTGATTAGATTAGCTACACTGTGATTTATAATTTATTTTTAGTTTTTGACAGTTTTGATTTGGTAGGAAAGGGGAGAATATTGGAAAAATTCCATTTTACCTTAATCTCAGTAGCCTTAAAAATCTTTGCTTTCGCTTACATTGCTGGAATGATGTATCAGGTTGATGGACTGTCTCTTATGGGCATCAGACTGATCAACAATCTCATGGGCTTTAGACAGGTTTGTTTCACAGTAAAATCCCCTTTGTGGTTTAACTTAGGAGACCCACAGTTAAATAACTCTTTATAGAAACTGAAAATTAGACATTTACTTCTTCAATCTAAGGTAAGTGATAAACATACATGACGTTTCAATTATTCAAAAGCTAGTTGGTTTACCATTTGCTGACAAGTAAAGGTTCTAGAACTGTTTCACATTTCTTCTAAAGGGAAAGAAGCAAAACAAAAGCCAAGCCTTTTTTTCCATGATTAGAAACTTGTATCATAGTCCTGTATTGATGAGCGCCTCTTTTGAAGACAGACAAAATATGTAATTTCATTCTGGTTCTGTCACTTACTGGCTGGGGAGACTTCGGGAAAATTCCTTACCTTTTCTCAGCCTCGGTTTCGCAAAATGAAAGTGATAAAAGTACTAACCTTATTTTAAATTTATGAAAATTAATTTATGCCTATGTACTATCTGACATATAGTGGTTAATAACTAATTGCTGTTATTTTTATTACTGTTATTGATTTGTCTTAGCACTCTGTTCCTCTCCTTGAGTTACAATAGAGCTGTTGTTATTGAGCCCTCCCTATCTTCTTTTACCCTTTTTGATAGACTCCCCAACTTTGAAATATACTTTGTTACCATTCTTCTCAGTGTTTGGTGGCAGGTCTTTCTTTTTTTTCTTTAAGTCGCTTCTGCCTGAGACAGGTGTTCTTTTCAGTGTCAGCTGATTAGTCTTGTGATTCTGAGAAATATGATAGAATAAATCAATACCTTTGTAGAAGATGATGCCCCTTGTTTACAAAATTCTTCACTGTAGTATTTCAGCAAATCATTATTTGTTCATTTCCTCATTCAGTTGATCATTTCATAGAAATATATGGAGTATATTAGATACCAAAGTGATACAATTGAATGATTTTTTGACCCTGTCTTTGGGAAATCTCAGTGGGCCCAGATGTGTCCTTAATCACAGGTGATGGATGTACAAGTTGTGCAAGTGATGCACCTGATTCAGAGAAAGAGAAAAAAACAAAACTCATGGGAAATAAGGCCTAATTTTTGCAAAACATGTGTTCCCTGCCTTCATGGTTCTTGCATGTGTCCAGAAGTTCCCTAAAGAATCTCCATAACTGTTTTTATCATTTCAGCTTATCTTCCAATTAAACTTACTTTCCTTCAACTAACATTCAAAATAAGTAAATCACATCCACACTCTTATTTTCAGTTATCCTCATTGCTTGTCTTGCCATAGGGCTGTTTTTATGATATTTTACCCACACATGTACAGGTCAGCTTTTGTGGAAAAACCTGAGCATCTATACCCCTTCATGATATGTCTCTGTATTCCTATCAATGTGCAGCTCATGTTTATAAATTGCCTCTGTGCTTCATGAGTTTTCCCTTAGGTTGGACACTGCTGCTGCTAAGTCACTTCAGTCGTGTCTGACTCTGTGCGACCCCAGAGATGGCAGCCCACCAGGCTCCCTCGCCTCTGGGATTCTCCAGGCAAGAACACTGGAGTGGGTTGACATTTCCTTCTCCAATGCATGAAAGTGAAAAGTGAAAGTGAAGTCGCTCAGTATTGTCTGACTCCTAGTGACCTCATGCACACACATAGGTAATTCAAACACAGAGTGCTCCTTTCAGAGCTCAGGATACAACTCTATAGTTGCTCTGAAAAGCCAAGTGCTCATATTATTAGTGATGGAGCCATACAGCTGAGGGTTCTTGTGCACTCTGATGCTGTGAATCAGATTTCACAGAGAAAGGAATGTTGAACAGACACAAAGTCTGGCTTTTATGTACACCTGGGGACCTGCAGGCTCTTATCCATAAATGGCCCATTAGAAGTAAGTAACTTTTAGGAAATCAGGCAACATAAGTTTATTTTTCTTTAAGGAAGTAACTCCTAAGTGGTGAGTTCCCAAACCCACTGTGAATTTTCAACAATGCTTATACTGAACTGATATTTCTTTGCCCTACTCTCTTTCTTTGTTCTACTGTCTTGTTTTACTGTTTTGGCAATTTGGTACACATTTTTGCCGTTTCCTGTGTCCCACCCTAGGGATGAATGATTTATTACTTTTTAAAATCTTTGTTCCATTAATCAGCAGATTTTCATTAATCATTCATCACCTTCCCTTTTCCCTCCTCTTCTCGTCCCTCTGTCTTTTTTCTACCCACCTGCTCCTATCTTAAATTATGGTTAATGTGATCAGAGGCCCTGCCTAGGAAATCAGGTGGCTGATGAGCTTTCAGAGAGTTTCTTAAATGCGTTGACAGCTTTCTTGAGAGCATATCCTCTTTGGACCTTTTCCTTTTGTTTGGAAGAGGCCTGTACACATGGCACAGATGTTCACAGAGGCCTATGAAAGTAGACAAGTGAAAGAGCAGTCTCAAAATAGTTATTTGTATGTTTATCAAATAGTCTTCAACAGTTATTACACTGACAACATTTTTTAAAAAGAAAGAAAAAGAAAGAGTCCTTTTGAAGATCCCTATTGTTTCTCTGTCCTTTGACCAGTGCAAAGAGCTGGACATGACTTAGTCACTGAACAACAAAGACAAGTCCTTGGAAATTTCTATCTTCTTGTTCTGCTTTTCACCCCAGTTGACCCTTAGGTTAAAAAGCATTGTGCTTCCCTGGCAGCTCAGAGGTAAAGAATCTGCCTGCAATGCAAGAGATCCTGGTTCCATCCCTGGGTTGGGAAGATCCCCTGAAGAAGGGAATGGCAACCCGCTCCAGTATTCTTACCTGGAGAATCCCGTCTAGCTGATGGGCTTGCATCTAGTTGCATCCCATCTAGTCCATGGGGTCACAAAGACTCGGACACGACTGAGGGACTAACCACCACCAAACAAACATTTATCGATAGCTTCTGTTCTCCCAATTCAAACCCAAAGGCCTGAATTCACTTTACTGAGGTCGAATTCAAAGCAGTGCTGTGCTCCGTCTTTCAGTCGTGTCTGACTCTTTGCGACCCTGTGGCTGCAGCCCGCCAGGCTCCCCAGGCAAGAGTACTGGAGTTGGTTGCCATTACCACCTCCAGGGCTTCTTCCTGCTTCTGCTGCTAAGTCACTTCAGTTGTGTCCGACTCTGCATGACCCCATAGATGGCAACCCACCAGGCTCCCCGTCCCTGTGATTCTCCAGGCAAGAACAATGAAGTGGGTTGCCATTTCCTTCTCCAATGCAGGAAAGTGAAAAGTGAAAGTGAAGCCACTCAGTTGTATCCAACTCCCAGTGACTCCATGGACTGTAGCCTACCAGGCTCCTCCGTCCATAGGATTTTCCAGGCAAGAGTACTGGAGTGGGGTGCCATTGCCTTCTCCGCTTCTTCCTGACCCAGGGATAAAACCCTCCTCTCATTCAAAGGGGAGAGAGAGAGAGAAAGGGAGAGATTGAACCATATTCCTGTATGTCTCACCTGCTTTCTTATTCTTATTTTCTCATTTCTTATTCAGGGAACCAGGAGTAGAACCATTGCACTGTATCTAACTGAAAGCACAAAATAGCTAATCTGAACCAAGTTCCAGAGTGCTGGTTTGCTTTAAAGCAAACAAACAGAAAGCCGTAGTGACATTCCTGAAGGCATGCCTCCAAGTTCTTAATGTAATTACTTCTTGGTTCCTGAGATGGAATTAATTAGATAAAAAGAGATCAAGCGTAATCCAAAAGGCTATAAGAGATTTTCTAAATAGGAGTGACTGAGTTTCAGAGCCATGACAAGAATCACTAGATCCAGAGACACAAACATCTCCGCCAGCCCCTCATTATGGCTGGAAAACCTGAAATCGAGAACCTTTGAACGTTATATAGAGTAAGAGAAGCTGGAAGGATAAAAAAGAATTTTTTTTCTCAAGTCTGTGGGATGTTTTCTTAATTTATTTTCAGCATAGTCATTCTTTACCTGGGGTTTCTGCTTTAACTGACATCAAGACAGTTTTATTGAAAAATTTTCAGTTTCTTGATCAAGCACTTAGCCTGACGTACTTTGTCTATTGTTAGTGGAAATTAAATTTCACTTTGACAGCTGACCACCAAGTCAGGCCCCATTTTGTCTGGGAACTCCTTTGATTTAGAAAAAGCACCTTATCTGGCAACCTCTTCTTTTGTACCTCCTTTTTACAAATATCCTTTTACAGGTTTCAAGATGAGAGAAAAGAGGATCTTTTAAAATTCCTCTTTTTTTTTTTTTTTTTTAAGTTTGGAGAATTGTGAAGTCATGAAAGCATAGAACTACAGATTAATGTAGCTTTTGAGCCTCATAGCAGCTGAAAACATGTTCCCACCTACATCTTTTATCCTCCGCCTCCTAGGCACACACTTTATTTTCTTCTAGGCTACAAGGAGCAAATAGTGACGCTTTCCAGAACCAAAAGACATAGAAGAAGATAAATGGGTGAATATCAGTGTTTTCTGGTCCTAGCTAAATAGTATGGAATTTCACTGCTGGAAGGGACCTTAAAATTATACTCTGTGACGTTGGCCTTTTGTTCAATTTGAAGGGAAAGTACAGAAATTCCCATAGCAAGTGAAGTGAAGTCGCTCAGTCGTGTCCGAGTCTTTGTGACCCCATGGACTGTAACCTATCAGGCTTCTCTGTCCATGGGATTTTCCAGGCAATAGCAGTGGAGTGGATTGCCATTTCCTTCTCCAGCGGATCTTCCCGACCCAGGGATCGAACCCAGGTCTCCTGCATTGTAGACAGACGCTTCCCGTAGCAAGAGTTCTCTGTATTGACAGGGATGTGGGAGTAGCAATGCAGCTTGAGTCAGAATCTATCTTGTACTCAATGTGGTTATTCTGTTGAAAAAATTTGTTCCTTGAAACACGGCCCTTGTCATCTTTGTCCCTTTTCTTGTCCCTTCTCAAATTAGTGTTTTAGAGCAACCTTCTCACTTTATAGATAAAGAAATGGAATTCCATAGAGATGTCAGGGGACTTATAAAGATCACCGGATCTCAAGAAATACTTACCCCCTTGTTCCATTAGGCATTTATTGTTGCAGAGAGAAGACTAGGAAAGAAATCCTCTATAGGGCCAATAACTATATTAAACCAATAGTGACCTTCTCAGATGAAAAATGATTTGTGTTTTAATCCTGTTACAAATTAGTGATAAAAGTTAGGGATGCCTTGTTTGAAAAGGCTTGGTTGCTTAAAGTTGCCTACCTTTCTCTGTAATATCTTCGTACCATTTTATCTTCTCCTTTTTCTTTCTCCCTTCTCTTCTGTTTTCTTTTTGTTGCCATGTTGAACTTGATAACCTATTTGTGAAGACACTAAAAAAAGGATTATTCTTGAAAATCTGCTACAGGATCAAAGCAGTACATTTGCATTTTAGACTTAAAAAGTAAAGAGCCTGTAAGTAGAATGCAGTGATGAATTTTTATAATCAAGGAGCCATATTTCAGAAGACTAGACCAGATTGTTATTTAAAAGAAACTTGTAATGAGTCTTATGGTAAAGCAAATAATTAGTAGCATATTTGGGCAGTTCATCATGTTCACAATTCTGTTATTTGGAGATCTCAGTTTCTAAGGGAACAGTAGATCAAAGAGCAAATGTGAAAGTGGGGCCAGGAAAACACACCAATTCCAGAAATAATAAAAAAAAAGTAGGAGAAATAAAGTAGAAAGCTCAAATTTCTTTGTTCCCAAACCTTGAAAGATTTTTGGAATAATTATAGACCTCAAATTTTTCATAAATTTTAAAGAGTTGCCAAGAATATAGTTTCTCTGTGTGTGTTAGTTGCTCAGCCGTGTCTGACTGTTTGCAATCCCACAGACTCTAGCCTGCTGGGCTCCTCTATCCATGGGATTCTCCAGGCAAGAATACTGGAGTGGCTTGCCTTCTTCAGAGGATCTTCCCAACCCAGGGATCGAACCCTGGTCTCCTGCATTGCAGGCAGATTCTTTACCATTTGAGCTATAGGGAAGTCCATAATTTCTGATATACTGTAAATGTTGTCATTTTAAAATTAAAAGTCCAAATTATTTAAAAGTATATCTTTTTTATATAATTTAGATTTTATAGTACTATAATACTATTATATTTGATTCTCACCATTGTCTATTTAAAAGTTTGAAAGCAAGTTCTTTATTGGTTGAAAACTGTGCATGATCCTTTTTCTCGTTTAATTCATATTTTTGTTTACTTACATTACTTATTTTTACTTTTATTTTATCAATGAATATACTTAAAAGTTTTTATTGATCATTGTATAGTTTCAGAAGCTTAAAATAATAATTTCCTGAGTCCACAATCCTCTAAAGTTAAGAAATTACATCTGGATTGAGTTTTTCATTATTTTTAGCACAGATATACATTAAATATTGATGAATAATCACTAAATGTAAATGTTAAATTTATTGGAACTTCATCTATTAATGAGATGGATAAAGCTGTTTTTTTTTAAAAAATTAGTTTTTATATTGTCAAGTATTATTTATTTTAAGAACATAATAGGATTTAGCACAGTGCCAGTTTTTCATTCTTCTAGATGTAAACACTGAGAAGTCTTTCTCATGCAAATAAGTAGATGAGATTGGAGAGATTTTTTTATGTCATTGAATTTTTAAAAATTTCCTTACCAATTTTATGTCCCAAATCACACAATTTCTCATCAAATTATTGTTCATGACTCATTCTCTGACACCTCAATTAGTTCTCCTTCAATTTTGTTGAAAGGAAACACTGATTTGCAAAAGGATTTGTTAATCAGTCACTTCAGACGTTCACTCTTTCTGGGAAGTACACCAAAGACTTACCAAAACCTCTCAAATACCCGTTAATTATACTTGTTGCTCTTTTTTTCAGGGGTGCCATGTTGAACTTGGTAACTCAGTGTTGGGGAACATAGAATATTCCACAATTCAATACACCTTGGCAGATATGATTTTTTCTTGGACAAAATGCTTTTATCTTATCACATGCTTTAAATCTATTTCATCAAAACCTTGAAGCTGCTGATTTAGCTCATTAACTTTATGAAAAATGTCCACCTATCTAAACTATTTTGAGAAACTTGTTCGCTGACTTAGGTAGGTCAAGGTTTAAGGCTGAATTTTTGCATCAGATAAATTTTCTCATGAGTCTCTTAATGACTTATCTTCTTAGTTCTGAATTCTCAATCTAAAATGAATTTTTAGATGCTGTAAGGAGGCTTCCAGTGACTCTGCCTCTGGGGAAATAAGGCACACCCCCTCTGCTGGTATTTCTTATTGAGTCTCGTTTTACTTGCTTCTGATGGGACTTTTTCTCAGGTCTTCTTGACAGTGGCTTGCAGGTGAAAAGGCAAGGTCTTTAAACAGAAATTGTCGTCCCCATGATTCTTTGACTGCAGGTACATTCTCAGACAGATCAATTTTAGGAAAAAGAGTTGAGCATCTGGTAATTGATTCTCCTAAAAATATCTGACTCTGTGAACTTCAGTTGGAAGACCACTATTATAGAATCTATAAAAATCAGAGGAATGAAGATATGTAACAGGGCTATTTGGTGTATTGATGATTAGTTTTAACTGCCCTTATATGTTCTGAGGATTTCAATAGTTAGTGTTCATATTGATGATCTGGATTCAAGAAAAATTTAATGATGAGGACAAATTTCTGCCTAAAATGCCATTTCAGATCAATTTCCATGAGACATGAGTAAGCTAAAAGTAAGTAGTACACTCCTTTATACCAAAAGTGATAAATCCTTGAAATTTATGTCTTTTACATCTAGTTCTTATGATATTTTATAAATTGTCACAAATAGGAATTTCTTCAGGATCACTTTTCTGGGATTCTATCACCATATTTATGAATTTAGATGATTCTTAAGCTAACACAAGAGACCTTCTATAATCTAAATCTATCAGTTCATATAACTGCTCACAGCCTTTAACTCCAAAATCTCTACCTTGTGGCAAGAAAAGAAGTTTTAGAAGGTTATCTAAAGGAAACAGAAATTCTTCATATTAGAGCATGTGAATTCAAATTATTTCACTTTTCTGATAATGCATTATTATGCCATTGCCCCCACTCTTGCATATACTGAGAATTCAGTGGAATTATTGGTTACTTTTTTTTCCCAACTTTTACTTTCTGTTAACAGAACTATCAGCTTCCTATATTATTTAGCTCTCTCTGTACAATTCAGCTACAATGGGAAATATTTGAATAGATCTTATTCAATTAATTTATATTATATGGATTTAAACATATGATGTAAGAATATCAGAAAGAAGTTTAGATATATCTCTTAAAATATTGGCAGTAATGAAGGTAAGCATGTGGTCTTGGGACAAGTTATTATTCAGACCTTTCACAGTGTTTTCCTTCGTTATTGGACAGAACAGGTATCAATGACACCATAATCTTTCCCTGTCGCATCCTCTACCATGGTTTTTGGGTCCAAATTGACCAGGGAGGAGGTAAATGCAGATACTTTATGACTACGCATGGTATTTAACCTCAGTAAACTTTAGTTTCTTCGTATGTACAGTGAGAGAATAGTACTTATCACTTAGGATTGTTGAGTCAAATACACAATTGACTGCACATAAAGCAATTTCTAAGAGCTTAATAACCTTTATGATTGTTAGTAGAGCTGAAATAATAGCCCGAGTGAAAAATATGGCCTAATATTGAATCAGTTAGTCAGTTAAGTTGCTCAATCGTGTCTGACTCTTTGTGACCCTAAGGACTGCAGCATGCCAGGCTTCCCTGTCTGTCACTAACTCCTGGAGCCTACACAAACTCATGTCCATTGAGTCAGTGATGCCATCCAACCATCTCATCCTCTGTTGTCCCCTTCTCTTCCCACCTTCAATTTTTCCCAGCATCAGGGTCTTTTCAAATGAGTTAGTTCTTCACATCAGGTGGCCAAATTGTTGGAGTTTCAGCTTCAGGATCAGTCCTTCCAATGAATATTCAGGACTGATTTTCTTTAGGATTGATTGGTTGGATCTCCTTGCAGTCCAAGGGACTCTCAAGGGTCTTCTCCAACACCACAGTTCAGTTCAGTTCAGTCGCTCTGTTGTGTCCCACTCTTTGCGACCCCATGAACTACAGCACACCAGACCTCCCAGTCCATCACCAACGCCTGGAGTTTACCCAAACTCATGTCCGTTGGTTGGTGATGCCATCCAACCATCTCATCCTCTGTCGTCCCCTTCTCCTCCTGCCGTCAATCTTTCCCAGCATCAGGGTATTTTCCAATGAGTCAGCTCTTCACATCAGGTGGCCAAAGTATTGGAGTTTCAGCTTCAGCATCAGACCTTCCATAAACACCCAGGACTGATCTTTCGGATGAACTGGTTTGCATCTTCTTGCAGTCCAAGGGACTCTCAAGAGTCTTCTCCAACACCACAGTTTAAAAGCATTAATTCCTCGGCACTCAGCTTTTGTTATAGTCCAACTCTCACATCCATACATGACATTTGTTGACAAAGTAATGTCTCTGCTTTTGAATATGCTGTCTAGATTGGTCATAATGTTCCTTCCAAGGAGTAAGCGTCTTTTAATTTCATGGCTGCAGTCACCATCTGCAGTGATTTTGGAGCTCAAAAAAATAAAGTTAGCCACTGTTTCCACTGTTTCCCCATCTATTTGCCATGAAGTGATGGGACCAGATGCCATGATCTTCGTTTTCTGAATGTTGAGTTTTAAGCCAACTTTTTCACTCTCCTCTTTCACTTTCATCAAGAGGCTCTTTAGTTCTTCTTCACTTTCTGCCATAAAGGTGCTGTCATCTGCATATCTGAGGTTATTGATATTTCTCCCGGCAATCTTGATTCCAGCTTGTGCTTCATCCAGCCCTGCATTTCACATGATGTACTCTGCATAGAAGTTAAATAAGCAGGCTGACAATATACAGCCTTGATGTACTCCTTTCCCAGTTTGAAACCAGTCCATTGTTCCATGTCCAGTTTTAACTGTTGCTTCTTGACCTGCATACAGATTTCTCAGGAGGCTGGTCAGGTGGTCTGGTATTTATTCCCATCTCTTGAAGAATTTTCCACAGTTTGTTGTGATCCATAAAGTCAAAGGCTTTGGCATAGTCAATAAAGCAAGACTGGATGTTTTTCTGGAACTCTCTTGCTTTTTCAATGATCCAACAGATGTTGGCAATTTGATTTCTGGTCCCTCTGCTTTTCTAAATCTGTCTTGAACATCTGAAAGTTCATGGTTCACATACTGTTGAAGCCTGGCTTGGAGAATTTTGAGCATTACTTTGCTAGCATGTGAGTTGAGTGCAATTGTGCGGTTGTGTGGTATGGACCTAAAAGAAGCATAAGATACTAAGAAGAGGTGGCCAGAATACACAGAAGAACTGTACAAAGAAGGTCTTCATGACCTAGATAACCACGATGGTATGATCACTCACCTAGAGCCAGACATCCTGGAATGCAAAGTCAAGTGGACCTTAGGAAGCATCACTACAAACAAAGCTAGTGGAGGTGATGGACTTCCAGCTGAGCTATTTCAAATCCTAAAGGTTGATGCTGTGAAAGTGCTCCACTCAATATGCCAGCAAATTTGGAAAACTCAGCAGTGGCCACAGCACTGGACAAGGTCAGTTTTTTTCCAGTCCCAAAGAAAGGCAATGCTAAAGAATTTTCAAACTACTGCACAATTGCACTCATCTCACATGCTAGCAAAGTGAAAGTGAAGTTGCTCAGTCGTGTCCAACTCTTTACGACCCCATGGACAGTAGCTTGCACCAGGCTTCTCTGTCCATGGGATTTTCTAGGCAGGAGTACTGGAGTGGGTTGCCATAGCTGAATTAAATATTTTCATTTTAATGCAAATTTAGGATAAAATCTGATAAACTCAGTATTTGCTTTTCATATACATTTTTTTTAATCATCAAGCGTAGAAATTCTTTGTCATTGTCCTAGTCTGTTTGTGCTATTATAATAAAAATACCATAGACTAGGTTGCTACAGCAGAAACTTATTCCTCACAGTTCCAGAGGCTGGGAACTCCAAGATCAAGATAGATTCATTGTCTGGTAAGAGACTTTTTCCTAATTCATAGGCCATCTTGTCACTGTGTACTCACATGGTGGAAGGGGCACGAGAGTCCCCCTAGGTCTCTTTTATAAGAGCACTATTCCCATTATATAACGTAGTCACCTACTAGAGGCCCCACCTCCTAATACCATCACCATGGATTCGGGTTTCAGCATATCAGTTTAGAGAGGGATACAAATATTCAGTCTGTGGTGGTCAAGAAGTATTAATATATTAACGGCATAGACATTTTTTTGTAATAATCGAAGCTGTGCCACTAGACACTATGTTTTAGGTGATATGATTATCTTACACCATTTAGACTTGGTGTTAATTACCATCCCTTTCTAGTTTTAAGATGCCACTTAGGTAGATAAAGCTTCTTGCAGTTTAAAAGATTGTTAATATAATTTTTTTTTTTTCACTAATGAATGTTAGGATAGGTCTTGGACATCATCTTATCATAGATTTCCCCATGCAACAGAAAAAGATTCTTCACACTCATTTCATTGTTTCCTAAAGGGCATCAGCAACCACACTGACTATGAAAAAGGTATCCAAATATTACCTTGGCCTATTTTTGCCAAAGATTATGTTAATTCTGTGTCCTAATATTGATTTGTTGATCAGAAGTTTATCAGACATAATATATACCTTTCTTAATAATGCCAAAAGGGAAATTAGTTGATTATTAATCTTGGGTAGCTAAAATATTTAAAAGTATGTACACCATTCACCAGTGATAGTAAAAGGAATCCTTGATTGTTAGGAATCACCTTGTGAGTTGGTTGATTTGAGAGCTGTCTGAGGATGGGTGCAATAGCCACTACTATAATTCATATATGGTATCTATCTAATAACTCTGTTGTATTAATTTGATCTATATTATAGGCACAAGATTCTATAGCAAACATTTAGAAACAGTTTTATTGACTTTCACCAAAGCAAGAATTTAATTACCACTCTGCCAATTGGTCAGATTTGTGATTCCTCTTAAAACCAGATTTTCTGTGTGATAGACCAGGAAGCACCTTACCATTTCAGAGAAGAAAGCACAGAAATAGAATTACAGATGACTCCGCGAACACACAGGAAAGACAGCACACACACCCTGTGGCTTTCTGATATGGAGTAAAGGTCATGGCTGCCCCCGTGTTGCTCTTTCCTTCCCATGGAAGTGTCAGCTCTGTTTTGAAAAAGACACAGTGGGACCCTGTCTGTTTCTTCTTAAGCTGGTTCAGAGTTTGTGTTTTGTCTGATTGGTTCCCTCCTCACACTCTTCAGGGGAGCCAATAAGATATAGTAAATACAACTGGTAAGTGAATTTGCCGAGGGAGGAAACACAGTTACTATGTAGCATCTATTGGGAGTTTCAGGAATAATAAAGTCAAGGTCAGAGTCAGACCATGTGCAATATTAAGTAGCTGTATCCGATTGTGAAATTCATTTACTGGGGAGGTTAGCTGCCAGTTTTCTGCAAAAAAATTAGTCCAAATAAGATTATTTTTGTAATTATTATTTAACATGTGCTAAGTGCCCACAGCATGTCGGTCCCTTCCTACAATATCAGAATGCACTGTGGAAGGAACTAAACTTGCTCTTGGATTTAATTAATCTCTCCAGTTAATTGCCAGTATGGGCCACATTTCTTTCCTGAGTAAAATTGGAGTGTGAGAAAAGATAATGTCCCTCTCTCATTAAGCTGTCCGTGTTAGATTTACAGGGCAACAGTGAGGCCCATTCAGGCTTAGTTTTGATAGCTTTCATTACTGACAGCACAGAATAAGTGGTGATCTGTCCTTCTATTATTAGACTCAACACAATATCTGCGGCACAAACACCATTACGTCTATCAGGAAGGTCTTGAAGAGCTGTTTGTAGGTTGATGCTCAACTTGTTGTATTTATTCCCTCTTTTAGGCCCAGACTTGTTTTGTTCTCCCAGTAGGTGGAGAATTGCAGCACATCTGACATGTGCCAAGAAGGGTAACCCTTTCCAACTCAGCACTCCCCAGAGAGGAATCAATTAGTGATTCCTGTCAATGAGATGAGTTTGTAGCTCTTAAGAACTTTCCTTCACATACTTACGTAATAGCACATGACATTCTCCCTCCACCACCAAAGTGGGCTTGTGAAGCTCTGTGGACAGAGGCTTTAAAAATGGCTGAGCTGTTGTTGTTTACCTGCCCAGACTGGAAGACCATTTCATGCCTGTCTTTTCATCAGCGTTTGCTTCTTGTAGAGTCTTAGGTTGGGTTCTTGGTCTTCACACAGGGATTGGTGGGCAAGTGGGAGAAACCAGGAGGAACCAGGAGGGGAAAGAAGAGGTTATTAGGATAGAGCAGGGGAAGAAGCTGCCAAGAGTGTGGTTTCAGATAAAATTATCCTGATCACATGGGGCACTCTGGAGCATGAATCATACCTCAGGGTCAGTCCTGGTTTGAGACAGGGCGCTCCCCTTTCTACTAGTCATTAGCTGTGAGCCCTGGGTGAGGGTTGGCTATTGCATTGCATCTCCCAGGCACATCTGGGTGAAGGTGCTGTTTTACTCAAGGGCAGTCCTTTGGAGAAGATTGGCAACAACAACTATAAGAAGGAATGGGCTATCAAACTGGTAAAATGTATCTTGTGGGGATCTGGGTGGAGCATCAACAACTTACGCTAAGTGTAGAGAACACCTTCTGTAGTGGAATAGGGCATTTGCATGCACACAGAAATACAGTTCCCTTCAAGTTACCAAAAAACCTGTGGCAGAGTCAGACTGCACTGTAGTTTTACTCTCTGATTCAGCCTTAAATAAGAGACCAAGAACTGATAGGAGGATAAAAAATCAAACAGTATTTTCTTTTTAGCTTTATGGGACATGGAGTTGTAAGTTATCAAATAGACTTTTGCCTGAGAAGAGGAATATGATACTTCTTAACCCCACTGAACCTAATTAATCTCATACCCCTCCACAGATTTTTACGAATATGTTGTTAATGCCCATAAAGGTAATTAAAGATGACAGATGAAAAAAATGATTCTATTCTTATGCTGAAGAGGAAGTCAGGTATGCTCAACGTCTGTGTGCTACAAAATACAGCCTCTTGTTACATCAAATGACAGGGTCTAACTTTGTGATATAAACACATTATTGCAAATGTCAATGCACAGACTGCAAAAATGATTATTAAAGAAATAGCAAAAGCAATAATATATAGACAAACAGCCTTTCACCATGTCACATTCAAACTTGTTATCGCTATAGATGAACCATTTCATATAGAGACTTAATTTTTCTGATAGGTTTTTTAAATAAGACAGAAAGATGAAAGAAGCAACATTTGATATTAAAATATTAAGTACCTTAATGGAAATAATAAAACTTTTATATCTCAAACTGCCAAGGATATATTCTGAAGTTTGTATCTCACTCCCTCCCTCTCTCTCTTCTTTCCTATTAAAAGTATCAGCAGCTTATAATAATAAATCACATTTCCTCTATGTAGGTTTCTGAATTTAGTCATGTATATTTTTTATAACTAGATATTTTCTGGAGGGTAAAATAAAAACTTTACTCAGTCTGTATTTCATATTTTTTTAAACTAAAGCTTCAACTTTGCTAAATTACTTCTGAAAGATCCAATTTAAAGAGGAAATTTGTGGTGTATATTTTATTTAAAAGTGCATACATTTCTTTAAATGCAATGAGTTATAAAAAATTAGGAAATTAGGAAATTTTTTTCTCCAGTAAGTTGGTGTTTTTTAGGGCCTTCTTTTGATTTTTTCTACAATTTTTTATTGTGTGAAAGAAAATTATCAGAAAGGATATTTTGGATCCCAAAATTGATAATGGCACATAGCATAAATATAAAGTGACATGAATCTCCACACTGTTCATAGTGGCCTTATGACCCAGCAGTCCCACTACTGTGCATACACACCAAGGAAACCAGAATTGAAAGAGACGTGTACCCCAGTGTTCATCACAGCACTGTTTATAATAGCCAGGACATGGAAACAACCTAGATGTCCATCAGCAGACGAATGGATAAGAAAGCTGTGGTACATATAAACAATGGAGTGTTACTCAGCCATTAAAAAGAATGCATTTGAATCAGTTCTAATGATGTGGATGAAACTGGAACCTATTATACAGAGTGAAGTAAGCCAGAAAGAAAAATACCAATACAGTATACTAATACATATATATGGAATTTAGACAGATGGTAATGATAACCCTGTATGTGAGACAGGAAAAGAGACATGATGTATAGAACAGTCTTTTGGACTCTGTGATAGAGAGAGAGAGGGTGGGATGATCTGGGAGAATGGCATTGAAACATGTATAATATCATATATGAAACAAATCGCCAGTCCCAGTTTGATGCAGGATACAGGATGCTTGGGGCTGGTGCACTAGGATGACCCAGAGGGATGATATGGGGAGGGAGGTGGGAGGGGGGTTCAGGATGGGGAACACGTGTATACCCGTGGTGGATTCATGTTGATGTATGGCAAAAGCAATACAATATTGTAAAGTAATTAGCCTCCAATTAAAATAAATAAATTTATATTAAAAAAATAATATGACATGAGTTACCCCTAAAGTATTTATAGCCTTGGGTTCATGGAAATTTTAATTTCATGAAGAGTTTTGTTTCATTTAGAATTTACTATGGCCATTGACAGTGCTGTTTTCACAGCAGAATAATTTTTAAAATACTTCAGTTTGTTGAAATGACGAAAAATGGCACTTGAGGTTGACTTCTGATTATTTTTTTTTTGACACGTTGAAACCTTATCCCCATATGGGAGCAGGAATTACATTTTTTAAAAAATGAGTGTTTGTTATTTATTCATGGCTATGCTAGTCTTCATTGCTGCATGCTGACTTTCTCTAGTTGCAGGGAGCAGGGACTGCTCTCCAGTTACAGGGCACAGGCTTTTCAGTATGGTGGCTTCTCTTGTTGTGGGGTGTGGGGTCTAGCCTTGGGCTTCATTAGCTGTGGTTTGTGGGCTCAGTAGTTGTGGCTTTACAGCAGAATAATTTTTAAAATACTTCAGTTTGTTGAAATGACGAAAAATGGCACTTGAGGTTGACTTCTGATTATTTTTTTTTTGACACGTTGAAACCTTATCCCCATATGGGAGCAGGAATTACATTTTTTAAAAAATGAGTGTTTGTTATTTATTCATGGCTATGCTAGTCTTCATTGCTGCATGCTGACTTTCTCTAGTTGCAGGGAGCAGGGACTGCTCTCCAGTTACAGGGCGCAGGCTTTTCAGTATGGTGGCTTCTCTTGTTGTGGGGTGTGGGGTCTAGCCTTGGGCTTCATTAGCTGTGGTTTGTGGGCTCAGTAGTTGTGGCTTGTATGCTCAAGAGTGCAGCTTCAGTAACTGGGGCTCATGGGCTTAGTTGGTAGCTCCTGGTTTTCTGAATAGTAGGACTCAGGAACTGTTGTCTTCCATCTGCTCATCTGTATGGATTCCATCTGTGAATTTTTTTTTTTTTTTTTTTTTTTTGCCTTCTGGCCAGTGGGAAGCTCAAACAAGAGATCAGAGGAAGAGAGTGAGGTCATGATATTAGGAAGGAAGGAGAGTGAAGTCAGGATATTGGTTGCCTTGGAGCCCTCCCAAGGGGTCTCACTTGGTCTAGATGTGAACTGAACTGAACTGAACTGAATGGAGTTCTTTCATTTTAAGACTCCCTGTGTAACTCCAATATTATTAGATTTTGCATTTCTTTAGGGTAGGGAATATTTTATTCATCTGTTGCACTTGACATGACTACACCTCTATGTTTTAGTTGGCCCTTGGTACAACCATGCTTTAATGATTCATCTGCCTACCTCCAAGGATGAGCAGGAACTGAAGAGCGTTGTCTTCTTGATGTTGGCTTCCATAAAAACCCCAAACAATATACTGTTGATGTGTAATATATGTAAAATTTATATAAATGGATGTGGCTGACTATATTTCTTTTCTTTAGCATCTGCTTGAGAAGAATAATTGGATAGTTGCCTCAGAGGCATGGGCATTTGCAACATTTTAGGAGCATATACTGATCTGATTACACTGTGAAATAATACAGAACATTTTTTTCCTCTCCTGACTTTTTTGCTTTTTAAAGTTTGTTCCCAAATGTTCTCACTTACTGGATATTGATATTTTTTACTTTGAAAGCCTGATTGCAGATACCCTGGTAATAGTTTCTCACTTTTTAATTAATGATAAGCACTGGAGAAATCAGTACTAGAGAAGCTCCAGCTTTGGCTTTTAGGGGTCATAAATACAGTTGTGGTAATGAAATGCGTATTATAATTGAATGACAGGAGTTTTAAAATGAAGGCTTTTGTCACTAATGTTTTGGAGACTTACCTATCAGAAGGATAAAAACTGGTAGTGCTTGGTCAGTTCAGTGGCTGTTTTACAAGTCTAGTCTGTAAAAAGAGTAAGAATTCAGCTAACTTTTAAATTAGAATAAATGTCTTAATCTTACAAAGGAATAACAGGGTGGTGTTCCCCTCCAGATATAAATATATATATATATTTTTTTTTTTTTTTCTTTGCAAACTGCAAATGACTGTCACTGTGCTAACTATACAGAGAGAATTGGTATGGGTCCCCTGAGAGAGACAATTTCTGTAGACTGACACGAATTATTCTTAGGGGAATTTATGTACAGTAAATTATTTATAAAAGCCTAAGGACCTTCTGCCATGCTTTAGGGTTTTTTTTTTTTTTATTTGTTTTGTACATATCACTACAGAATGCCACAAGCCATCACAACTGGTCTGTTTTTAATGGAGAAGGGCTTACACTAAACCTCTTCAGCACATCCCTGATGAATCAGAAAGCGAGTGGACAGGCCGTGACACAGTTGAAGGACAGCCTGAGAAGAGGGTTTTGCCAAGCCATTGAGGGGATTCCTGTCCAACCAGTTCCCTTCTTTAACCTATAAGAGGGGGCCTGGAGGAGGGAATTGAGTCTGGGGATTGGAGAGGTTATTGGGCTATGGGCATCTGAGATGGGTTTATAATCTGCTTCCTATAATTGATGCAGAGGTGGGTGAACCTAGAGCCTGTTATTCAGAGTGAAGTAGATGAAGAAGAGAAAAACAAATATTGCATATTAATGCATAGAAATGGAATCTAGAAAGATGGTACTGATGAACCTACTGGCAGGGCAGGAATAGAGAGGCAGACATGGAGAACAGACTTATGGACACAGCGGTAGAAGGAGAGGGTGGGACGAGCTGAGAGAGTAGCACTGAAATATATACATTACATGTGTAAATAGCTAATTGGAAGGTGCTATATAGCAGAGGGAACTCAAGCTTGTGCTCGATGACAACCTGGAGGGGTATGATGGGGTGGTAGGTGGGAGGGAGGACAAGAAGGAGGGGACACATGCATACCTATGGCTTATTCACGTTGATATATGGCAGAAACCAACACAATGTTGTAAAGCAATTCCCCAATTAAAAATAAATAACTAAATAAAAATCAATACTGATGCTGGGTAAATCACAAAAGAAACAATACCAAGATCTGGAATTTTCACTCTGAGTAATCACAAGGTCTTATTTTTTAAAAATTTAAATTTGGAAACAATTACATACTTACAATAAAATGTGGAAAATTCTGAAAGAGATGGGAATACCAGACCACCTGACCTGCGTGTTGAGAAACCTATATGCAGGTCAGGAAGCAATAGCTAGAACTGGACATGGAGCAACAGACTGGTTCCAAATAGGAAAAGGAGTACCTCAAGGCTGTATATTGTCACCCTGCTTATTTAACTTATATGCAAAGTACATCATGAGAAATGCTGGCCTGGATGAAGCACAAGCTGGAATCAAGATTGCTGGGAGAAATATCAATAACCTCGGATATGCAGATGACTCCACCCTCATGGCAGAAAGTGAAGAGGAACTCAAAAGCCTCTTGATGAAAGTGAAAGAGGAGAGTGAAAAAATTGGCTTAAAGCTCAACATTCAGAAAACGAAGATTCATGGCATCTGGTCCCATCACTTCATGGCAAATAGACGGGGAAACAGTGGAAACAGTGGCTGACTTTATTTTTTTAAGCTCCAAAATCACTACAGATAGTGATTGCAACCGTGAAATTAAAAGACGCTTACTCCTTGGAAGGAACGTTATGACCAAACTAGACAGCATACTAAAGCAGAGACATTGCTTTGTCAACAAGGTTCTGTCTAGTCAAGGCTATGATTTTTCCAGCAATCATGTATGGATGTGAGAGTTGGACTGTGAAGAAAGCTGAGTGCCGAAGAACTGATGGTTGTGAACTGTGGTGTTAGAGAAGACTCTGGAGAGTCCCTTGGACTGCAAGGAGATCCAACCAGTCCATTCTAAAGGAGATCAGTCCTGAGTGTTCATTGGAAGGACTATGCTGAAGCTTAAACTCCAGTACTTTGGTCACCTGATGCAAAGAGCTGACTCTTTGGAAAAGACCCTGATGCTGGGAGAGATTGAGGGCAGAAGGAGAACGGGACGACAGAGGATGAGATGGTTGGATGGCATCACCAACTCAATGGACATGAGTTTGGGTAAACTCTGGGAGTTGGTGATGGACAGGGAGGCCTGGTGTGCTGTGTTTCATGAGGTTGCAAAGAGTTGGACACGACTGAGTGACTAAACTGAACTGAATATAATAATTATAGATTATAATTATAGGAAGTGGTAAGTAAATATACAAGAAAGTACTGTGGACCTTTTTCCCAGGTCTCCCCAATGATACTATCTTGCCTAACTGTGGTACAATATAAAGGCCAGGAAACGGACACTGGTGTAATCCATAAAGCTTACTCAGGTTTCACCAGCTATACAGGCATTTTAAGTGTGTGTGTGTGTGTATATACATGCATTGCATGTATAAATGTAGTTCTATGCAATTTTCTCACATGCAGTTCATGGAATCAACACAACCAAGATGCTTACCTGTATCCTCATCACAAGACTCCTTCCTTCTGCTCCTACATAGCTGTACCCATCCCTTTACACCATCCCTAACTACTAGCCACCACTTATCTCTTCTTGATCTTGATAATTTTCATAATGCTTGAATATTATATAAAAGAAACCATGCAGTATGTGTCCTTTTGCAAGTGGCTTTTTAAAAATTGCTGAATATTATTCCATGTTATGGATGCACTGCAGTTTGTTTAAACATTCACTTATTGAAGTATATTTGGATAATGTCCACATTTTGGCTCTTACAAATGAGCTACCATGAACATCCATGTACAAGTTTCTGGCATGAGAATAGATTTTCATTGCTCTGGGATAAATGCCTAAAAGAACTGTTGTGTTATATGATAAGTCCATTTTTAATTTTAAAAGGCACCACCAAACTTTTTTCCCCCACAATCACAGTCCCATTTTATATTCCCACCAGCTATGTATGAGTGATCAGTTTTGTCTGCATCCTCATCAGCCTGGTTTTAATTCCATTTCTCTAATAGCTATGTCAAAACTAGGCAGTGTTTTAAAAAGCAGAGACGTAACTTTGCCGACAAAAGTCCATATCGTCAAAGCTATGGTTTTTCCAATAATTATGTGTGTGTGTGCGTGCGTGCGTGTGTGTGAGTTGGCCCATAAATAAGGCTGAGTGCCTAAGAATTGACACTTTTGAACTGCAATGTTGGAGAAGACTCTTGAGAGTCCCTTGGACAGCATGGAGATCAAACCAGTCATACCTGAAGAAAATCAACCCTGAATAGTCCTTGGAAGGACTGGTGCTGAAGCTGGAGCTCAAATACTTTGGCTATCTGATGTGAAGAACTGACTCATTGGAAAAGAGATGCTGGGAAAGATTGAAGGCAGGAGGAGAAGGGGGCAACAGAATGAGATGGTTGGATGGTATCACTGACTCAATGGACGTGACACTGACTCAATGGACGTGAGTATTTGAGCAAACTCAGGAAGATGGTGATGGACAGAGGAGCCTGGTATGCTGCAGTCATGGGGTTGAAAAGTCAGACACGACTTAGTGACTGAAGAACAATTACAGCAGCTAACAATAACAATGGCTAATGATGTTGTACATCTTTTCATGTGCTTGCCACCTGCATACACTCTTTGATGAAATATCTCTTCTTGTCTTTTTCCCATTTTCCAACTGGCTTTTTGTTCTTGTTGTTTAGCTTTGCTTTGTTTTGACTTTTGCTATTGCATTTTGAGAATTCTTTCTACATTCTAGACACTAGTCTTTTGTCAGATATATAATGAGGTCAGCCCAGGACTTCACTGCTGCTACCTCCAGATCAGACTGACCACTGGTGCCCCAGGGGCTGAGGCTCTTTACAGGGTCTCTATCGAGCTTCCCCTTTTCTGAGTCTTTGGCCATAGGGAGCAGGCTCTTCCTGTTGGTGTTTTGGGGTTGCAGCCTCTCTGAAGCCCAGTCCAGGGTATAAGGGAGATAAACAGAAAGCTGAGGACTCACCATATTGTTGTTCTTCAAATTCTGAGGTCCCCAGTCAGTGACCTTCTTTTTTCCAAGTTTCAGAGTTCTTTTATTATATTTTCTGATGAATAATTTCCAGCGTATTTATTTTTATTTAGAGGGAGAAAATGAGTAGAGCAGAGAAAAGTGAATTCACATCTCCAGAACCACCCACTAGATTTGATACTTAAGAAGTCATTTTGTAACAAACAGTAACAGGACTGATTTTCCTGGAGGTGTTATCTGACAATATGAGAGCATTGTAAGCTTTCACTTTTTACCATTGTGTCTTACTGGCCTTTGCATTATGGTGACCTTTTAAGATTAAAGGTTTAAAGGTGACAGTCTTTAATGCTAGCACTTGAAAATATTTTCACTCCTGTGGGACCAAAGTGTATAGATTCTTTGATGTGTTGCCTAGATCCTCCTTCAGGAAATAAGAGCTCATTACCCCGCCTGCTGGGGATGCTGCCCACAGACAACCCCCTTCAAAGGCACATCTCTTTCATGAGGTGGTCTGTCTCCAGGGACTCATCACTGGAGGGTATAAAAGCCCCCGCCCTCTCACCCCAACACAAGACACTCCATCTTCATTGTTCCCCACAAGCTACCATTGGAAGTTCTTCTGCCAGTTCTGCTGGCTTTCTCTCTCTCTCTCTCTTTTTTTTTTTTTCCTGTGGATATTGATCCCCAAAGCACTCCTTTACAAACATTCTTCAAGCTAAATGTGTGAGGAATCTGTTTCTTGGGGAATCCAACCTGCCTTAAAAAGTCCTCTTTTCTGTAAGTTTTCTGTTATTTTTTCCTAAATGAAATTGACCATGAAAAGAAATCTAGTTCTCCTAGAACTAAGATGTTTTTATTTATTCTTATAATGAAGTGATGGCCATTCTAGATGGAAATCCTATTTGTTTTCAAAATCTTCACTTGGAAGAACAAAAAGCTAGGATGCTAAATATTTCTCCCCAATTTTTGAGATTTGTAAATGGTGGCTGACAATTCTTATAGATCCGAAAGTGTATTAGAGTGTGCAGCCCCACCTTCTGCAGTTGTTATTAACATTTAGTTCCTGCATGCTAAGTGTGTGGTTCCTGGCACTGTTCTCTCCCTGTGATATTCTAGTCTGAGTTTCTCTGCTTAATTCAGACATTTAGATCAAAACCATGGCAGTGGCAGTGAAATTATCTTTAAGTTTTTTCCTTAGCCACCAGCTGATTACAGTGTGTAAACAGTAGTTTGCACATTACTCAGTCATGTTTACCTCCCACCAAGAACTGGTTCTTCTTTCACATACCTCCTGATTTATTTCCCACAGTGCTTCTAAATTAACTACACAGAGATCTCCTGTGCGCTTTAAAGTCACTCCTGTGCTTGTTCATTTAGAGTTTTCTCTACCTAAATTGGAGAAGGCAATGGCACCCCACTCCAGTACTCCGGCTTGGAAAATCCCATGGACGGAGGAGCCTGGTAGGCTGCAGTCCTTGGTGCTGCTAAGAGTCGGACATGACTGAGTGACTTCACTTTCACTTTTCACTTTTAATCATTGGAAAAGGAAATGGCAACCCACTCCAGTGTTCTTGCCTGGAGAATCCCAGAGACAGGGAGCCTGGTGGGCTGCCATCTATGGGGTCACACAGAGTCAGACACGACTGAAGCAACTTACCAGCAGTTCAGTTCAGTTCATTTCAGTCACTCAGTCATGTCCAACTCTTTGCGACCCCATGAATCGCAGCACGCCAGGCCTCCCTGTCCATCACCAACTCCCAGAGTTCACCCAGACTCACGTCCATTGAGTCCGTGATGCCATCCAGCCATCTCATCCTTGGTCGTCCCCTTCTCCTCCTGCCCCCAGTCCCTCCCAGCATCAGGGTCTTTTCCAATGAGTCAACTCTTCACAGCAGTAGCAGCTACCTAAATTATGGTGAGCCATGGAAGAGGCTTAAATAAGTCCATTGCATTTTTTTTTAAAGTTATTATGAAGTTATTATATATTGGGTTTTATTCAGTAAGTGTGTACCTAATGACACCATTAAAAATTTTTTTTAAGCCTAATAAAATGTAAGTGCACTAGAAAATCTTACTGTTCTATAGTGAATCTTTTCTTAAAGGTAAGTGATAAGTCTTTGTTGTTGGTGTTCAGTTGCTAAGTCATCTAAGTCATATCCGACTCTGTGGCCCCATGGACTGCAGCACACCAGGCTTCCTTGTCCTTCACTATATCCTGGAGCTTGCTCAAACTCATGTCCATTGTATCGATGGTGCTATCCAACTGTCTCATCCTCTGTCAGCCCTTTCTCCTCTTGCCCTCAATCTTTCCCAGTATTAGAATCTTTTCCAAAGAGTTGGCTCTTCACATCAGGTGGCCAAAGTATTGGAGCTTCAACTTCAGTATCAGTCCTTCCAATGAATATTCAGGGTTGATTTCCTTTAGGATTGACTGGTTTGATCTTCTTGCAGTCCAAGGGACTCTCAGGGGTCTTCCCCAGCACCACAATTCAAAAGCATCAATTCTTCAGCTCTCAGTCTTCTTTATGGTCCAATTCTCATATCCATACATGACTACTGGAAAAACCATTAATTCATATTTAAATCACACTTTTTACTATAACAGGATCTTCTTGAAAATGTGAAAGTAAGCCAGATCTGTTCTCACATTTCTTTCTGAACTGCAGTATGGTTCAAATGGGCTAAAATAAAGGATGGAGAAGGGATTAGTAGAAGTAGATTTTAATAAAATTAAGGTCATTTTTTTTTCTCAAAGAGGTTACTGAATACCTGCTTACTGATAATAGTCTCCAGGAAAATGATATAATGTTGAGAAACATTTAATGAGAGAGTACATCCTCAAAATCTTTACTCCTGTCAGTTTTTTAAAAGTCCATAGGAATGTCTATTACAAATATTTATTCAAGATATTTCCTTGATATTACAGTATATAATACTCTCTAAAAAGTGTTCCCTTTCAAAAACCGTCTATACTCCTTATCTGGAGTTTGTCCTTGGAAAATGCTCAACTTCTGGTTTGTCTTCTTTTCTTTGGTATCCATTGTTTATGGCTCTTCATGGATTGGGAAGATCCCCTTGAGAAGAGAATGGCAACCCACTCCAGTATTCTTGCCTAGAGAATTCTGTGTATAGAGGAACCTGGCAGCTACAGTCCATGGGGTCACAAAGAGTCATACACGACTGAACGACTAATACTTCACTTTCATGGGTCTTAAAATTATGGTAACAGTCTTGAAAGTTGACTTAATAAAAGAGTAAGCATTTGATGATGGAATGTGTCCCTTGATCCTTTTCAGCCTGGGTTTCATCTACAAAATGAGTAAAGTAATATTGTAATATTTGTCACAAAGGGTCATGTGAGATTTGATTCAGATAAGAGTAATTGGTGATCTTTATGGTAATAATCAGACACAGGCAGTTATTTTTTTAAATTCTAGATTTTTTTTCTCTGAAAATATAATTACAAGAATACTAACCGTTTGCTTAGTGCTTCCCAGGTTTTGAAAACTTTCCTTAGATTTCTATTTGGAGAGTCACAATTGCCATGCCCAGAAAGCAGAATATATTTGCTTTGTTTGGTTTTCTTTTATTTTGTCTTTTTTTTCTTTTTTTCCAGAAGCAAAAACTGAAAACTGAGGGTCAGTGGGGTTAAATAATTCATCATAGGTCACACATTTAATAATGGCTGAGTCCAGCTGGCCCAGGGCTACAGCCAGGCTCTCTGACTGCCAATCATTTCTAGCAGGGGCAGCAACTCAGTACTGAAATAAGAGGACCAAGTGGGTAATAGCACCGAGTGATGAGTGAACCGAATGGGAGTGAGGGCAACGTTGGTGAGCTGGAGAAAGTGCGAGCAGTGATCTGGGAAGTACACAGCCATCTGGTTCCAGTGAGCTGTTGCCAAGGGGGATTTCTGATCTAGTATGCTAAGATATGATGATTTTTTTTTGTTAAGAAAGAAGCCAGAAATTCAGATTTTTATGTAGAAGTATTGACAGACAAACAGCAGGTGGTAGTGGCATTTTACTTTTCCTTGTTGTAGTCCATGACTGTGAGGTGCTTCTCTTCCCTGCTTTGGATCCATGAACTGTGGAGCGAAGATTGTAAGATGCCTGAGAGCAGGAATTATTATTGTGTTCCCAAAGTCCACCAAGGTGCCTGCTCTTATATAATGTGCTAGTACAGGCTCTTGAATAGATGAAAAAAACTCACAACAATGGCCAAAGTGTTTGAACAACATGTGTCTTGGGCCCCATGTCAGCCCATAGGTCAGCAACACGTCATCAGTTCTACTCCAAAAATATTCAGGCAGGTGATAATTTCTAGATTGTTTCTCAAATGGGAATTATAAGAAAGTTAAAATTAGAATGAACTTTTTCATCTGTTTATTGAATTACTAAAAAGTGTTAATTACACAAAGTTCAGATATATGCCAAACATTTTAATTAAATTAACTTTCGGTGATTTTAGTATCTGAATACTCACATCTTTCACGCGTAGTGGTATCTGAAAATGATAGCTTTCTTCAAAGGAATCTCAGTTCAAATATGCCCATATTTAAGTAGGAATTCATTTTTCTTAAGACATTTCCAGGGACCTATATTTATTTAAAAAGAAAAAAGAAATGTTATATGTCACTTTGGTTGATGCTGATTTTATATATATCTATGTATATGTATATATATACATACATATGTATAGGTGTGCTGTCATGGACTCAAACACATAATTCTAAAAAGTTTAGAAATATTTTACTTCCTGTATTATGGCCATCAAGATTTTTTATGACCAAAGTCTTGGCTCCCTTGCTTTTCCTTAAATAGTAAAAGATAAGCATTGATATTTAGGTTGAGTCCTCAGAGCAACAATAACAAACCACAATTCTGACAAAATTCAGAAATGTGGATGATAAGGAACTGTGATTGTTTTCTGTACCTGTGATTGGTTTCAAAAGGTAGAGATATAGTTTAATGGAATATGTAATTCTACCCTTAGAATATGTCATCATTCTCATTTTCATTAAGAAGATTAATAGTTAGAAGACCACATACCCAGAAACCTGCTCATACCACGCCATGCGTCTGGTCTTCAGGTACCTGTTGAAAGCAAAATGAAACAATCTACCTCTAACCATTCTGCCACACTCTGACTTCAAGTTCAGCTTCACAATTAAATAACTTGTCAACTTCGAATTAGCAATAAACAGCAGCTCAAGACCTGTAGGGTTTATAAGCAAGTCAGAAGTGGTGCTTAGGATGATTGCATTCCTAAGCTCACAATTATCACAGCTCAGAACTAATTTTTATGCTTTAAATAAAACCAAAAGAATCTACACAAAGCACTTCATTTTCTAGGAAGGCTAAATTAAAATTAAAGTGTTCACTGGAAAGTCATCCTCTTTCAAATGCATTTCCTAAGAGTCACTCACTTGAGGAAGGAGTAGCTACTGTAATTTTAATTTTGGGGGAATAAGTCCTCTTACTTCCTAACAATAGATGTAGAGAGGCCACTAGTGTTTTTTAAAGTATGATGTTTAAAAAATTATTCCACAAGGCAGTTCATCCAGGTTTACAGATTGTACACGTTTATACAATGTGGCAATTTATTTACCCAAATGGGGAGCAGAGAGAGCCTGAAATTGAAACAGACAATATCCCAGAGAGACCTAAAGTAGGCAGTGAATAATAGCCAGAGTAGCACCCTGGATTATGTAACGTGTCTCCTGCAGGGTCCAAGTGTTTTTGCAGCTCTCTTTGAAACATTCTACATAACATCCAGGTCAGGATCTGGGAGGGAGAGAGACACCCCTGGGACAGCTGTAGCTGTGGCAACTGGGTTCTTGCTGCATGAGGAGCTCAGGGGAAGGAGGGAATCCTTCCTCTCCAGCTTTGGCAGCTCAGATGTTTTGGGGCTAGTGGGATTTCCATTTGAGATCTCCACTAACTTTTATATGTTAGGAATCTAACAAGTTATCTCATAGACCTTCTAGGCAGCAGATATATTAAACTGTTTTCCCATGAGCTCTGTCTAGAATGAATGCCTTAAACAATTTTTTTTTCTAAACATTAAAAAATCTGAAATTTTAGGTTCTCTTTAAAAATCAGAAAATCTGAGCAACTGTACCATTATTATTCTCTCATGGTCTAAACTGGCTGGATGAGAACCAGAGCTGTGTAGTTTAGATGGGGTGTGTGCTCCCCACATAACCATACAACATACACTTACCTGCACAACTGATTTCACTTGTTTTCTCGCCTGCCTGACTCCAGAGGAGGACTGAGTTTGCAGGCCCTTTTGTGCAGAGCAGACTGGTTGAAGTGATTTTTTTCTGTTCACTTATCTATTGACTCCAGGCTCAGATTCCTTCCACCTCCTGGCTCGACATGTCCAATGCCATAATCTTTTCCATTTCCTCAGTGCTCAGTGATACTTTGTAAGCATTAGCTGACATTGTGTCATTTAATTTTCTAAAAAGTTGGTATATGCATTTTTCTTTTCACAGATGGGGAGACTGAGACTATAAAGGAAGAATTGAGATTTAAGATGATTTGATTTCAAAGTTCATTTTCAGTGTCATTACTATTTCTGGAGGATAAGGGACTGTGTCATGCTTTTTTCTGTCTTTTTTTTTTTTTTGCAGTGTGCTTAGGAAAGTGTAAGTGTAATGAAACATTTAATACACATGGTGATTATGTTGCTGTCTCTTCTTTATTCTCCATATTTCAAGACATACAAGACATGTCTATTTGCAGTTAGGGTTGCAATTTGTGATTTTCACAAGGAGAGACTCTTAGTCCTACTAGCAATTCACAACTATCTAGATCAGTGATATCCAAGTGAAATACAATGAGAGCCACATATGTAATGAAGAGAATTAATGGCCATATTAAAAAAGTAAAAAGAAAAAAGGTAGAATTAATTTTAATAAATACTTTATTTAGCCTAATATGTCCAAAATATCATTTCAACATGTAATCAGTATTTTTAAATTATTGAGATATATTTTGTGTTCACTTTTTTTTTTTTGGTAGTATGTCTTCAAAATCCTGTGTGTGTCTGTGTGTGTGTGTGTGTGTGTGTGTGTGTATAGCGAGAGAGATTTTGGTGGCTGTGAGACATAACATCTATTCAGCAACTGAAGGTGACTTGTTTGAATTCACAGATGTTGTAAGTAGAAAATATACACAGGAGGGACTACTTACAACATCTGTGAATTCAAACAAGTCACCTTTCAGTTGCTGAATAGATGTTATGTCTCACGGCCACCATAATGGACAGCCCAGGTCTAGGTCATTAACCTCAAATAAAGAGGGAAAGTAAGACAGAGGAGTATGGCTCCTGTGGTGGAAGCACAACTCAAAATCTCAAAGCCTCCTTTCTGCAACCAATGCTGTGAATGAACCTTGGGATGTGCAAAGAAAGAGAGTTTTGGAATGAATTATTTATTTTTTTTTTATGGATACAGCTGCTCAGTGTTTGGGAAACCAAGGAGTTAGGATAATTTTAGTATTTCTCTCCAGTTTACTAGGGTTTTAATGGAGGGAGTTGGGATATAATTTCACAGGAAAGTGTTATCTCTCAGGGTAGTTCATATTCCCTTGCCAGCCCTAGATGAAATCATAAGTCCAAAGTAATTCACTTCTAGAAGAATTTAGTTTTTGCCTACCATTGGAGAGAGCAAGTGAACACACATAGAGCAAGATGTGTAACATTGTTGGGAGCATGAAACCTTCACTGAAGAAGCCACTAAAGAATGACCCAGTAAAGTGTGCAATAAAGGCACTAAAGTAGTTTCAGGCAGTGCCAGAATGGACAGCTTGAATCCGGAATGAAAGTTTGGTTGAAGCTCTAGTAACTATGATTTGTAATACCCAGAGAAGCAGACTAAAGGCAATCAATTATGTATGGCCTGTTATTACTTTGTGAAAACTGGTCCTGAATTGTTTTATTATTTGATTGTGTTTTTCCAGGAAAATAAGCTTTCTTTTGCTATCATTTTTCACTGAGATAGATGCAGAAAAAACTCTGAACTGTTCTAGTGAGCATGTATTTCCAGCTAGTCTACTGATCTGAATTTCAGGTCATGATGATATGGTCATAAAAATTTGCCCTGGGCACATTTTTGGCTGATCTTAGCTGAAAAGCATTTTTTAACACCACTGATGAGATTTAATGACTCTTGCATTGCGGGTTGGGGTGCTCCATCAGGAAAATGAAATGATTCCATTTGGATTCTTTTTCTATGCTGGAAGCCCTCTGAGTTTCCCTTATTAAAATGCCAGAAAATGCTTTTTAAACAAATGCTCTGCACTTCAGTTGTTCCATAGCTTCCTGTTATTATTTTTATTCTTTATAGAGTGCCCAGGTACCTGAGGTGTATTTCTCATATAGAAGAGAGGGGGACTCTGTCCACTTGAGCTTTCATGTAGTGTAGACTAACTCAGCTCAAATGAAAGACAAGGTGCAAAGCAGTCACTGGCAATGGCTGGAGTGGTTTTGAGAAACTGGTCATGGTCACAGCTGGACGTGCTTCCAGGTTGTTCTGCTACTCAGCTGAACTTTTCTTCATCTGTTCCCTGTGGTTGGTTGCTTTCCCTGTGGCTGACAGTATGGATAGAGTTGTTTAACACAGAAAGGGAGAAGTAGCTTTGGGAATTATCAGGCTCCCAAATAGTCCTAAGGTTATAGTTCACTCAAATGCAGTCAGTATTTGCTTATTTGTTTAGCTGTCTCTGATCCTTTGAAATCATATATTAAAAAAAAAAATTATTAGGGCATAACATACACACAGTAAAAGCTGATAAAGTATGCTGATCTTTAGTTTACAGCTTGATGTTAATTTTACGTACATATATATCTCCATGTAAATACCATCTAGATCAAGGTATGCTGCTGCTGCTGCTAAGTCGCTTCAGTCGTGTCCTACTCTGTGCGACCCCATAGACAGCAGCTCACCAGGCTCCCCCGTCCCTGGGATTTTCCAGGCAAGAGTGCTGGAGTGGGGTGCCATTGCCTTCTCCGAGATCAAGGTATAGAACCTTTTAAAGCTCCCCAGCAGGCTCCTTTGTTCCCCTTCCAAATGGTTTCCAAGTGCACTTCCTTGGGAGGTAACTACTATTTTGATATCAACATCAATTAGTTTCACCTATTTGTAAGCTTCATATAAATGGAACCACACAGCAGCATGTATCCACTCCTTCCTAGCTTTTTTCAATAAACATGTTTGTAACATTCATCCATGTTCTTGGGAGTGCCAGTTCACTCTTTTTTGTTTCTGTGGAGTGTTTCATTGTATGAGTAGACAGCGTTTTGTGGATTGATATTCCTGTTTGTGAGCATTTGGATTGTTTCTAGTTTTGTTTTTTGTTTTTTGTTTTTTAATCTGTTTTGGTCCAGATTCTACCATGCTCAGTACTCATGCAGGAACCCTGGAGCACAGAGATGCTCTATGCTTATGGAAATCTCCATCCTGTCTCCAGTGTGTTTGTATTCTCCTCTAAAGGATCTGGGTAGTTGTTTAGTCCTTCACTCTCTTCTTCCTAATAGTAATACTACGACTAATACCAGCTATTATTCCCTGAATATGTAGCATGGCCCAGGTACTAGTGCAACTCTGTATTATGTGTAAAAGTCTTTTGTAATTCTCACCAAGACCCTGGGAGGTATTTCATGGTTTTGCATGGAGAAATGAAGACTTTAGTAAGTTAAATGTATCCCTATGACTACACAGCATGTTAATGGGAGAGCAAGGATTCAAACCTAGATTTTCTGCCCCACACTGCATTCTTAATCACTATACATACTGACAGAAACAGTGTCTTAAGATCTATAATGAACTGACAGCTTTGGGTGGAACACAGTTTTGTCCATTTTCTTCCTCCATGACCAGAAGCAGCTGTTGGTTTGTAAATGTTGCAGTTCATCATTCCCCGGCTTTAAGATACCAATGGCTCTGCCTGTTATTAATGCAGAACCGAAAGTCTGTGCCATAGCCCGCAGGACCCCCACCTGATCTGCTGCAGCCTCCCTGCTAGGCCTCGTCTCCCATCCACCAGCCCTCCATCAGTGGCCTCTGGCCACACTGAGCCTCATCTGTGCTTGCCTAGCCAGGCTTGCTCTTGTGTTTTGCCATTTTCTCTGCCCAGAACTCTGCTGGCTCCTTCCTGTCACTCAGCTGTCAGTGCAGATGTCAGCTTCCCAGAGATCTTTTCCTGGCTACCTGTTAGAAAGTACCTGCCTCTCTCTCACACTGCCTTGCTTGATTTCCTTCCTAACACTTTCATCTTCTTTTCAGTTGCTAAGTCATGTCTGACTCTTTGCAACGCTATGGGCTGTAGCTAACCATACTCCTCTGTCCATGGGATTTTCCAGGCAAGAGTACTGGCATGGGTTGCCATTTTCTCCTCCAGGGAATCTTCCTGACCTAGGGATCCAATGCTTGTCTTCGCACTAGAAGGTGGATTCTTTACCACTGAGTCACCAGGGAAGCCGTACTACACTCAAACTTATTTCATTCATTTAGTGGGTTACATACTTATTGTGTGTTTTATCCAGTCTGCGTCCTCAGGTCCTGGAAAAGTGACCAATGCTTAGTAGGTACTCAGCAAATAACTGAGTCAATGAACAAAGAAATGAGTAAGTATGCATTTCTAAGATTCCTGGGGGCTCTGTAGAATTATTTTCTTATGTATTTTATAAAGAAAATCTTATTTGAAAAATATGACTTTATAGACTGAGGGGTCCAATCTGCTTGAGATAAAATGGTGAGAGAAGAGGAGCTGTGTACATTATTAATTTTATGTGTGTAAACATGGCCACAATAGCAGAAATTGACTTCTGGCAATAAAGCAATTTCCCAAATGTCAACGCTAACCAGACGGTCCTGGAAAGTGGTTCTCTTCCTGTTGTCATTGTTTGTTTGTTTTTTTTTCCCCTCTCTTTGCGAAATATTTAAACGGGGAAAACCATCTTATCTGTCCACCCTGGAACATAGCATGTGAAACAAATCACACAAATTAATGCATACTTTTATACTAGAGTTTAAAAAATAAGAAATGTGACAAGAATAGCAAAACTAGATACTCTGTCATCACTACCACCTCATTCTAATATGACAGGCCTTGGAATCATTAATGATCCTTTGTTCAGCTTAATGCATGAGGTCAGTGTGGAGACCTTTAGTAACAAGCTGCTCCTTATCTCCTAATGCTGCTTTGCATTTGGAAGCTGCAGGCAAGTTCCTGAAAATTCAGTCACCACTCTCCCAAGTTGTTGCTGAATTGGTAGGATGTTTTGTCTTCAATTTGTGGATGTACATTAAAATTCCTAGGCCTCAAGCAAACTTTATCAAAGGCACTTGCAGCCTATTGCTCCTAAAATATTGTACGCCAGGCACCTTAGGGCTTGCACAGAATTTGTGTGTGTGTGATGGGCATGGCTGGGCTTTTCATGCCCTGTGGAGGAAAGAAAAGCCATGTTAGGAGAAATGCATCCATGTTGTTGGGCTGGGAGTGGGGAAAGATTGGTTTTGTCTGCTAGCCTAGGCAGAATTTCTTATTACCCCACATCAAATTGCATCCCTTGCCTCTGATTCAAGTCTGCCTGTTCATCTCTTCCTCCCACCTCAGGCTTTTATTGAAGCTTCCACCCCCAGGCAGTGCACAAATGCAAACTTCTGTTTACTGTCTCTGAGTGATGATATTAATTCAAATGCCCAGGGATAATGCATTGCTTATTAAACACATGGTGTTGTTAGAGAGTAATTCAAGGGAAATCTAAAAGGGTGGAAAAACATGCTTCTCCCCCTCAGCAAAAATGGCCAGAATTGGATAAAAGCAGAGCTTCTCTCAGTAATGTTGACTTCAAAAATAGTTAAAACCTAAAAGTTGAGAGTTATGTTTCATTTGTTGGGAATTTTTAGAACTTCAAGCCCAGGAGACAGCATCCCGAGTGACCCTGAGAGAGCCGCTCCAAGGAGGTGAGAGGAGGAGCCAGGTTATATTGAAGTTTTGCAACAAATGGCAGGTAGTCTGAACATCAAAAGATTCTTGTTTAAAGAAAACCAGATATCCCAAGTTAAGGAATTTAGTGCCTTACTATGTATGGGCTCACTGAAACCATCCCTTTTAGATACACCTCACCTATTTTGGGCCAGTATCCTGTGCTTTTTCCATGGACAGAGGAGCCTGGAAGGCTATACAGTCCACGGGGTCACAAAGAGTCAGACACGGCTGAGTGACCGGGCACCCATCCTGTGTTACTCACATCCTGAGCTCCCCTGGGGCTCCCCATAGGCAGTGGCATCAGTCTCATGGCTGGTAGATCACAGATATTCTTCTCCTTCCTGAGGGCCCTTCAGGCTCACCAGCTCACATTGCAGGGCTGTAATCGCTAATAACTGTTAACGTCTTTGTTTACTGATATGTCAGGAAATATATCATTTCTTGGTAACAATGGGCATGGGTTAAGAGCCTCCACTGCTGACTTGCAGTGTGATCTTTGAAGAGTTATTTACCTTTTCTAAGCTTCAGGTGACACATCTATAAACTGAGAATAGTAATTGTACCTACCTTCTAAAGTTGTCTTGAAGGTTAAATGAGAAATATATGTAGAACCCTCAGTAGAGTGTCTCATATGTGTTAACAGTAAGCTTGATTAAAGTGTTTGGAATAAGATCTCATATGTGGTAGACCTGTGTTGTCAGCTACATGTGGCATGCTGTTCATGCACTGAGCAACAGACTCAATAGAGACACCTTAAAACTCAGATCCTCCCTTCCCATACCGTAGCCAGGGTATTTAAACCAGGGACTTCTGTGGAAAAACCTGTCACGTCTCTACCTTATCACCAGATTATCTTAAATTCCTTTAAGAAAGTTGTTTGAAAAGAAAAGTTTTGTCAGATATCTTTTAGAATCATGATTATGTTCTAAACAACGCATTGGTTTAAGATTCTTGTAGTTCTCAGTATACTCAGTTTCGTAAAGAAAACCCCTCTTTTCTAGAAAGTCATCTCACACGGGAAGACTTAAATTCTGAGGGATCGGGCTCAAACAAATGTGTCAGGTCTCCCCATCCACCTTGTCCAGGTTGAACATTCTTGAACAGGCTTTGATGCTCCCAGCCCATCCCCTTCTATTCCCCCTTCTTATATGCTCACCACTTGCTAAAAGATTCCTCCCCCCTCTATGTTGCTGCTCAGCTCACACGCTCATCCTTAGATCGCAGACGGAATATCATTTCTCCTGGAGAGCAGAGCCTCCTGGTCCCCAATCTGTTTCACGCTTCGTTCTGTGTTCAGATTGCTCCTGGAAAACCTTCATTTTGTTTTGTCCTTTTGTACTTAATTCTTTATTTAATGTCTGTCTTCCCCACTAGATTATTAGCTCCATATGGGTAGGGGTTCCTCTGATTAACACTGTGCTACAGTCCTTGGCACATGTGAGGTGCTCTACCTGACAAGCATGGTGAGTAATCTTATTCTTTGTGAGATTTTTAAATTTTATATTACATATAACTCAAATGGTTAAAGAATTAGATTATATTCTCCTTTTATGTTATAACAGTTCTCATCCACTATATTTAAAGTTTGCTTTTTGTATCACTGAGATGATTGTGTGCTGCTTTTATAGGTTTTACAATTTAATAGCATTTCAAGCAACAAGCTTTTGATTTTTAAAGAAATCATTATTTAATACATTGGTACGACAGTACAAGGTGACATTCCCTCTCTCTGTAAGATGCCTTAAGTCTTCAAAGCACATCACACAATTTCATAAATGGTAAAGATATTGATTTTAAAATCCTGATGGAAAAGAAGGTAAAGCCTAATGTTTGAATTCTGAGTTACAATCAGATATAGTAAATCACCAAGAACAAAGGACCAATACCTCAATACTACAATCAGGAGGCTGCAAGATAACTTGAAGGACCCAATTTCAATCCTTTTGTCTCTTTCAAGAATCAGACCTCCTGGAAAACCTTTGGTCCTTGTCTAATTGCTTCTAAGCTAAACTGTGGACTTGTTGCTATGGTTCTATAAAATGATTTTAACTTCATGTCCTTGTCTAGGATTGTGTAGTATCTATGAGCTGCCTGATATATCATGTTTAAGTTCTGCCTACTTCTCAAGGCAGTTTGGCATCATGCCCTGTCCCAGCTTGGCTAACGTATTCCCTGCCTCTCGCATATGGTCTGACCTCACTGTCGTTGTACTGTGAATGTCATGTGAGGTATGTCACTTAGTTTTATGTTGGCAACAAAATGAGAAGATCCAGTCCCTACTCTCAAGGAGTTGCAGTCTGCTGAGTGAGCCAGACAATGTAGGCTTATTGAGTATATGCTACATGCAAAGCACTGTCAGAGATATAAAAGTGAACAAGACCTCTAAGAAATAATGACTACATGTCTATAGGGGATGTAGAATATTTCCAGGTCATGGCAATGATGGAATAAATGTCCGTTCCTGTTCCTGTGATGCTGATGAGATTTCTAGCTTTAATGTTTGAGTGGCTGGTAAAGCCATCTTCGAGACCCAGAGTCCACCCTTCTTTGACCCCTGAGGTGGAGCTCAGGATGAGTCTGGATTCACAGATTTGGTTAGAGAAAAAGATTTGAATATCTGGGACATCACTAGCAATATATCTCGTAGTCAGTAGTGGAGGATTTTGAGATCTAGGAGCATAATTAGATAGAAAGACCTATGGTGAACAGTAAGGAAACCAGGTGATTTATTAGCCAGCCTCTTTCTACTTCAGGGTATTGGGTTTACAAGTTTTTTTTTTTTTTCTATTAATATTTCAGTCTGCTTGCCTATTCCTCAAATTTACCAGAAAGATGTATATGCTAGTGTTCAGAAAGGAAGATGTAAATAGAATTAATTTTTTAAAAAGGGCTACGATTCAAACCAGCCCCCGGAACACTCTGAACCTAGTGGGTTAGAGCAGGGGCAGACAGAGTAAAGAATAATTAAAATTTAAGGCTGGCTTTTACAGTGATGACCAGTCAGTTGTTTTTATTTTTATTTTTTTTCATTCAGTTGTTTTTAAAATGTGGGACATGTCTATCAGGGTCAGCATCACCTGGTGAAGTGGGCAAAGTAATGCCCAATATGGGCACATCCTGATCCCTGGAAGGGACTTTCTAGTGTGAGGAAGGATTTTGAAATGGGAAGAGCAGCCTAGATTATTCAAGTGGGCCCAGTAAAATCAAAAGGCCTCTTATAAGAGTGAGATCAGAGTTAGTAGTAGGAGTTATGATAACAGAGAGAAGAGATGTGAGAAGGGGCCACATCTTTCCCTGGAAAGGTTTCTTCTGAGGAATTCAGGCAGCCTCAGGAAGCTAGAAGACCAGGCGTGGATTCTCCTTGGAGCCTCCAGAAGGAGCCAGCCCTGCCAATACTTTGGTATTAGCCCCATGACACCTGTTTTGGACTTCCAGCCTCCAGAACTGTAACAGAATACATTTGTGTTGTTTTAAGCCACTGAGTTTGTAGTAATTGTTATACAATAATAGGAAGATTAAAAAAACCAAGGAACATATTAGAAATGCAGTTTCTCGGGCCATACTTCAGATTTATCCAATCAGAAACTCTGGAAGTGAGGCTGAATAATCTGCAGTTTAACAAGCCCTCTGGGTGAGATTCTGATGCACAGTTAATGACTAGCTGTCTTTGAGGTGGTGGTTGTTTAGTCACTACATCGCGTCCACTCTTGTGACCCCGTGGACTATAGCCTGCCAGGCTCCTCTGTCTGTGGAATTTCCTAAGCAAGAATACTGGAGTGAATTATGTTTGCTTCTCCAGGGGATCTTTCCAACCCAGGGATCAAATCCACATCTCTTGTGTCGGCAGGCGAATTCTTTACCACTGCGCCACCCGGGAAACCTTCGAGGCTTCTGTCTTCGAGGACTGCTGTTAAAACACAGGGCAGATACTATACCTGCCTTTTGCACCAGCAACAAATTACAACTGTCTGCTTTAGATCACAAGACCATTTTTTAACCAGTCACTATAGTTGTCACATGGTTTCCCTCCTGTCCACAGGCAGTGGGGCATTATGGTTGACAACACCACCAGCAAGATAGGAAACTCTGGGGAGATCCTCAAAGCAAAGAGAATAGTATTTTCAAGAGGAGGATGATATAATTTGCTAGAGGAACAAAATAAAACTATCTGCAATGAGTTTATGACTTTACTGGTCACTTAGATAGGGAAGAGCACTCTTACAGGAAGGAAGAATTTGTGCCAGAGCCCAGCCATAATGAAATATAGAGTATATTTTTTAGTCTCAGTATGGTACAAGAGGTTGGGGTATGGGTGACAGGAGGTAGGAGAAGAGTTGGAGGTCCTTAACTGCCATACTAATGAGCTCAGATTCTATTCTGTGATTACGGGGAGGGCATACAGTGATTTCTGAGCAGGGAGTAAAATGATGAAAATGGGCTTTGGAAAGCTAAGTTTGGGTTCTCACCAATGCCTGAATATCAGGTCTACTCAGTAGTAACTGTCTCTACCATCGTATGTGCATATTGAAAGCTAATTATGTGTTACTCTAGGGATTCTCCATGCACAGATTTTGGATCTTTGTGTGTTCAAAGATGTCTTTCCTACTGTGGGAAACTTTGTCTTTCAAACTGTTAGATCACCCTCAGTAAGGGATATAGTTACACTCACACGTGCACATAAACATATACACAGAGCTTCATGGAAGCATGCCTACTCTGACTATGTGAGGTATTTCCTACTATTTTTATTCAATTCTATGTTAATTTTTTAAAAAGAATTCTGATCATAATTCTCTACATTGACTTTTTGACCACCATTCGGTTGTATCATGCAGTTTGGAGCTTATTACTTTTAAGGAAAGGGGCAGTATTCTATTCTTTTTTTGATATTTAAAAATTTATTTATTTATCTATCTATTTATTTATTGTGATTAAGCTTTACTGGGCATCAGGCAGGGACCACACTAGGGCAGCAGGGCCTGTATACCAGGCCAGTACTGGTCTTCAGAGCAATGCTGGGTGGTCTGGGCCAAGTTGTTTAGGCCAAGGGTCCAGCTGGGCTCCTCAAAGCAGAAACCACCACTGAAGAGAAGGGCAGTGTGGCTGGTTTTAGTGGGAAGGATAATATGGGGTTGAGGGAGGAGCTTTGCTGAAGAAAAGTGGGGAACTGAAGCTTTAAAGGGCCTGGATGAAAACAGGTTTCGAAGGGAGAAAGGGGACCAGAAATGCCTTTGGGTAACTGTTAGTTCTTAGCACACTTCTCTACGTAAAATAGACCCTCAATACGGCTTAAAGTCAGATTCATGAAGTTTTAGCTAGAGCTTTAGACATTCTTGATGCCATACCAGGTACATTTCCTTGCTGACTTTGGGACAACAAGTTATTAAGATGTATATACAAAGCTCTGCACATTTGGGTAGGTATATTTGGTGGATGGGAGAAGAATGAAGGGTCAGTAGAAATAATGACACATCCTCACTGTAATAAATATCAAAGCTTAAGAACAACAACATTGGCAGATCGACTTGTAATCACACCACAATGAAGGTCAGAGATGCTTTCTCTGAGGTGGCTTTGCTCCATAAATTAGGTATGGATCAGGATGTGATGCTCAATCTGTGAAACAGGTGTCAGATGCAGAATGGTGAGAACTACTGTGTGAGGGTGTACATGGAGTTTGACTTCAAGAGTGGTATTTTCTTTTCCCAGAGTATCAAGGAGATAGATCCACATACCCTGAGACTTCTGAGATTTAGAGCTGGGTTACATGAAGGATGCTGTGGAAAAACTTCCCTTTTGTGACATTTTCCACTTACTGAAATTGATCACTTTTCATTAGGTTGGTAGTATTTTTGTCTTTATAATCCAAATCTGAATTTAAAAATAAATATTGTGTTATACTTATTTGCATTATATCATGTCTCTTCTTTTTACTGTCTCCTTTCTGTCTTCCAATATATGTTAAAAAAAAATAGAGGAGAACAGTTCTTGCTGCTGCTGCTAAGTCACTTCAGTCGTGTCCAACTCTGTGTGACCCCATAGACGGCAGCCCATCAGGCTCCGCCGTCCCTGGGATTCTCCAGGCAAGAACACTGGAGTGGGTTGCCATTTCCTTCTCCAATGCATGAAAGTGAAAAGTGAAAGGGAAGTCGCTCAGTCGTGTCCAACTCTTCGTGACCCCATGGACCGCAGCCTACCAGGTTCCTCTCTGTCCATGGGATTTTCCAGGCAAGAGTACTGTAGTGGGGTACCATTGCCTTCTCCAGAACAGTTCTTAGAACCACATTATTTATCTTCATACTGATACTGGGAAAGATTGAGGGCAGGAGGAAAAGGGGAAAACAGAGGATGAGATGGTTGGATGGCATCACCGACTTGTGGACATGGGTTTGGGTGGACTCCAGGAGTTGGTGATGGACAGGGAGGCCTGGCGTGCTGCAGTTCATGGGGTCGCAAAGAGTCCGACGTGACTGAGTGACTGAACTGAACTGAACTGAGTGAAACAGTGAAATTAGTGAAATAGTTATATGATTCTCAGGTATTGGGTTATAATCTCAGAAGGCATTGGGTTACGGTATATGTATGTTAGGTTTCTTTTTTAAAAATTTTTGGTTTCTTTTAAAAAATCAATTAATTTATTTAGTTTTGGTTGTGCCAGGTCTTCCTTGCTGCGTGCCAGGCTTTCCTCTCATTGGAGCGAGCGGGGCTACTCTCTAGTTGTGGCAGGCCGGCTTCTCAGTGTGGTGGCATCTCTTTTGAGGAGCACGGGCTCTAGGCATGCGGGCTTCAGTAGTCGTGGCTCCCGGGCTCTAGGGCACAGGCTCAGTAGTTGTGGTGCACGGGCTTAATTCCTATACGGCATTTGGGATCTTCCCAGATCAGGGATCAAACCGATGTGTCCTGCATTGGCAGGCGGATTCTTTACCACTGAGCCAACAGGGAAGCCCTGTTAGGTTTTTATACATAATCAGAAGTCAGAAAGTCTTGATTCTCATCCCTGCTCTGACAGTGCATGGCTGTATACATACCAGGTATTTTCTTTAAATCTCTATTGCCCAGCTGAAGAACAGAGGTGAATTTTACCTTCCCTACTGAATGTCGCAAGTTTGTAGAGATCCAATTAGCTAACTTATGGTAAAGAACTTTTTCATTACAGCGTTCTCCTCTGAGGTTGTGCTGTGCTGTGCTTAGTCACTCAGTTGTGGCTCCTCTGTCCATGGGGATTCTCCAGGCAAGAATACGGGAGTGGATTGCCATGCCCTCCTCCAGGGGATCTTCCCAATCCAGGAATCGAGCCGGGGTCTCCCGAGGCTGTACCTGAGCTCAGCTAGAAAAAGTACTGTAGAAAATTTGGAGATGCTTGCTCTGAGTGCAAACTCTTGAAGTGGTGAGCCTGTGGGCACATGCTTGTCACTCTTGAGCCACACGTTTAGATGGCCATCACCTCCTAAGCATCTGTGCGAGCTTTAGGTTGGCCCTGCTCCAGATCTGTATGCTTGCTGTGTGGTACTCTCGTGGTTATAGAGCCAGTTCATTACTGCTGCCTCTAGGACCAAAGGCTATTGCAGTGACGTCTTCTGGTCCCTCACATCAGCGTCCACCCACCCTCAACCCCAGATGCTCCATTGCCTCAAGGCCCTGAATGCACTAGACCGGGTCACCCCCCTCTTATGGTTGTTGAGTTGAAAACATTTGCCTCCCTTGTCTGATCAGCTGTCCTGAGAAGCTGCTGTTCGTAAGGCAGAAGATAGGCTAGGAACATCCCACAGTCAGTTGTGCTTGAGAACAGTGGCAGGCAACTCAGAAATCTACCCTTGGATCTGCTTTTCCTCTTTCCCTGCCTCATTTTCCCCTTCTCTCCCTCTCGCTTCCATGAGAGCACATGCTCTAATAAATTAGGAGCATGTGGTATTTGGCTCAGGTTGTCCTCTCTGTGGAATTTGGGATAGTGACAGTGAAAGTCGCTCAGTTGTGTCTGACTCTTTGCAACCCCATGCGCCTGATAGGCTCCTCTGTTCATGGAATTCTCCAGGCAAGAATACTGGAGTGGGTTGTCTTTCCCTTCTCCAGTGGATCTTCCCAACCCAGGGACTGAACCCAGGTTTCCCACATTACAGGCAGATTCTTTACCATCTGAGCCACTAGGGAAGCCCAGAATTGGGATACTATGCCATCAAAATATCTACAATAGTGTATACAAATAGCTGTGTATCTGTACACACAGATACACAGCTATATATACAGAGACGTGGAGAGAGAAGGTGATTTGAGGTTGAACCAAAAGAAATATTCAGAGTTGGGTTTGCCAAATGTCTGCTGGAAGGACAGAGAGGCCTTCAAGAAATTTCTGTGTTAAGGGTAGTGAGGTAGGCTGGGCCATGAAAAGATCAGTGATGGTGTCCGTTCTGTAGCCCAGCACCAGGAGTTGGCCTGAGCTTCAGGAAGGGAGAGGACTAGATCCCAGGAGGCCTTAAGGGCCAGGACAGAGAGCTTAGATTCGATCCTGAGTGTAACAGGAAGGCACTCAAGGATTTTAAGCTCAGGAAATATGGGCTTAAAATCAATTAAATCAATTAAAATCAAATTAAAATCAATTAAATCAAATTTAATTGATTTGTTAAAAATAGAACAGAAAGTCTGTCTTTCTCCTCTATTCAGAATGGATTAGAAGAACAAGTATGGAAACAGGATCTTAGGAGGCTGTGGTAGAGGCCCATGTAAGTGGTGTGTGTTGAAGTGTTAGTCATTCAGTTGTGTCCAGTTCTTTGCCACTCCATGGACTGTAGCCTGCCAGGCTCCTCTGTCCTTAGGATTTTCCAGGCAAGAGTACTGGAGTAGGTTGCCACTTCCTTCTCCATGGGATCTTCTCAACCCAGGGACTGAAGTAGGTTTCCTGCTTTGCAGTCAGATTCTTTACCAGCTGAGCCATCAGGGAAGCAGAATATCTGTTGAGATGGAGAAAAGGGGTGGACTTAAGGGATACTTTGTAGGGAAAAGGGCTTTCCCATGGATTAGAGGTGAGAGGTAAGGGATAGGGCCTAATTAGAAATATTTCCTTGGATGTGAGCAAATGTTTTTAAAGCCCAGGTGATAGAGGGTGACAGCATTGTCCTTCTCTCAAAGGGCATTATCAGCATTTCTGCACAGAATGTCTCAACATGGCTTTAGTGCGGAGAGCACTGAGGCAGCCAGGGATGCTGCTACCTTGAGAGTTTTCCACTTGCAGAGCACTTGGTTTTGGCTCCTGGGGTAAAGGAGCAGCCTTTTCCTGCAGGATCCTGGAGACAGGATTCATGGCTAGGTGTTATCCTCAAGTGGAGACCTCAATAGAAGAGGCAGAGCAAGGAACCACTGGAGGGTCTGTGAGAGCTCACTGGGCATTGCTGAACTGGCCAGTGAGTTTGTGATGTTAACACGGTCTCTTATGTACCTGCTGCTGCTGCTCTAAGGTGCTTCAGTCGTGTCCGACTCTTGGCGACCCCATGGACTGCAGCCCACTAGGTTCCTCCGTCCATGGGACTTTCCAGGCAAGAGTACTGGAGTGGGGTGCCATTGCTTATGTACCTAAATGAGTATTTATAAGATACTTACAGCTATGGCCACTTTTGGCTATTGGCAACTGCTCAGAAAGGTTGAAATTCAGAATTAAGAGACATTATAAAGTTACCCTGAATGCTGGGCTGCCAGGATGCTTCTGTTTATATTGAGGTATATACCATCAGCCCCCTGCTCCCACGCTATCATACCGAATCCATCTACAGGAGAGAGAAGTGTCCAGCCTAAATGTCCCCTTCTTCCATCTGTTCCTGAGACAGCTCTAACAAATGAGAGGGTGTGGTCTGAGACCTACTGGGGATATATCTCTGGGACCGTCATCCGAGAGTTATGAGTAGGCAGAGAGGTGATTTTCATTTTCTGCAATAACTTCCCACAGTAAGTAGGTGGGAGGGTGCAGTGATTGATGAGCTAAATTAGATGGAAAGTGGCTCAAATCAGATTCTAGGTGATTGCTCCTGCCTCTCGACTCACTGCACTTAGTTTCTATTCCACTCATTTAGCAAATGATTATGGTCTGTCTTGTGACATTTCTTATATTGTTGCTTCATTCTTTACCTTTTCCACGTCGTTCTTTCCACTTTCCTCAGCTAGATCAGTTACTCCTTAGAGACAGAGGTGGGGTTTTGTTTATTGTTGTGGCCTTCTCACGCCTTGCACAGAATAATTGCACAGTGCTTGTGTGGTGTTTGACTAATAGTTCTGCCCCAGGTGAGATGTTTCCTAAAGAAGTTTGCTGAATTTGTCTTATTTCAGCAAAGTAGACAGTAATAAAAAGGGTCACTCTAAGAACGTTTTTGTTTAAAATATGCAGCCTTTTAGTAAATGAAGTTGGGGTAACTTTGTGGCTCAGACGGTAGAGAATCTGCCTGTAGATGCAGGAGACTGGGTTCAGTGCAGGAGACCTGGGTGGGAAGAAGCATTGGAGAAGGAAATGGCAACCTACTTCACTATTCTTGCCTGGAGAATTCCATGGACAGAGGAATCTGGTGGGCTACGGTCCATGGGATCACAAAGAATTGAACACGACTGAGTGACTTTCTTTTTGTGCAAACCAGTATAGTCCCACCATAGAAATGGTTTAGTTTTTTGTAAGTGTAATTTTATTTCTCTAAACAGGATATAAGGTGGAGTCATATGAAACTGCCAATATTCATGCTAAAAATATGTCATTATCATGTCAGTCTAATAAGACAGATGAGCCAAAAATAACTCATTCCTCTGATTCTGTCTGAGATAGCAATGAGCTCACTGGAAGCAGGGCCCACTTCTGCTACAACAGCTTAGGGGAGAGAGGCCACTGGGGCAGAGGAAGTGATGTCAAGGGCAGATATCCCTGAAAGATTTTTCTCATGATTTGGGACGTCTGTATTTGACATGTGCTTTCTGTTCTAATGATGCCCAAGACCCTTTAGTGTTACCTAAAAAGGAGTCATGACAGGGCCCAGAAGGGTAAGGAGTTATACCTAGAGATCTAACACCCATCAGCTGCCAGCCCCGTCCGTCTTGGAGGTGTCAGAGGTGATCAGGGGAAGTAAAGTTGTGGCAACTGATATAATAATTTCATAGTTTTCTTCTATTTCCTTCCTTGTTTTTATTATAGGCATTAGAATATCCCATCTCCTTTCCTCTCTTTATTAAACCCTGAGTTTTAGAGTGCTGGATCAATTTGTTGGTATGGGAGGGATAGGGAAGGTTTATGTTAGTTATTTCCCCTTAATTCCTCTGGATAACTGAGATGAATCCTCTAAATTCCTCTAGAAGAATCCAGACTCACCACTGACAACACAGGTAGAAGGGAGCGCCTTTGCCTTATTTACTGTGGAAGCCAACAGGGAACCTGACTTCATGTCAGAGGAGAGAGACTAGATGGGGCAGCTTGAAAACAAGGAGGATCTGTCATTGGAAATAAGAGCCCAAGTCCAGAAGAATGGTCTAGTAACTGAATTAATTGAGAGAAAGAAAATTACCAAGTGTATCTTCACCATTAGAGCAAGGAATATTATTTAAAACCAAGTCTGCCCTGGATTCTGTCTTTATTAAAAGCATGACCAGAGAGTAGCTTTTTTAGAGTCAGAAAAGTATTGGAAGTGCTTAGAACTTTATACAATCTATAGTTGTATGTCTAAGAGGCAAAGCCATAGTATTAGGAAAAGTAAGGGTGTAATCAAGCATTGTAACATACAGTGTTACACCCCTCCACCCCTTGTGGGTAGAGTTGTGGTGTTTAGACTCCTTGCTCACTTACTCCATGAATGAATTTACCAGAGTATGCACATGATGTCATTCGTTCCTTGTAACAGTCCTGAGAGAAAGATTAGCTTGCCCCATTTATAGATGGAGCAATTAGCCTCAGAGAGGTTAAAAAGCTCACCTACAACACACAGAATGCAAATCAATTGCAGAGATGGAGTTTCAACCCAAGTTTGTCTGACTCCAGAGCCAATACTTTTCCTATCATGCCATACTTTTGTCCTCTCTACTGGAAGTGTCTTTCAAAAAGGAAAAAGAGTCACGTGCAATTTCTCTGAGAAAAACGCTGAGAGTATGCCAGTGTACCAGACCTGAAAAGCAGCAGTGGGGCATGACATGGGATGCCAGTTTAAGTTTCTTGTAAGAAAGCAGTCCCCAACCTTTTTTGGCACCAGTCACCAGTTTTGTGGAAATTTTTTTATGGACTGTCG
>SJXQ01006855.1:343484-386362 GCA_006408695.1 Aepyceros melampus
TTTTTTTTGGGGGCTGGGGGAAAGGGGGGGGGGGGGGGATCGGGGGGTCGAGGGGGAATCATTAGGATAATTCAAGTGCTTTATATTTAGTGTGCACTTTATTTCTATTATTATTACATTAACTCCACCACAGATTACCACGCATTGGATCACAGAGGCTGGGGACCCCTGTTCTAAGATCAAGATTGCAGAATCTGAGGCCCCAGTCCATTATCAGAATCAGCATTTTAGCAAGATCCCCATGAGGTACAGAATCTAAGACCCTATTTCTGAATCAGAATCTACATTTTAAGAAACCAGAGTGCGGTTCCTAGGTTGGGAAGATCCCCTGAGGAGGAAATGGCAACGCACTCCAGTAATCTTGCCTGGGAAATCCCGTGGACAGAGGAGCCTGGCGGGAGCTGCAGTCCATGGGGTTGCAGAAGAGTCAGCCACGACTGAGCGACTCAGCTTGGGTGATTGGTCAGCATGCTAGTTTGAGAAGCACTGCCCCAGCCATCCCAAAGCTGCTTCTCTATTCTCACTGTATCTTGGGTCCTTCAAGGACCTGACTCAGGAAGGGAGCTTGGCTGGTTTTTGCCCTGGTATCAACTGCCAGGACAAATTACCAACCACAGGGGTCACTCTTCCTTAACATTTCTTGACGTTTCTTCACGTTTCTTCTTCCTTAACATCCCCCTCCCTTCTCTTTGTAGACTTCTTTGCTTGCCCATATGGCAGTGAAGTAAGGAGAGACTGAAAGGAATAAGATTAAGAAATATGAATTTTTTTTTTTACCAGGTTTTCCTATGAAAGCTTTGTGATGCCTTCTCAAATTATGCTAAGCATCGTGGCTAACAATGTCTCCCTTAACGGAGGCTATCAGCATCCCTCCTGCTCAGCACAGCACGCCCTTTTGGAATTACTGTAGCACCTTCAGTTGTTTGAAGGTTGTGTACTTTTGGTTTCTTACTCAACCCAGAAAATAGCTATAGGTTTTATTTCTATTTTACACACAGCCACACGCGTAAGTGTCTTAAGGGTGGCTGAGCATAAGTATGATAAATTTCAACCTGTGAGGACAAATTTGAGGAAAAACACTGAACCCCAGGGCTTAAAGAGGCTCCTTTTGGTCATAATGCTGAACTATCCACACTGTAACACTGGCTGCTTTTTACTACACAGATTCACTCAGTGCTGAGGATTATGGCAATTGCTTATGGCATTTGCTTCTGCTTTCAGCATCAGTGGGGAAGAGCTTTTGCAATTTGTTTTTCTTACTCATTTTTTTTCTGTGTGTGTGTGATTATGAATGATCTGTGAAACAGAAAGAAGATAAAAATGTTAATAAGCTGGGCCCTACCCTGTGGTCTCAACAGAAATTTAGCAAATGTGACATAGAAGTGGACAGGAAACCGTCATCCATCAGTCATCCATCATCAGTCTGTCATGGTGACAGTGAGCACCGTGCCCAGTGTCTGCAGGTTGTACTTTCAAACGTGTGTGTGTGTGCTCAGTCACTGAGTCATGTCCAGTTCTTTTGCATCATGGACTGTAGTCCACCAGGCTCCTCTGTCCATGGGATATTTCTAGGCAAGAATGCTGAAGTGGGTGCCATTTCCTCCTCCAGGGGAATCTTCCCAACCCAGGGATCAAACCCGAGTCTCCAGTGTTTCTTGCATTGGCAGGTGATTCACTGATCCACTGTCGATCATGCCAACATGTAAATTCTTAGGCAGAAGTTAATAGGTGAACTCCTTTTAATAGAAATCCAGGGTACTTTTTTTTTTTTTTAATGGGAAAAAAGTAGCAAAAAGTAAAAAAGAAAAAGACACATGGAGACATTCAAGGCACTGGAATTTTCAGTTAATAATGGATCTGGAAAGGAAGTGTTTGTTTCCAAAGTAAAAGGAAATATCAAGGAGGAGGCTAATCATGAGGTTAGAGCTTTAAGAAAACCTGGGTAGCCAAATAAACACTGGTGTGGAATGAGGGATGTTTTGCTTTGCATGTCACATTTTTCATTCAGAAAATCATTGTCTTTCTTTAGATTCATGAAGAAAACATTTTTTTTTTTTACAGAAATATAATCAAACAGCAGTTGATACACCAAGGTAAAACAGAGCAGATACTGGAACTACCTCTTTGGTACATGAGAATATTACCCCATGATATTCTGTTTCACTGACTTTTGTAGAGACACACAGTTTTTGTTTTTTTTCTTTAAGGAAAAGTTTACTGTCTTCAGATTTGATTTGAGATAGTGAGCTTGCATTAGTTTGTTTTAAAATATGTTCAGAGGGAGATATTTCTGATGAATTTTTTTTTTTTTACAGAAATATAATCAAACAGCAGTTGATACACCAAGGTAAAACAGAGCAGATACTGGAACTACCTCTTTGGTACATGAGAATATTACCCCATGATATTCTGTTTCACTGACTTTTGTAGAGACACACAGTTTTTGTTTTTTTTCTTTAAGGAAAAGTTTACTGTCTTCAGATTTGATTTGAGATAGTGAGCTTGCATTAGTTTGTTTTAAAATATGTTCAGAGGGAGATATTTCTGATGAAACATCTCACTTCAAGTGCTTTATGAAAATATTTGGTGAAGTTAATGAACGGTATGAGAGACTCCACTGTGTAGAGTTGTTTTGATTTCATTTCAGAACAGTCTTAACCTGAAATTAGTGTTGGTAATAATTTGAATATTTCGGATTATTTTAGCCTATGACGCCTAATATCTTCCATTTATATGCGTTATATCTTACAAATCATATGCTTTGTATCTAGTTTTAAATTACTAGTATGTTGTAGAAACAGTTCAGTGATTTGTGATTAGCATTTATTTTTAGTGAAATGAAATAGAATGAGTGGTCAGGGTATTCTTTGTTTTTATGTATGTGTATATATATCATCAGGTCAGGAAGCAACAATTAGAGCTGGACATGGAACAACAGACTGGTTCCAAATAGGAAAAGGAGTACCTCAAGGCTGTATATTGTCACCCTGCTTATTTAACTTATATGCAGAGTACATCATGAGAAATGCTGGGCTAGAAGAAGCACAAGCTGGAATCAAGATTGCCAGGAGAAATATCAATAACCTCAGATATGCAGATGACACCACCCTTATGGCAGAAAATGAAGAGGAACTCAAAAGCCTCTTGATGAAAGTGAAAGAGGAGAGTGAAAAAGTTGGCTTAAAGTTCAACATTCAGAAAACGAAGATCATGGCATCTGGTCCCATCACTTCATGGGAAGTAGATGGGGAAACAGTGGAAACAGTGTCAAGCATTATTTTTTTGGGCTCCAAAATCACTGCAGATGGTGATTTCAGCCATGAAATTAAAAGACGCTTACTCCTTGGAGGAAAAGTTATGACCAACCTAGATAGCATATTGAAAAGCAGAGATATTACTTTGCCAACAAAAGTCTGTCTAGTCAAGGCTATGGTTTTCACGTATGGATGTGAGAGTTGGACTGTGAAGAAAGCTGAGCACCAAAGAATTGATGCTTTTGAACTGTGGTGTTGCAGAAGACTCTTGAGAGTCCCTTGGACTGCAAGGAGATCCAACCAGTCCATCCTAAAGGAGACCAGTCCTGGGTGTTCATTGGAAGGACTAATGCTAAGGCTGAAACTCCAATACTTTGGCCACCTGATGCAAAGAGTTGACTCATTGGAAAAGACTCTGATGCTGAGAGGGATTGGGGGCAGGGGGAGAAGGGGACGGCAGAGGATGGNAAAAAGTTGGCTTAAAGCTCAACATTCAGAAAACGAAGATCATGGCATCTGGTCCCATCACTTCATGGCAAATAGATGGGGAAACAGTGGAAACAGTGTCAGACTTTATTTTTCTGGGCTCCAAAATCACTGCAGGTGGTGATTGCAGCCATGAAATTAAGACACTTACTCCTTGGAAGGAAAGTTATGACCAAACTAGATAGCATATTGAAAAGCAGAGACATTACTTGGCCAACAAAGGTCCATCTAGTCAGGGCTATGGTTTTTCCAGTGGTCATGCATGGATGTGAGAGTTGGACTATAAAAAAGGCTGAGCGCAGAAGAATTGATGCTTTTGAACTGTGGTGCTGGAGAAGACTTTTGAGAGTCCCTTGGACTGCAAGGAGATCCAACCAGTCCATTCTGAAGGAGATCAGTCCTGGGTGTTCATTGGAAGGACTGATGTTGAAGTTGAAACTCCAATGCTTTGGCCACCTGATGCGAAGAGCTGACTTATTTGAAAAAAAAAAAAACAACCCTGATGCTGGGGAAGATTGAAGGCAGGAGGAGAAGGGGACAACAGAGGATAAGATGGTTGGATGGCATCACTGACTCGATGGACATGGGTTTGGGTGGACTCTGGGAGTTGGTGATGGACAGGGAGGCCTGGCATGCTGCGGTTCATGGGGTCGCAAAGAGTCGGACACGACTGAGTGAATGAACTAAACTCAACTGAAAAAAGAATTGGTTTTGCAGTTTCCAGAAAGAAAAATTTTTCTCATTCCATTCACTCACAATCATTCAGAGCCTATTACAATGCCTCCTTCTCCCAAATCCCCAGATTTCCTTAACTGTTGCTCCTTTCCTGGGAACTCCAAGGAGGTGATCCATCTCTTCTTCTATCCGTTGGGGTAGGACCTGACTGGGGACCAGCCCTGGGCCTTACCTTATCCTGTGGCCATTCCTGGTGAGTTGGTCTGCTCCTCCAATGAGTCTCATCAGGGCTCGGCCAACCAGAGAGTCGGAACACCAGTCCAAAAGAGAACCCAAAATACCATCAGGAGGTGTGCCTTCTTGTTTTTCTTGCGGTTCCTTCACTCCAGCCCGGCTGAGCCACCACCAGTCCGACAGCTCAAGGGGCCAGCATGTTAAGAATCTCACTGGGGCCCCCAGAAATATTGCAGAAACCAGTCATCAAGAAACCAAGCACCACACTCGGAGAGTTGGAGAACTCAGGCTTATTACACCAGCAGGAGGGGGATGCCTGACCTTTACACAGACAAGCATAATTAAACAGGTTTGCAGGGGCTGGGCAATTGCAAAGAGCAGTACAAGGTGAGTGAGATAAACTCCAGTTCCTAGTATTGTAAGTCCCTACTTTCTGAGACTACATGAACCAGACTTTGCAAGGAGCAAGCTGAGTTACAGAGGCAAAAGGAACAAGAGGTTATGTAAAGTTTTAACTTTCCTCTTCAAGCTGAACAGTGAAGACCCAGTAGGCTGTCATTGGTGAGGGTGGATGAAAAGCTTTGTATGTATTGGAGCTTAAGAGGTCAGCAGGAAGCAGTGTGACATAAAAGGAATACTGAACTTGTAGTGAGAGTCCTAGGTTTGGGAGTATCCTCACTCTGCCAGCTTACTGGCCAGATGACGTGGTCAAGATCTTTAACCTGATACCATCTGGGTATGACTGCTGTGTACCTGGCACTGCGTTTGACACTGCTGATACAATTGTGGGTGTGACAGGATTTGCAGCTAAATGTGACCTTGTGTGAGTCACTTCTTTTGTTAACTCTGTCTTCATATTAGAAGTATTTTCAGTGACAACATTATTTTCAGTAAAAAGTAAGTTTTAAAGTTCACATGAAAATATCATTAATGTATCCATCCAGGATACCAAATTGAAAAAAATAAATAAAACTGAAAAAAAAAAGAAATAAATAAAAGAAAGAAAAAAGTACACAGTAATGTAGATGGAGAATACACTTTATCTTGTGGGAAAGTTTTTTTATGCATTTATTCCCATAAATAGAAAAATGTAAAAACACTACCACCATTGATATAAGGGATATAAGTTGCTTATTAAAGATAATTTTCATGAAAATACATGCAGCCCAGTGCTCATATCAGCATTATTTACACAAACACATAGATACATACACATATATACCATGGAGTACTACTCACCCAGGAAAAATAGAATAAAAAAGTGAAATAAGTCAGAGAAGAACAAATACTGTATGATATTACCTATATGTGTAATCTAAAAAATACAACAAAGCAGTGAATATAACAAAAGAAAAGCAGACTTATAAAATACAAACTAGTGGTTACCAATGGGGAGAGGGAAGAGGGGAAGGCAAGATAGGGGTAGGGGATTAAGAGGTCCAAACTATTAGGTATAAAATAAGCTACTAGAATTTATAAGTACCATACAGGGAATACAGCCAATATTTTATAATAAGTACAAAAGAAGTTACATCTTTAAAAATTGTGAATCACTATATGATACACCTATAACTTATATAATGTTGTACATCAGCTCTACTTTGATAAAAATAATAAAATAAAATTTTAAATTAAATTTTATGAAACTCCACCTGATCCTCTAAAAAGCCATTTTTCTGTATTCTTATTGAATACCTGGGAAGACAGCAGGCTCATAAAGAACAGCCTCTATTTACATAGCTTATTTCCATATCAACTCCTAAAAGTGTCAAAAGCAGCAGAGTAGCGTGGCCGGAAGGGATGGACTGAGGACAGTCTTCAGATCACCCTTTGATGGAGATAAAGAGGCTCCAAAAGGGCTTCTTTACTTGTTTGGAGCCTGAACAAGAGCCCCTGGGATCCTCTTGAGAGATAAATACCAAAGGGAGATTGGGCCTGGGGAGACTTGGATGAGTATGCAGTGGGTGATTCAGAGTAACTGAGAAGAACATTTTAAAATCACTAACTGTAAAAAGAGTTTACAAATTGGTAAAAAAAAAAAAAAAATCACATTAAAAACTCCTCATGTCATACTAGTAAGTGGGAAAAAAAAGAGCAGACACTATCTTGTACATATAATCGTATTAAATTTTGGAGAATAAATATTTACAGGTGTGTCATTGGATAATATTTTTCTGGGCCTAACTTTAGGCTTTTCCGTGTTTTCCGAGCTTTCTACAATAAGCGTGTATCTCTTTTATACTCTTTAAAAAAAAAAAAAGGTGATTATAAACAAAACCCTGAAGTATTACCTATGCAGGAAGGGGACTCTCTGCTGCTCACCATTTCACCCCCAGTGTCAGGGCTGTGCATTAGAATCACCTTAGAAAGTGTGTGAACTGTGCAGCTTTCTGAGCCTCATTGCTGGAGATACCGACTCGTTTGAACTGGTGGAGACAAGGCTGCCAAGGAAAGTGGAAGCACATTCTAGACTAAGCCATACTAAAGAATGTTATTAGAGCTGCCATTTCCCCTGTAAACTACAGGTTCATTGTAACGTTGGGTAAAATCCATACTCCAGTTGAAGGCTAACACTCTAACCATCTGTTCGTCTTAGCTCCAGTAGTTGCTGTACCAGGGAAGGACAGATCTAATTCAGTTTTCCCCTGAGATGCCTCATGGGCTTCTGGGACTTGGAAAAGGTAATTATCTCTCAAGTACCAGATGGCTGTGTAGATTAGCTCTGATGAGTAGAAACAGTGATGTAAACAAAAGATGTGATTAGCTGGTTGAATAACAACAGGTCTTCTCAAGGCAGATGTACTGGAAACAAGGGTGGGGTTGGATACAAAAGTTTTCGTTTTCTTGGGTTCATTAGCAATACATTCATTATTTCAGTGAGCATAAAGAGTGGGCTAACTTTATACCACAGCATTCTCATTTTTATTAAGGTAACACTTTCCTTAAAACTTTGTGGTAAAAGATGACGATGTTATTTTCCATCCGCTTGTAAAGAATAGTAATGTCTTCTTCCTGGGACATCTATCTATTTATTCATTTATTTAAGAATTCCAAACAAAGCATTTTCAGCTCCATTTATGACTGCTATGGAAAACTAGTATTCATACTATCTACCTATACAAACACAGACCTATATTTTATATTTTAAAAAAAAGACAAATGAAGCTACCCCAATATTTTAGGCCACCATTCCATTTCTGCTTAGTTAAAAGCAACAACAATAAATTGAAAATTTTCAAGTTGCTGCCTACTGAAAACCATGCTATAGACTCCAGGATCTCCCAGCTCTCAATTCCCTAAGGTATAAATGGAGAGAGAGGAAAAATCACAGACAATTTAAAGTGTAGTTGAGCCAAAACTAGTCAAAATGTGGTACCAAAATTTTCACTGTAAACATATTTAGTTCAAAGCGTGTTTAATATTCAGAAACACATTAACATTCTAAAACATCATTACAAGCATAAATAATGTAGGTATTGATTTAGTGCGAGCAACTAAACATTTACTTCCTCAACAAAGAAATGGTCAGAATATTAAAATAAAAAATATTTAAAATCAGAATTTTAAAAAGATCAAAGTCTTTTAAAATATACTGCTTGGTTTTTTGGGTTTTGTTAATTTGTTTTATTCCTGGGTCGGGAAAATCCACTGTAGAAGGGATAGACTACCCACTCCAGTATTCTTGGGCTTCCCTTGTGGCTAAGCTGAGTTTGATCCCTGGGTTGGGAAGATCCCCTGGAGAAGGGAAAGGCTACCCACTCCAGTACTCTGGCCTAGAGAATTCGGACATGACTGAGCGACTTTCACTTTCAATTTGTTTTATGGAGAAAGATGTCCCCAAGCTATGATAGGAAATCACATCTATTCATTAGTATGTTATTTCCAATAAAGACACAAAGATGAAAATATTCATGCTGAATTGTGATGATTTTCTTTTTTGACAGTTGATGTATACCTTTGGGCACGGTTAATCTTCAGATTGATTTATTTTCCACCCCTAGATAATGAATAGTTAAACCTCATATCACTCTACCCCATTTTCCTAACATTTAAGTAAATAGTGAAGGTTAGGCAAGTAAAAGTAGTAGGTGTTACTAGCAAATACACCTCTGTGAGGTGAGTTGGTAGTCAGTTGATATTTTTTCATTATCTTTCTTACTTGTAAGCCCGATGTCACTGGTTCTGGCTTTCTCCTTTCCCTAACATCTGGATAATTTAACACCAGGTAGGTGATGCTGGTTGTGGCTGGTTTTCCATTAATCTGTGCCTGCATGTTGCATTTTACTGGGTACATGCAAGAAATTAACAAAACTGTGCTTAGATACACATAGCATAGCATAGATAAATGCTATGTGCGTTTAGAGTTACAATTTTATTTGAGGATGTTGGGGACAAAATAATGTTAACAAATTTTATTAATGATAAATAACTTTAAAATTATTTTATATTAAATAAATTGTACATATTATAGAATAAAAGCAAAATGTGGTTTGGTTTTTAAAATGAAACAAGAGACTTGAAGGAAATTTCCTGCTTAGAGAGAATACTTTCTACTATACCCTGAGGGTCCAGAATATAGGGTTAGAGTGGGGGTGGGTGGTATATATATATTTTCTTATATTAAATGTTCTTCTGTGAAAACATTGAGAAGCACTGCATGAGGTCATCAAGAACAACAGCATAAAATTTATTTAAATCAATGTCCATTTAGTTATAGTTATGAAGGAATTCCATTCAGTTACTATACTTTCTCTGAAAAAGCCTACCTCTTAAATGAGCCGAGCATAAATCACTTATTATCCAGTTTATGAGGACTCAACATTTAGAAAGAAATACAAATGGATAAATTCTCACAATTACCTGATAGGGAAGCAGTAGTTTCCTCATTTACCTACTTTAATGTCTTGATTACCACTTTGCATGTCAGAAGTCCCCATGACTTGTGCATATCTAGACACTTGCTGCTGAAAATTTCCTGCAGACTCTGATGATGATAAAGATGATAGTGAAAGTATTAGTAGCTGAGTGGCATCCAGCTCTTTGCAACCCCATGGACTGTAGCCTATCAGGCTCCTCTGTCCATGGAATTCTCCAGGCAAGAGTACTGGAGTGGGTTGTCATTTCCTTCTCCAAGGGATCCTCCCGATCCAGGGATCGAACCTGGGTCTCCCTTTTTGCAGACAGATTCTTTACCATCTGAGCCACCCAGGAAGCCCCCAAAGATGATGGTAGTCAGCACCTAATAGTGTTTACTGTGTGCCAGGCACTGCTCTAAGTGTTTTTTATTTAACCCTCATTAGCAACCCTATGGGAGAAGGCAATGGCACCCCATTCCAGTACTCTTACCTGGAAAATCCCATGGACAGAGGAGCCTGGTAGGCTGCAGTCCATGGGGTTGCTGAGAGTTGGACACAACTCAGTGACTTCACTTTCACTTTTCACTTTCATGCACTGGAGAAGGAAATAGCAACCCACTCCAGTGTTCTTGTCTGGAGAACCCAGGGACGAGGGAGCCTGGTGGGCTGCCATCTATGGGGTTGCACAGTCAGACATGACTGAAGCGACTTAGCAGCAACCCTATGAGATACAATTATCCTCCTTTTCCCATTTTACATATGAGGAAACTGAGGCCTGGACGGTTCAAAAAATCTCCCAAGGGCACGTGGCTTAGAAATCGCAGAACCAAGTTTGGCCCTCGGTGATCTGGCTCCAGAATCCAGTTTGTAAACATTAGCTTTTCCTGCTCCTCATTATAGAAAGTATTAAATATGTACTGTTTACTGGATTAGAATTCATGAAGTTGTTGCAAGTAATGTTGGAGAACAGCTTGAGTCACATGAACAGCATTAACAAATGAGGAGCTGGTAGGCTTGGGCAACCGTGATGCAGCTGATGTTTCCGAAGAGAGTCATTTGGCTAACAAAGGAAAGAAAATGAAGCTCTGAAATAGATTTTGAAAAATTGCTTTCATTATATTTGTTCTGTGAGCATCTTGTGTGAAGTAAAGAGTGTCATATGGTACTATTGGGCCATTCTGTCTACAAAACACTCCAAAAAACAGTCAATTTATTCTTTATTCAACGAATGTGTTCTTTTTCCAGTTGTTTTCAGATAAAGACAATCTGTACTAAAGTGTATGCTTAAAAGTTGTCTTCAGGACACCAGGCAGTTATAGGAAGTTGATGGTGCCAAGTGCCAATAAAGGTTTAAAGGAGTCTCATCTGTGCTCAGCTGTCCAGAAAAGAAAAGCCTGGTTGGCCATACCTCTGCCCCATCACCCAAGATTTCTTTATTTTTCTTTTATTACAAGAAAAGAGAGAGCCCTATCTAGCAGCCATTCAGGAAATCCAGTGTTTCTTACCACTGCTCTGAACTTGGAAAGTATGCACATGCGTGTTTAATTTCAACCTAGGTGATGGCTTCTTTCCTTAGTTCTGTGTCTTTTGAGAGCAAGATCTGTGTTCTTTCTAAATATCAAATGCTTAAGATCACTTCCTCATCACTGAAGTTGCCCCTCCCCAGCCTGGACTCAGTCAAAGATTGTCCTCTAATGAAGAGACCTCATTACAGAGAGAGAAACATTTTGAGGCACGTTTATGTAGAACATATAAAAGTTTTCAAGGAGTGATTTTGTTCCAAGAAAAGTTAAGATTTTAGCAGATTCAATCTTGAAGCACAAATTTCAGCTAAGCAGAGGATTTAGTTTGCTAAAAGCTTAAGCAGTAAGCTTTTGCCTCTGAACCCCCAATCTACCTAACCTAGTACTCCATCTGGTAGATCTTGCCCCGTCTAGGCAACGTCAGTTGGCTTTGATCTTCCACCATTTATCTGTCACATGTGTCAGTGTCTAATAGTTTGTGCATGTGGTTGACTGCTGGCTTTTTATTCCAGTTTTAATGGAAGCAGATTCCTTCTTCCCGCAGTGGTAGATCAATTAACCACACTGCATTGAGGGCAGGAAAGGTTAACTTTTCTTTTCAGGACTGATAGTACTAAGCAGAATATAAAAGGTTAGATTTTGCTTTTATCTAGGAAAATGCATAGATTGGAGTCGCCCCAGAGAGCTTGTGAGAGCAGGCTCTTTAAAAAGACCTGCTAAGGGTCAACCTTTGGGGAGAACAGCCTGAGATTTCCACATGGATTTACAACTGGGCACATCTGAGCATTAGCAGACCATGAGAAGGGAAACCTGGGAACCCCACGGTCATTAGATAATGGTGTGATCTTTATGACGTGGTCTTTATTTCTGCTGCTTTGAAGTTTCATGATAATGCATTTCTTTCCATATTTTAATAGTCTTGTAGCCTTGAATATACGCCTTCTGCCTTTATTCACCTATGTGTATGGGAGAATCTACTTCAGCCAGCAAACCTCATTACTGTCTTGTCTGGAAGCACAGGGGCCAGCAGGAGGTGTGCTGATACACCTGTCCCTTCAGTGAAGGTTTCTGGAGTCCAGGGATAATTGTTTTTTTGTTGTCGTTTAGTCACTCAGTCATGTCCAACTCTTTGCGACCCCATGGACTGTAGCCTACCAGGCTTTCTGTCCATGGGATTTCCTAGGGAAGAATTCTGGAGTGGGTTGCCACTTCCTTCTCCAAGGGATCAAACCTGTGTCTCCTGCATTCACAGGCAGATTCTTCTACCACTCAGCCACCAGAGAAACCCTCCCAGGGAGGATACCTCTTGTGAAATGGTATCTAAACCAAATCAGCCTGATAAGAAGGTGTTTCTGTACGAGGTACACCTGGCTGTGTTGTGGCCTCTCTGACACCATGTGCTGACTGTAGTATTCAGTCCAGACATCTATGTACAGCAATAGCAGGTGTTAATCCATAGCTAGAGGTAGAGGAGACTTCATAATAATAACAAAAGTATTACTGGGCATGTTTGAACCCTCATTCTGGAATTATAATATATAAATAAAAACAAATATTTATGTGTTCACAGATATTAAACCAATGCATCTTCCCCTCTTTCCTTTAGAGTCTTGTCTCATTATAGCTCATCATTTGTAAGGCACAGTGAGCTTATGGCATTGGTGCAGGAGACTGGCAGGATGCTGGGCTTGAGAGCAGGCAGTGAGGAGTGAGAAGTCCCAATAAATTCCCCTACCTGATTCTTAGGTAAATGAAGACTGAGTTCTCAGGGTTCTCCCAGTGTGGAGACTGCAGTCAGGAAGCAAAATAGGTGATATAAGAGAAATAAAAGGCCTGCTGCTGTCCTGGCCAAAGTAAGAATGAAGCATTCAGGGAAGTGCCCGGGATTCTATCCCAGTGCTCCTGTTGGGACTGGGGAGCAGAAAGGACAGTGCAGATGCCTCCCAAACCAATATGGAGCAGTTCAGTCCCCATATACCAAGGATGCTCAGGGGAGAACCAGAAGCATCACAGCAGATGGAGGGTGGACATGCAGCCCAGGGCCATGTGGTGCTGGGGCTGCAGCCAGCTGCAGAAAAGCTAAATAAACAACAATGGGGAAATGGCCAGATCTGGCTGGGAGGATTGCTGGAGGTAAAAGAAGGGGACAGCCTCATACTTTACTATCAGAGGCCAGAGGGGCACTGTAACCAGGAAACAACATCATTACTAGAGACCAGTGGGTGCCAGGCAGTGCACACGTCAGGGCTAGTACAATGCTCATGACACTGGGAGGGCCGGTGCTATTACAGAAGAGGAAGCTATCCGAGAACCTGAACGTTTTCTAAAAGAATTTTTAAGATTTTTGTATTGGACTAAGTTTTAAGCTTGACTGGGCATTCAGTTATCTATTAGAAGATGTTATATCAGACGTGATCAGAACTAGTTTTTTACTAAGTGGTTAAAAGAGAATCATAAAAAAATTATATATGTATCTATCTTAAACATTTTAATTTAATATAACTCTGCATTCATACAAATATCTTTTAATGGTGACCTAAGACCTTTTCTTAGAGTCCCACTGCTCATTTCTGGCATAAACCCTCCCCCCCGTAATGCTTTGTCTACAATTTTTAGTTATATTTTCTTTATTGTGTCAATTACTCTTTGACTCTTGCAATGAAATGTGAGCATAGAATCTTTGAGTTTTTACAGGTAAAAAAAATTTTACAGTTGCCTTGACACCTAATTGAAGGCATTTTTAGAGGAAACATATCAATTAAGTCAATTCAAAGCACTTGATTTAGTTTGCATACAGACAGCTTTCTCTTCAGTCCCTTTTTTCTCCTTTCAGTGTGTTATACAACTATGTTACTAGTAACTATGTTACTAGTTATTAGGTAACTAATAAAACACATAAACTGGACATAAGCATATTTGGAGACACAACTTATTCTTGAAAGCAGACAATATGGAGACACTCCCAGAAACTGTTACCTGTGAGTTCTTGGTGTTGCAAGGGAATCAGTCAGTGTGACATGGAGTGGAATGGAGGGTACTGGTTCATTTGCAGGTCAGTTAACTAAGGGTTGTTTAAGAGTGTGAATAGCGTAACATTTTGTCTTTATAACATTTTCAAAGTTGTATTCTCCCCTGCACTTCCAAGTTGCAGGCAGTGTATGTTACACTTTGAAAGTCCACTGTATGCATTCTGTGATAAATTAACCAACCATAAATGTATGTAGCTAATTTATAAAAGGATAATCAATATAGCACTCACTTTTTTCCTGCTGATTCTTTTCCATGATATTCTTGACTCCATGATAGTAAAAACCAACATGGAGAAGGAAATAGCCAGTATTCTTCCCTGGGAAATGTAATGGTCAGAGGAGACTGGCAGGCTGCAATCCATGGGATGGCAAAAGAGTCGGACACAACTTAGTGACTAAATAACAACAAATAAGGTTTTTCTTTATTGTCTATAAAATTTATTCTATTAGGTTGACACAAATGTACTTGGGGATTCAGACTGTGAATTTTAAATCATTATAACTAGGCTCAAACACATCTTTATCTGTCAAAATAGGAGTCATTACAGTCAACACATTTTTGCTAATGAGAAATAAATTTGTTTATTCCTGTAGTGTAAAAATCTGTACGTCAGGATTCTATGAACTCTTGGAAAGCATGTTCTGCCTCCTGCTGGTTGTGGAAGCATCTTTCCTGCAAAAAGTTTTTGAGATGCTTGAAAAAGCAATAGTCAGTTGGCAAGAGGACAGATGAACTTGGTGAATGAGACAAAACTTTGTAGCCCAATTTATTCGCCTTTGAAGTGTTGGTTGTGTGACATGTGGTCAGGCAAAGTTGTGGAGAAGAATTGGGCCCTTTCTGTGATACACTGCCAGCTGCAGGCATTGCATTTATCAGTGTGTCTTATTGATTTGCTGAACATACTTCTCAGATGTAATGGTTTCACCAGAATTCAGAAAGCTGTAGTGGATCATATGGACAGCAGACCACCAAACAACAACCTTGACCTTTTTTGGGTGGAAGTCTGGCTTTGGGAAGTGCTTTGACCTTCTTCTTGGTCTAACCACTGAACTAGTCATCACTGTTTGTCATATAAAAAACACTTTTTGTCATATGTCACAATCTGATTGAGAAATGGTTCATTGTTGTCTCATAGAATAGGAGAAGATGACCCTTCAAAACGACAGTTTTTTGGAATTTTAGTCAGCTCATGAGGCACCACTTATCGAGCTCTTTCACCTTTCCGATTTGCTTCAAATGCTAAATGATCATAGAATGGCTGACATTGAGTTCTTCAGCAACTTCTCCTGTAGTTATAGGAGGATCAGCTTCAATAATGCTCTCAGTTGGTCGTTGTCAACTTCTGATGGCTGGCCACTGTGCTCCTCACCTTAAAAGCTCTTCTCTCCATTGCAAAACTTCTTGAACCACCACTGCCTGTATGTTCATTAGCAGTTCCTGGGCTAAATGTGTTGTTGATGTTAGGAGTTGTCGCCACTGCTTTACCACCCATTTTGAACTCAAATAAGAAAATTGCTCAAATTAGCTTTTTGTCTAACATCATTTCCATAGTCTAAAATAAATATGAAATGCACAGCAAGTAATAAGTCATTAGCAAAAAAAAAAAAAAGCAAGAAATGTGCATTAAAATGATGTTAACATAACCATGTTTATTTAAGAATGGATTGCAATGTCAAATGGCAAGCTTCAACAATGCCAAACTGCAGTACTTTTTGTACCAACCTAATAGTTTCTGCTTACCCACCTCATCCAGTTCAGTTCAGTTCAGTCGCTCAGTCGTGTCCGACTCTTTGCAGGCGCATGAATCGCAGCACGCCAGGCCTCCCTGTCCATCACCAACTCCCAGAGTGTACTCAGACTCACGTCCATTGAGTCAGTGATGCCATCCAGCCATCTCATCCTCGGTCGTCCCCTTCTCCTCCTGCCCCCAATCCCTCCTAGCATCAGAGTCTTTTCCAGTGAGTCAACTCTTCACGTCAGGTGGCCAAAGTACTGGAGCTTCAGCTTTAGCATCATTCCTTTCAAAGAAATCCCAGGGCCGATCTCCTTCAGAATGGACTGGTTGGATCTCCTTGCAGTCCAAGGGAGTCTCAAGAGTCTTCTCCAACACCACAGTTCAAAAGCATCAATTCTTCTTGGATTGGCTGCCATCAAGGTGAAGTTTCAAGCATGAACAACCTTCTTGTTTGAACCAGTCTAGGGTCTGTGTTCTTGTGGTCACAGTTTTCATCTGCAGTGGGTCTGCTTCCTATAAGCGCAACTTAGGAATGTGTATCATGCATTTATCTATATCTTTCTGGGAACTGGAAGTTCAGTGCTTCTGCTATGTGGCAGAATTATAGTCTAAATTATTAGCAGTTCCCTAGACCAACAGCTATTATTTGTTTCCACATCTTCACATTTACCAATCCTTAACTCTTGAGTCAGCCCTTTACTTCAAAAGACAAGGACACAGGGCCTTGTACACAGTTTCAAAGCTAGAAGTATTTCTTCCCCTGCATTGAATGGACATATGGATACTTTGTGCTTAACTCTTACATTTCACTCTGCCCTTCACCTTGCCTGCATTTCTCCCTGTCTCCAAAGGGCTGCCTGATTAACTGTTTCATGTCCAGTGCCAGGCAGGTTTCTCTTGTTCACTGCGGCACTATCTCCCTGTGCAGTGGTCTAAGGCCCCCTGAGCCTGCAGTAGAAAGGTTAAAGGGAGAGTTGGCGAGCTCTTCCTTGGCATTGTGCCTGAGTGTGTGCACCACTTCTTGTTTGCAGAGCTAGAGATCCTGCAGGTGAATCCCTAGCTATGAATCAGGGGCCAGAATTTCAGCAAGTGCTCAGCAATTTCTCCAGCTATAGGGAAATTCTCACCCAAGAGTGAGCAGGTGCCTCGCTGCATTTGGCAAATGAACTGAGGGCCTTTCCAGTCTGTCAGAGGATGCAGTCTCCAGAATGGGGTTGACATCCTTCTCAGGTTGGAGAGTCGACAGTAATATCCATCTTGGGGGTTTCATTTGTTACTGTTTTCTCTAGAGCCAATACTGTCCACTCTATTAGGAATTGTTTAGGGTTGCTTCCCACTGTTGGTAACTATTTCTGATCCATTTGTGGAACATTTTTGAAGCTTACTTTCAAAACATTGGAGGTGGGTGTTAGTTCAGTTCAGTTCAGTCACTCAGTCGTGTCCGACTCTTTGCGACCCCATGAATCGCAGCACGCCAGGCCTCCCTGTCCATCACCAACTCCCGGAGTCACCCAGACTCACGTCCATCAAGTCAATGATGCCATCCAGCCATCTCATCCTCAGTCATCTCCTTCTCCTCCTGCCCCCAAGCCCTCCCAGCATCAGAGTCTTTTCCAATGAGTCAACTCTTCGCATGAAGTGGCCAAAGTACTGGAGTTTCAGCTTCAGCATCATTTCTTCCAAAGAAATCCCAAGGCTGATCTCCTTTAGAATGGACTGGTTGGATCCCCTTGCAGTCCAAGGGAGTCTCAAGAGTCTTCTCCAACACCACAGTTCAAAACCATCAATTTTTCAGCGCTCAGTTTTCTTCACAGTCCAACTCTCACATCCATACATGACCACAGGAAAAACCATAGCCCTGACTAGATGGACCTTAGTCGGCAAAGTAATGTCTCTGCTTTTGAATATGCTATCTAGGTTGGTCATAACTTTTCTTCCAAGGAGTAAGCGTCTTTTAATTTCATGGCTGAGGTCACCATCTGCAGTGATTTTGGAGCCCCCAAAAATAAAGTCTGACCCTGTTTCCGCTGTTTCCCCGTCTCTTTCCCATGAAGTGATGGGACCGGATGCCATGATCTTCATTTTCTGAATGTTGAGCTTTTAGCCAACTTTTTCACTCTACTCTTTCACTTTCATCAAGAGGCTTTTTAGTTCTTCTTCACTTTCTGCCATAAAGGTGGTGTCATCTGCATATCTGAGGTGATTGATATTTCTCCCAGCAGTCTTGATTCCAGCTTGTGTTTCTTCCAGTCCAGCATTTCTCATGATGTACTCTGCATAGAAGTTAAATAAGCAGGGTGACAATATACAGCCTTGGCATACTCTTTTTCCTGTTTGGAACCAGTCTGTTGTTCCATGTCCAGTGCTAACTGTTGCTTCCTGACCTGCATACAGATTTCTCAAGAGGCAGGTCAGGTGGTCTGGTATTCCCATCTCTTTCAGAATTTTCCACAGTTTATTGTGATCCACACAATCAAAGGCTTTGGCATAGTCAATAAAGCAGAAAGAGATGTTTTTCTGGAACTCTCTTGCTTTTTCCATGATCCAGTGGATGTTGGAAATTTGATCTCTGGTTCCTCTGCCTTTTCTAAAACCAGCTTGAACATCAGGGAGTTCACGGTTCACGTATTGTTGAAGCCCAGCTTGGAGAATTTTGAGCATTACTTTAATAGCGTGTGAGATGAGTGCAATTGTGTGGTAGTTGGAGCATTCTTTGGCATTGCCTTTCTTTGGAATTGGGATGAAAACTGACCTTTTCCAGTCCTGTGGCCACTGCTGAGTTTTCCAAATTTGCTGGCATAGTGAGTGCAGCACTTTCACAGCATCATCTTTCAGGATTTGAAATAGCTCCACTGGAATTCCATCACCTCCACTAGCTTTGTTCGTAGTGATACTTTCTAAGGCCCACTTGACTTCACATTCCAGGATGTCTGGCTCTAGAAGAGTGATCAGACCGTTGTGATTATCCGCGTCATGAAGGTCTTTTTTGTACAGTTCTTCCGTGTATTCTTGCCACCTCTTCTTAATATCTTCTGCTTCTGTTAGGTCCATACCATTTCTGTTAGTTAGCTCCCCTCAAATTGTTTGAGTTTATATTACTGTCCTGTTTCTGCTATTAACACAGTTCATAATTTATTTCTTACTGTTGTAGCTCTGATCCATGCCTGCAAAGCCATGTTTTGTAAAATGAGTTTTAAAAGCATCAATTGCAATGCCAGGGTCAATTTGTCATACTCTGAAAAAGCTTAGGAATCAAAACTCAGTTGAAAACTTAGCCTGTCCTGTTTGCGAGTAGAAATAGAAATGTCAGTCAAGATATTGTGACAAATCTCTGGGAAATGTGTCATCCATTGATTGGTGCAGTTATCCCTGCAAACAGCATGTAAAGAAATAAGTCTTCCCAATTCAAATTTCCTTTTGATAAAACCTTGGCAACAAGGTTGGCAACAGCTTTTGTAATCCTAGGTTTCAAGTCTTTAAGAATAATTTTGCTGGATGATGCATGCTTTGAGGATGTAATATTTTAAATATCATCATACTGCTTCCAGACATCTGAGATTTTAATGTGCAAATTGGTATATCATTTTTCCTTTCTCTCTCTCTCTGTGTATGTGTATCCTGTCATATCAAGTCAATCAGTCATATCAGAGAAACAGACCTTGGACAAGTCAGTTAGCCCTTTTGGGCTGTATCCTCACAGTGCAGGGTGAAAGAATTGCACTATGTTTTTATTTTAAGTGTTCTATTTTTATAACATGTTTTTACTTTAATGGGAAAGCACCTTGTGATCACATGCTTACTTATGTTGTCCTCCATATGCAGATAACACATATTAAGGTTTTATCTCTGAGAGCCTGGACTGATATGATTCACATATATACAAGGACTGTTCTCTTAGCTTTTATCTCATATTTTAATATATGTGAACTGAGAGGAAGGGTTAAAAAAAAATACTGAAATATTTTTTGACTAAATATTAGATCTACCCCAAACCAGTCTTCACCAGTCAACCTGTGTTCGAAGCCATATAATAGGTGCTACTGTAGGGATGAGAGATGCAGGGAGGAATTCTGGGCCTGGGTCTCCCAAGGCTCACTAACTCATTCACAGCCAGGAGTAGTCTTGAGTGTGGTCTCATAGGAAAACACCGGTTTCCCAGCAATATCCTATCTACGTTCAGGGGAGGGTTCTAGTATAAATTTTGCATCTATCAGGGTGCTGACCTCTGGAAAATGAAAAAGATAGGAACAAATAATCAACAGATTTTAGAAAAAATCTGGTGCCTTTTGTGCCATTTCTTCCTCAGAGCCATTTAAGTCTGTCTTTTGGACTTAATTCTCTATTAATTGTCTAATGTGCTAAGATGAGCACCATAGCTAGTCCTCTCCTCCTTTCTCGATTCTCACACCCCATTAAGATTGAAGCTAATTTGTCACATTGACACTGAGGAATGTTATTCTTCAAAGCTGAATTTAAAAGGGAATTTATACAGAATGAAACCAATAAGCCAAGCAGCCTTGACATTTAATTTTCTTGGAAACCTTCCCCATAAAACCAGGAAAGTCTGCATACTACACATTTGCAAAATGGAAAGTGGTGTTGGAGGAGGATAATCTCCCCATAGAAATGATGAGTGAATAATTTGAAAGACATTGGATGGTATAAATGGTCCTGTCTCTTTCCCTCATCCTCCCCGTCCCTGCCCTGAGGTGACATTGGTAAGCTGCAGCTTCTGGAGCTATTTGTATTATTCCTTTTTCCACGGACATGGAGAGTTTGGGAAAGTAACAAGGACAAGGAATTTTATATTTATTTTTGGCTATCAGTTTAGGTTTGCACTAAATATTGAGATTTCTTCTTGGTCCTTAAGTTCAGAGGATCAATGAACAGTGTCCCTCTATCAAGAGTTGCCTCGAAATTCTAATATGGATTATTTAAGATTAGTTCAGTACACTGAACTAGGTGGTCTACACATATAAGAGTAACCATGTTTCAGGATCTACTTACTGCTTTTTTAAATCCAGGTAGGTAATACTGATTGTATTAACAAAAAACCCAAATCTCAGTGTTTTGACATAAAAATTTATCACTCACATCCTGATCCAATGTTGGTTGGCAGGAGTTGGGGTGAAGAAGGACCTTAGCTCCATTTGTGTGCTAAGTCGCTTCAGTCGTGTCCAACTCTTTGCGACCACATGGACTGTAGCCTGCCAGGCTCCTCTGTCTATGGGATTCTCCAGGCAAGAATACTAGAGTAGGGTACCATTTCCTTCTCCAGGGGATCTTCCCGACCCTGGGATTGAACTTGCCTCGCTTTCGTCTCCTATGTTGGCAGGTGGGTTCTTTACCACTAGCACCACCTCGGAAGCCCTTGTTCCATTTAGGGACCTAGAAGTTCTCTATAATGCATCTCAGATTCGGCATCCGCCTCCTGCATTCTCTGCATCAACCTGGCGACTAAGTGAGAAAGAGAGTAGAAGATCATGCAGTTTAGACATGAGAACTTCTTGGCCACGTGGTCCTCCCTAACTGCAGGGGAGCTTTGAAAATGGAGCTGAGCCCGTGACCTGCACGAGGAAGAAGCAATGGTGAACCTGTCGTACTGACTCCACCTCGGTTTCCTTTCCTTTTGTACCCATACCTGTGCACACTATCCTAGTCCTAGGGAGTAACTGAGTAATGACACCAGGGCATCTAAATAGATCTAGTGGTTAGGCATGTATCCATTTGACCCCATTTTATTCCATTTACTTTTCTCTGGAAGGAGAAGACTGTTATACATAGAGGATTTTTCTCCTGTCAGGAATAAGCATGTATAAATAGAGACCCTGCTTGAATCACCATATTTTTAAGTAGAGTTGCTGCCAACTTTTGATATACACACATGTAAAGTAAGAGGAGATATCATCCATCCCTCTGTTATATTAGGAAAATCTTTTAAAAGATTGTTCCTTTCTCACAAACTGTTCCTCTAAGGGAAAGAGGAAAACACAGAACCTCAAGATGGCCAAATGACCAAAAGAAAAACCAAGCCAGAGAGATTTCAGGTTAAATGATAATGGAATGGTGTAACACCAAGATATCTAGTAACAGAAGATTACATGATTACAAATTTGAGACATAGTGTTCTAGAGAGATTCATTTACACCTTTTAAACTTATTCCAAAATTCAAAGTCTAAGACATTCTCAACTCAACTTGGTTCTTGATTAAGAAGTAGTTCAGACATCTGAAAGACTTATTAGACGGGACCCAAAGCACTGGAGAAACATTTGACAAGAAACAGAGAGAAATCAGGAATTGCCCTGTATACTCTGACTTTTAGTGAATCCTTCAGCAGAGCATGGTAAAGGGATTTTATTTGAGCATTCTGGTATTTCACAGGGGAAATTTCTACACATTGACATTTAAGACCCATCAAATATGGTTCTATGTGCCTTTGCTTAGAATCCATTCCCCAAGAGGAAAGTATGAAAGTACTATTCCCTTATTGATTATATACAACATCTTCTAGCAAAAGGCCAGCACTGCAAGAAAAATCCCATTTCCATGGCAACAAAGATCTCAACTTTTAACTTGATATCACATGATAAAATTTTTTTTTTTTCTCTAACCATAAAGATTGCAGTTTTGTAAATGTGGGGAGTTATCTGTGGAAAAAGGATTTTGTTAGAGCATCTGGGCCAAAAGGCTAATGTCCAGGGTGAAGGCCTTTTGGACTTTCAATATATCAAGCCTGATTTTATTTACATCAGGTCAAGAAGTGTTAACTTTAGCCATGTTAACTTTAGATGTCATTTTCCTACCCAGGAACAATGAGCTTTAAAAAAAAAAAAAAATCAGAAGCTATCTCAACAGTGGAAGAATAAGAAATTAACTTGTTAAACTTCCCTTTATTATTGCCAGGCCCTCAAAAATGGGGGAGGGAGGAACTAATTAAATTGACCTAACTGGATGCAACTGCCTTTTTTTTTTGCTAAGTTCTTCTTAAACCTCTTATGACAATGGAGCCAGTCCTGTAAGGGAGGGACACCTGATCACCCTGGTCCAGAAAACTGAGCTTCCCTAAAAGCTCTGCTGTAGAGAAATTTCCTGCCATCTCTGTTTTAAGGGCTTCTCTGATAACTCAGTAGATAAAGAATCCACCTGCAATTCAGGAGACCCCAGTTCAATTCCTGGGTCAGGAAGATCCACTGAAGAAGAGATAGGCTCAGTTAAGTTCAATTCAGTTGCTCAGTCGTATCCGACCCTTTGTGACCTCATGGACTACAGCATGCCAGGATTCCTTGTCCATCACCAGCTCCCAGAACTTGCTCAAACTCATTTCCATCCAGTTGGTGATGCCATCCAACCATCTCATCCTTTGTTGTCTCCTTCTCCTTTTGCCTTCAATCTATCCCAGCATCAGGGTCTTTTCCAGAGAGTCAGTTCTTCACATCAGGTGGCAAACAGATTGAAGTTTCAGCTTCAACATCAGTCCTCCCATTGAATAGTCAGGATTGATCTACTTTAGGATGGATGGTTGGATCTCCTTGCAGTCCAAGGGATTCTCAAGAGTCCTCTCCAACACCACAGTTCAAAAGCATCAATTCTTCAATGCTCAGCTTTCTTTATAGTCCGACTCTCACATCCATACATGACTACTGGAAAAGCCATAGCTTTGACTAGACAGACCTTTGTTGGCAAAGTAATGTCTCTGCTTTTTGATATACTGTCTAGGTTGGTCATGGAGAAGGCAATGGCAACCCAATCCAGTACTCTTGCCTGGAAAATCCCATGGATGGAGGAGCCTGGTGGGCTGTAGTCCATGGGGTCGCTAGGAGTCAGACACGACTGAATAACTTCACTTTCACTTTTCACTTTCATGCATTGGAGAAGGAAATGGCAACCTACTCAGTGTTCTTGCCTGGAGAATCCCAGGGACGGCGGAGCCTGGTGGGCTGCCGTCTCTGGGGTTGCACAGAGTTGGACACGACTGAAGCGACTTAGCAGCAGCAGCAGCAGCAGCAGCAAGTTGGTCATAGCTTTTCTTCCAAGGAGCAGGCACCTTTTAATTTTAAGGCTGTAGTCACCATCTGCAGTGATTTTAGAGCCCCAAAAGATAAAAAGTCTCTTACTATTTCCACTGGTTTCCCCATCTATCTGCCATGAAGTGATGGAACCAGATGCCATGATCTTAGTTTTCTGCATGTTGAGTTTTAAGCCAACAGTTTCACTCTCCTCTTTCACTTTCATCAAGAGGCTCTTTGGTTCTTCTTCGCTTTCTGCCATAAAAGTAATGTCATCTGCATATCTGAGGTTATTGATATTTCTCCCGGCAATTTTGATTCCATCTTGTGCTTCCTCCAGCCAAGCATTTCGCATGATGTACTCTGCATATAAGTTAAATAAGCAAGGTGACAGTATACAGCCTTGATGTACTCCTTTCCCAATTTGGAACCAGTCTGTTCTTCCATGTCCAGTTCTAACTGCTGCTTCTTGGCCTGCATACAGACTTCTTAGGAGGTAGTCTGGTATTTCCATCTCTTTCAGAATTTTCCACAGTTTGTTGTGATCCACACATGCAAAGGCTTTGGAGTAGTCAATAAAGCAGAAGTAGATGTTTTTCTGGGACTCATTTGCTTTTTTGATGGTCTGGCAGATATTGTCAATTTGATCTCTGGTTCCTCTGCCTTTTCTAAATCCAGCTTGGACATCTGGAAGTTCACGGTTCACATAACATTGAAGCCTGGCTTGGAGAATTTTGACCGTTACTTTGCTAGCATATGAGATGAGTGCAATTGTGTGGTAGTTTGAACATTTTTGGCATTGCCTTCCTTTGGAATTGAAATGAAAATTTACCTTTTCCAGTCCTGTGGCCACTGCTGAGTTTTTCAAATTTGCTAGCATATTGAGTGTAGCACTTTCACAGCATCATTTTTAGGATTTGCAATAACTCAACTGGAATTCCATCCCTCCACTAGCTTTGTTCATAGAGATGCTTTCTAAGGCCCACTTGGCTTCACATTCTAGGATGTCTGGCTCTAGGTGAGTGATCATTACACCATCTTTTTTGTATAATTCTGTGCATTCTGGCCACCTCTTCTTAATATCTTTTGCTTCTTTTAGGTTCATACCGTTTCTGTCCTTTATTGTGCCCATCTTTGCATGAAATGTTCCTTTGGTATCTCTAAGTTTTATGAAGAAATCTCTAGTCTTTCCCATTCTTTTGTTTTTCTCTATTTTTTTGCATTGATTACTGAGGAAGGCTTTCTTATTGTTCCTTGCTGTTCTTTGGAACTCTGCATTCATCTGCTTATATCTTTCCTTTTCTCCTTTGCCTTTAGCTTCTCTTCTTTTCTCAGCTATTTGTAAGGCCTCCTTAGGCAACCATTTTGCCTTTTTGCATTTCTTTTTCTTGGGGATGGCCTTGATCACCACCAGGATTATCTCTGTTCATTTCCAAGGCAAACCATTCAATATCACAGTAATCAAAGTCTATGCCCCAACCAGTAATGCTGAAGAAGCTGAAGTTGAATGGGTCTGTGAAGACCTACAAGACCTTCTAGGACTAACATCAAAAAAAGGATGTTCTTTTCATTATAGGGGACTGGAATGCAAAAGTAGGAAGTCAAGAGGTACCTGGAGTAACAGGCAAATTTGGTCCTTGAAGTACAAAACGAAGCACATCAAAGGCTAACAGAGTTTAGCCAAGATAGTGCACTGGTCATAGCAAACACCTTTTTCCTGCAACACAAGAGAAGACTCTATACATGGACATCACCAGATGGTCAACCCCAAGATCAGATTGATTATATTCTTTGCAGCCAAAGATGAAGCAGCTCTATACGATCAGCAAAAACAAGACTGGGAGCTGACTGTGGCTCAGATCATGAACTCCTTACTGCAAAATTTAGGCTTAAATTAAAAAAAGTATGGAAAACCAGCAGACCATTCAGGTGACCTAAATCAAATCCCTTACAATTATACAGTGGAAGTGACCAGTAGATTCAAGGGTTTAGATCTGATAGACAGAGTGCCTGAAGAGCTATGGACAGAGGTTCATGACGTTGTACAAGAGGGATGGGCTACCCACTCCAGTATTCTTGGGCTTCCCTTGTGGCTCAGCTGCTAAAGAATCTGCCTGCAATGTGGGAGACCTGGTTTGATCTCCTGGTTGGGAAGATCCCCTGGAGAAGGGAAAGCCTATCCACTCCAGTATTCTGGCCTGGAGAATTCCATGGACTGTATAGTCCATGGGATCACAAAGAGTCAGACATGACTGAGTGACTTTCACTTTCTAAGACCTTAACGTGACAGTGAGTCTGATCAGATAGATGTCTTCAGTAAAGAGGCAGGGAGGAGACTGGGCACAAGAGGAACTTGACATTCCTTGATCACAAGCTCTGTCCCAGGCTCTGTGCTGGCTGCTTCTGGCACTCAGATCAAAGTGTGTGCAGTCCTCATTGCTCTTGTGAGCAAAAATAAACTTGGGCTCCTGCTGGTTGTCACTGGAGGCAGTAACTTCTATATGAGGATCTAAACTAAAGGTTTGATGCAGGATGCAGGATGCTTGGGACTGATGCACGGGGATAATCCAGAGAGAAGGTGTGGGGCGGGAGGGGGGAGGTGGGGGTCGGGATTAGGAGTTCATGTACACTCGTGGCTGATTCATGTCAATATGTAGCAAAACGAATACAGTATTGTAAAGCAAAACAAACTAAAAAATAAAAATCAATTAAAAAAAAACATTTATTAGCCATTGGTGTCAATGTATGATTCCATCAGAGTTGTTGATGGAGCTGGTATGTCAATTAAACAGTGATTCACTGCAAAGAACAAAAACATCCTAAATATGCCAATCTGGCTCATTTTCACTCTTAATGAGTGAAAAACATTAAATCCTTTTTCATTTAGAATTAATTGGAGGAAGCAACAGAGTATATTAGTGAGTAGTACCATTGTGAATAGAATTTGAGAATGGGAGGGGAGTGCCATAAGCAGAGTTTTTTTTTTTTTTTTTTTTTTTTTTTAGAAAAAAATGGGGCATGAAGAGGCAGAACCAGAGAAGGCCGTTAATTTAATGAAGCATAGTCCCCAACAGAGCCTTAATAACTCAGTTTTAAATGTGCTAATTTTCTCTTCTGCTGTTCACTTTTGTGTAGTGAGCAGACTTTCTCCTTTGTTATTATAAAATAGGCCTCTGCTCCTTTGGAGTTGCAAGAGATGTTTTTAAAAGTCATCATGTCTGTCTAGGTAGATAAGCTGATTTTTTTTTTTTTTTTTTTTTTTTTTAAGAAAAATATGGGGCATGAAGAGGCAGAACCAGAGAAGGCCGTTAATTTAATGAAGCATAGTCCCCAACAGAGCCTTAATAACTCAGTTTTAAATGTGCTAATTTTCTCTTCTGCTGTTCACTTTTGTGTAGTGAGCAGACTTTCTCCTTTGTTATTATAAAATAGGCCTCTGCTCCTTTGGAGTTGCAAGAGATGTTTTTAAAAGTCATCATGTCTGTCTAGGTAGATAAGCTGATTTATGCTGTGGTGACAAACAATCATGGCAGTTTATTTTTCATTCACACTGTGACAAGACAACAAGGATGGGCTGCAGTTCTGCTTACTGTCCTTTTTACTCTGAGTTCTAGGCTGATGATGTAGCCTCTGTCGGGAACATTGCCAGTTTTGTGGTCAAGAGTGTTTTAACACTGGCTGTTAAAGCTTCGGTCCAGAATCAACACACATCAAGCCTGCTGATATCTCATTAGGCAAACAAATCACATCACCAAGCTTGGGCGGGAAGGCAGTCCTTCTTCTCTAAACTTAATCTTATGTACCTTGAATTTAGGGGGAGAAACCCTTAGTCTCTTATTCCTAGGTTATTTTGTCCACATGGGGGCTACCTGAGGCCATTCAGGGGCTTTTTAAAGGTTATGAAGGCCAATCTTTAATTTGGTCCTTGCCCTGAAACTGAGATTTAATTAGCCTTCGTTGCTTAAAGGTCTTGTTAGTTTTGTCTGTTGTTGTTGTTTTCCAGTCATTCAGTCGTATCCGACTCTGTGACCCCATGGACTGTGGCATGCCAGGCTTCCCTGTCCTTCACCATCTCCCATCAGTTCAGTTCAGTTCAGTCGCTCAGTCGTGTCCGACTCTTTGCGACCCCATGAATCGCAGTACGCCAGGCCTCCCTTTCCATCACCAACTCCCGGAGTTCACCCAGACCCACGCCCATGGAGTCAGTGACGCCATCCAGCCATCTCATCCTCGGTCATCCCCTTCTCCTCCTGCCCCCAACCCCTCCCAGCATCAGAGTCTTTTCCAATGAGTCAACTCTTCGTGTGAGGTGGACAAAGTACTGGAGCTTCAGTTTCAGCATCATTCCTTCCAAAGAAATCCCAGGGCTGATCTTCAGAATGGACTGGTTGGATCTCCTTGCAGTCCAAGGGAGTCTCAAGAGTCTTCTCCAACACCACAGTTCAAAAGTATCAGTTCTTTGGCGCTCAGCCTTCTTTACAGTCCAACTCTCACATCCATACATGACTACTGGAAAAACCATAGCCTTGACTGAGGTGAGGTGAGGTGAAGTCGCTCAGGCGTGTCCAACTCTTTGCGACCCCATGGACTTCTCTGTCTATGGGATTATCCAGGCAAGAATACTGGAGTGGATTGCCATTTCCTTCTCCAGGGGATCTTCCCGACCCAGGGATCGAACCCGGGTCTCCCGCATTGGAGGCAGATGCTTTAACCTCTGAAGATGGACCTTAGTTGACAAAGTAATATCTCTGCTTTTGAAGATGCTATCTAGGTTGGTCATAACACCGTCTCCCATAGCCTGCTCAAACTCATACCCATCAAGTCGGTGATGCCATGCAACCATCTCCTCTGTAATACATTTCTCCTGCCTTCAATCTTTCCCAGCATTAGGGTCTTTTCTAATGAGTCAGTTCTTTGCATCAGGTGGCCAAAATATTGGAGTTTCAGTTTCAACATCAGTCCTTCCAATGAAGAGCCAGGACTGATCTCCTTTAGGATGGACTGGTTGGATCTCCTTGCAGGGCAAGGGACTCTCAAGAGTCTTCTCCAGCACCACAGTTCAAAAGCATCAATTCTTCAGGGCTCAACCTTCTTTATGGTCCAACTCTCACCTCCATCCATGACTAATGGAAAAGCCAGAGCTTTGACTATACGGACCTTTATTGGCAAAGAATTATCTCTGCTTTTTAATACACTGTCTTGGTTGGTCATAACTTTTCTTCCAAAAAGGAAGCATCTTTTAATTTCATGGCTGAAGTCACCATCTGCAGTAATTTTGGAGCCTAAGAAAATAAAATCTGTCACTGCTTCCACTGTTTCCCCATCTATTTGCCATGAAGTGATGGGACCGGATGCTATGATCTTCGTTTTTTAAATGTTGAATTTTAAGCCAGCTTTTTCACTCTCCTCTTTCACTTTCATCAAGAAGCTTTTTAGTTCCTCTTCACTTTCTACCATAAGGGTGGTGTCATCTGCATATCTGAGGTTATTGATATTTTCTGTTACAGTTTGGATTATAAAGAAATTGCCTCTTCTAATCCTATAAGACTTGTAATTTCTGGGCTCTCAGTCCCTTTTATTTCTGCTTAATAAAGTTTTCACTTTTAAAAAAAAATCATCTCTTTCTCACAGTACCTTGTCAGACACAGCCAGCAGCAATCAGAGGATGCTATTAGCATTCCATTTTTCACTCTCTTCACCTAGAGCAACAAGCTCATTAGGTGCATATGTGTGTTCTAAATTTTCACATGTGACAGTTTTAGCAAATATTTTCCTGCTGCAGAATGGATTGCTATCCTTCTAGGCTCTGTTAAAAGAATTTCTACATGGGACTACTGCCTGGCCCTAAGCCAATGCCTTTGTTTTAGGGCTTTTTGTTGTTACTGGAGCACCCCATTTCTCATAACAATTACTTTATATATATAGTCAGGATATATTAAGTTATGCTGCAGTAACAAAAGACATCCAGATCTTAGTAACTAAAAAAAAGTTTACTTTTCCCTAACATACATCCCTGTCACAGAACAACTGTATCTTTATTCCTCTGACAAGGGCTATACTAGATGCCAAAATACGTGAAGCTATATCAAAATTTTGAGTGAATATAAATTAGAAACCTAGCATTGTATTTATACTAAGTCAAGCAAATGGAATCTAAATGTTATATATCTGTTTAGCTAGGCAAAAATTCATTAATTTTCTAAAAATATATACACACACACACACAGTATATATATATATATAGACACACACACATACACGAAAGCTTTTCTTTGCCATCTGAGCCAGCTTATATGCAGAGTACATCATGCAAGATGCCAGGCTGGATGAAGCTCAAGCTGGTTTGCTAGGAAATATATCCGTAACCTCAGATAAGCAAATGACACTACTCTAATGGCAGAAAGTGAAGAGGAACTAAAGAACTTCTTGTTGAAGGTGAAAGAGGATAGTGAAAAAGGTGGCTTAAGACTCAGCATTCAAAAAACAAAGATCATGGCATCTGGTCTCATCACTTCATGGCAAATAGGTGGGGAAAAATAGAAACAGTGACAGATTTCATTTTCTTGGGCTCCAAAATCACTGCAGATGGTAACTGAAGCCTTGAAATTAAAAGATGCTTCCTTTTTGGAAGAAAAGCTATGACCAACCTAGACAGCATATTAAAAAGCAGAGACATCACTGTGCCAATAAAGGTCCATAGAGTCAAAGCTCTGGTTTTTCCAGTAGTCGTGTATGGATGTGAGAGTTGACCAAAAAGAAGGCTGAGTACCAAAACATTGATCCTTTCAAACTGTAGTGCTGGAAAAGGCTCTTGAGAGTCACTTGGACTGCAAGGAGATCCAACCAGTCCATCCTAAACTAGATCAGCCCTGAATATTCATTGGAAAGACTGATGCTGAAGCTGAAACTCCAATACTTTGGCCACATGATGTGAGGAACAGGCTCATTGGAAAAGATCCTGACGCTGAGAAAGATTGAAGGCAGGAGGAGAAGGGGATAACCAAGAATGAGGTGGTTGGATGGCATCACTGAGTCAATGGACATGAGTTTAAGTAAACTCCAGGAATTGGTGATGGACAGGAAGGCCTGGCAACGCTGCAGTCCATCGAGCTGCAAGGAGTCAGACAAAACTGAGCAACTGAACTGAACTGAGTAATATAATTAATTTCACTGGACATTTTCTTGAGCCAGTTTATGCCAGTTTTTCTGTGAGTAGTTTTCTGTGTAAATAACATTTTTTTCAAATTATTTCTCTTTTCTACTGACTAGACTCTCAATCCAGACTAGACAAAGAGAAATAAATAAGTTCCCTCTTCTGCTGCATTTTTTACAGCAACTTTCTGAATGTTCAGACTTATCAGCATCAAAAAGGGACATAAAGCTCCATGATATTTTTGTCAGTAAAATCTCCTAACTTTATCTTCCAGTCAGCATGGAAGCTAATGCTTTTTCTGTGAATTCACCTATTCTTACTGGCCAGAAAGCTCCCTAGGTATAATGAGAAACAAAACAGGTTGGATACCAGCTTTCATTGGATGCTGAACTGCTTTCTTATATTGAAAGCTTCTGATTTCCTTTCTGGTTATAAACTCAATCTCATGAAATTGTAACATCTTTAACTCTATTTAACATAGCCAAAATCTTGAGAATATAAGAATTTTCATTACAAAGACCTGTATGTTGACATGACAGTTAAGCACTAACACAGTTTAAAAACAAAAATCCAGTATCAGACTTCAGTGAACTAATACTTTGGGTGTGTGTGTCTGTTGTGTCAGATAACTATTTAACAGTCTATTATACAAATCGTGTAGGATCTTGAGTCTGGAAAGAGAAAAACTTGTCTCATTCATACCTGGAAAATTTCCATGTTTGAACATTTTGGTCCTGTTTGCTATACATGGAAGAATAAGAAACACAATGATAATAATAATAAGTTAATTATATTTATATCTCTATCATTTATGAGATAGTTTCCCCCAGGTACTATCTAATTTAATATGTGCAATAAGCAGCCTCTGAATGGCTGTTGTTTTTCAGTCACAAAGTCATGTCTGACTCTTTGCAACCCCAAGGACTGTAGCACTCTAGACATCCCTGTCCTTTACTATCTCCTGGAGTTTGCTTAAACTCATGTCCATTGAATCGGTGATGCCATTCAATCATCTCATCCTCTGTCACCACCTTCTCCTCTTACCCTCAATCTTTCCCAGCATCAGGATCTTTTCCAGTGAGTAGGCTTTTCACATGAGGTGGCCAAAGTATTTGAGCTTCAGCATCAGTCCTCCCAGTGAATATTTAGGGAATATTGATTTCATTTAGGATTGACTGGTTTGATCTCCTTGCAGTCCAAGGGACTCTTCAACAGTCTTCTCCAGCACCACAGTTTGAAAGCATCAATTCTTTGGTGCTCAGCCTTCTTTGTGGTCCAACTCTTATATCAGAAAAGCCATAGCTTTGACTCTACGGACCTTTATTGGCAAAGTGATGTCTGGTTTTTAATTCAGTCTAGGTTTGCTGTAGCTTTTTCATGGCTGCAGTCACCATCCACAGTGATTTTGAAGCCCATGAAAAAGAAATCTGCCACCGTTTCCATTTTTTTCCCATCTATCACAAAATTTCAATAGATCTAAAAATCCTAAGAGAATGAAGCAAAATCCAAATTTTCTTGTTTACACCCTATTCTTTTCCTCTCACATTGATTGCTTTTTCATCTAAACATTCCTTTTGACATCCTGCCTACCTGTTGAGGTTCAACTGGGTTGTCATCCAAGTAGGATTCTCCAGTCTTCCAACTGGAGGAAATTCTTCATACCCTCAACTCCTGCAACCTCACATATTTCTGTTGTTGTTCTTAACCTACAGAGCCTTTGTGTTGCCATTATTACTGTAGTATCATTACTGCTTCAAGACAATGAACTCCTTCAGTCCAGGGGGTATTTTATCTATGATCACTTACTAGTGGCAAGCATGCAGGAAAAGTGTGGCTGAGTGCGTGAACGAACATCTATGAATGAGTGACATCCCAAGAGTCTGCCATAAAGCAGTGTTGTGATTACTGACCTCACCAAGGGTCTTTCCTCTTATATCTGCAGATAAGCAGGGGAAATGGCTCGGATATAAGATGAGGCTGAGCTTTGAACACAGAACACAGTGCATGGCAAGCCGTGGAGGACACACCAGTTTGGCCTGGTCTTCTCTTTACAATTTTTTTTTTTTTAAATTTCTCTTTTCAAGCTAGTGTTCCTTTTGAGCCACAATAACTCTGGAGCAGTCAGCTAGAAGGGCTTCCCAGGTGGCTTGGTGATAAACAATCTGCCTGCCAGTGCAAGAGATGCAGGTTTGATCCCTGGCTCAGGAAGATCCCCTGGAGAAGGAAATGGCAACACACTCCATATTATTACCTGGGAAATCCCGTGGACAGGGTAACCCGGTGAGCTACAGTCCATGGGTTCACAAAAGAGTCGGACAAGACTTAGTGGCTAAACAACAACAACAATCAGCTAGAAATGCCCTCACCTTTGTCTCTTGGTATCTAATAGCTCTCTTTTCAATTAGAGCAGTGCAGGGACTTTCCACATTTTCCTCTACCTTTTGCCCATGGAAGCAGATCTCTTAGCTGTTGGTAAGCCGTTACCACACTGGTTTTCTTGTCATCCTTTCATTGTTTTGCCTCTTTTAACCTCTATGTCTTCCTTGACCACCACCAGAGTCACTTTGGAGCATTTGGGGAAAATTCTTTTTTTTTTTTTTTTTACTCGAATAAATTCACTTCTTTTAATTTAAAAGTTTTGAATAAGAAATTAGTACATGTTCAGATTGCTGTTTTTTGTCCCCAGTATAATGTTGTTACAAGTTTATGGTAGTATAAAATTTGCCTTAAAGTTTCAAAGAAATATATTTTTAAATTTGGGTAATTTACAGAAAAGACTTATTATATACACATTTTTATAATTCAAAATAAACATATTTTCACTTATTTATTTAAGCCCTTTTTGTTTTGAAGAAATTAAATAAGTTTAAAGTACTTTTAGTAACCACATAAAGAAAGCACTGGCTGTCTTAACAGTCAGCCTGTAATGAAATCACTATAGAGACAACATTGTATGTGCTGCTTTTTTTAATGGGCAACATGCTTAGCGTTGTTTTGACTAGGGCTCCCACAACTTTTTCTCACCATGTAGCCTATGAGTCTGAAACCTACCAGTAGTATATTAGACTGCTAATCAAAGTGGAAATGAATTAGCAAGGTACAAACAATGTACCTTTCCAGAATATACAGCTTCAAATTTTAAGAGTAGCCATGTATTTTGATGTATTCCTTTTGTAAAATAATTTAACAGCATGAATTATAAATTTATGTATGTTTAATACATTTTTTGACCTGGGAATTTCCTTCTGGTTGTCTAGTTAAAGGAAATAATTCATAGAAATATGAATACAGTATACCAGGTATGGGATTCTACTCAGCAGTGTTAGAGAAACCATTATGACAGCTTAACAAAATAGTCATTTATTTTTTTCATGTAATAAAAAGTAAGAACAACACTCAGAGCTGCTGGGGCATCTCCATGATCCTGTTGCCAAAAGCTCAGCTTCTCTGTACACTGGTAGTGAGTCAAATCTTGGAGACAGAGGTTTGGGTAAAGTAGAAAAGGGTAGCTTTATTGCTTTGCCAGAAAAAGGGGTGCACAGAGGGTTCCTGCCTTGAAAAACTATGTGTCTTAACCCCAGAGGATTTGATGAGGGGGTTTATAACAATAGTTCAAGGGTGAGGGTCTCTCACAGGGTTATGGTGTGTGCAGGATTTGTACTCCCTTAATCTTATCTCTTCCCTGGTGGCTCAGATGGTAAAGCCTCTGCCTACAATGCGGGAGACCCGAGTTTGATCCCTGGGTCATGAGGATCCTCTGGAGAAGGAAATGGCAATCCACTCGAATACTCTTGCCTGGAAAATCCCATGGATGGAGGAGCCTGATAGGCTACAGTCCATGGGCTCTCAAAGAGTCGGACACGACTGAGCGACTTCACCTCAATCTCATCTCAGGTGCTCAGTCTCCTAATCTTGATGAGCTGCTCTGCTCTCTTTGATTTTGCCTCAGGTGGCTGCTCTTCCCTTGATTAGCACCTGTTGAATCTGCCCCTTGGAACTTAGGTAAGGTCTTGGAGGGTACCTACAAGAAATGGGAAAAAGAAGGGCCTCTGTGCCTGGTAGCTCAGCTGGTAAAGAATCCATCTACAATGCAAGAGACCCCAGTTCATGTTCCTGGGTCAGGAAGATCCCCTGGAGAAGAGACAGGCTACCTACTCCTATATTCTTTGCCTTCCCTGGTGTCTCAGATGGTAAAGAATCTGCCTGCAATGTGGGAGACCTGAGTTCAATCGCTGGGTTGGGAAGATCCCCTGGAAGAGAGCATGGCAACCCACTCTAGTATTCTTGCCTGGAAAATCCCCATGGACAAAGAAGCCTGGCAGACTACAGTCCATGGGGTCATGAAGAGTCAGCACAGCACAGCTGAGCAACTAAGCACAGCACAGCCCCACAGGCCTCCTCTCAGTTTAATATGATTGGATCACAGGCTTCTTAAATGGCATTTCTCCTCACTGTCCCATGTGGTTGTAGGATGGCAAGTTAATCTCATGTCATTGTTCCAGGTGAGAATAGAAAAAGGACAAGAGGGCAGGTAAAACCTTCCTAGAAATCTCTGGTGGACTTCTGTTTATTTCTCATTAGCTAGAACTATGTATTCTCTAGTTATAGGGAGATTGGGATAATTTCCCAGGTTTAGGTTTGGTACATTGTCAGGTTAACCCAAATTGGGTTTTCTTAGTAAGGGAAATGGAGAGAATGGCTGTTGTAAACAACTAATAATGTTTTCCATAGTAATCAATGTACTGAAGATACTATGTAAAATAATAGAGGCATACTTAATATCCATTTTCAGATTAATGGATAAATAAAATGATCAAATGTGATAAAATATTCTGTAACTATATTAATTATAGTTAGGTCATGAAAACAAAAGCTGGTCTAGGTAGGAGGACTAGGAAATATTTCATTACAGGGAATTAGAAGCTATACAATCTTTGGATGGCCAGAGGAGTGAATGTCAGTAAGACCCCTATCTTAGCTTGGATTCCTCACAAAGCAGAGCCTGAGAAAAGGACTGTGAGCAGATAGTTTACTTGAGAAGTGAGCCCAGGGATCAGCAGTTGGAGAGTAAGGAAAAGAATAGTCAACCTAGGTAGGAGTGTGTTGTGGAGGTTGCATTATGATGGGGAGGAGCTTGATTCTGTCAGAACCTACTGAGATACAGGATACCTTCCAGAATTGTCTCTCCAAAGATTAGAAGGCAGGGGGATTTATCCAATGGATCCTGAGAATTGCCCCCAGAGATACTGACTTCCTATATTTATGAGCGGCCCATGTGTATGTGAGCCAGCTAACTCTTGTGACTTCTGAAATGTTGGAGGAACAGAGAATGGAGATGTGTGTATCCTACACTTCAGGCAGGATGCTGCTAGCATGAAGCGAGGTAAAGCTTGTGTGGAACTGTGCAACCATGGCTGAAATCAGAGGTAAAGCCAAGAGGATATGAACCACGGTGTAGAGGCATCTGTTACAATATCAGAAAATTTCACATAAAACAGTCCTAGGAGGGTAGTCCCCATAGAGGTGGTTCTCTGGGAGACATTCAGAAGCCTCCTGCAATGCCTTCCATCTCTTGCCTACCACTCTCCCACAGCTGCTACTGGGGAGGTAGCTTCTCTTTACCTTTATAATGTCATGCTGCTGCTGCTACTGCTAAGTCACTTCAGTCGTGTCCGACTCTGTGTGACCCCAGAGATGGCAGCCCACCAGGCTCCCCTGTCCCTGGGATCTCCAGGAAAGAACACTGGAGTGGGTTGCCATTTCCTTCTCCAGTGCATGAAAGTGAGAAGTGAAAGTGAAGTCATTGAGTTGTGTCCAACTCTCAGCGACCCCATGGACTGCAGCCCACCAGGCTCCTCCATCCATGGGAGTTTCCAGGCAAGAATACTGGAGTGGGGTGCCATCGCCTTCTCCAATAATGTCATGCAAGAGCCTCTAATTGGTGGGATCTAATAAGCAACAGTTAGAACTGGACATGGAACAACAGACTGGTTCCAAATAGGAAAAGGAGTCCGTCAAGGCTCTATATTGTCACCCTGCTTATTTAACTTCTATGCAGAGTACATCATGAGAAACGCTGGACTGGAAGAAACACAAGCTGGAATCAAGATTGCCAGGAGAAATAGCAATAACCTCAGATATGCAGATGACACCACCTTTATGGCAGAAATTGAAGAACTAAAAGGCTTCTTGAGGAAAGTGAAAGAGGAGAGTGAAAAAGTTGGCTAAAAGCTCAACATTCAGAAAACGAAGATCATGGCATCTGGTCCCATCACTTCATGGGGAAAACAGTGGAAACAGTGTCAGACTTTATTTTTGGGGGCTCCAAAATCACTGCAGATGGTGACTGCAGCCATGAAATTAAAGGATGCTTACTCCTTGGAAGAAAAATTATGACCAACCTAGATAGCATATTCAAAAGCAGAGACATTACTTTGCCGACTAAGGTCCGTCTAGTCAAGGCTATGATTTTTCCTGCAGTCATGTATGGATGTGAGAGTTGGACTGTGAAGAAAGCTGAGTGCCGAACAATTGATGCTTTTGAACTGTGGTGTTGGAAAAGACTCTTGAGAGTCCCTTGGACTGCAAGGAGATCCAACCAGTCCATTCTGAAGGAGATCAGCCCTGGAATTTCTTTGGAGGGAATGATGCTGAAGCTGAAACTCCAGTACTTTGGCCACCTCATGCGAAGAGTTGACTCATTGGAAAAGACTCTGATGCTGGGAGGGATTGGGGGCAGGAGGAGAAGGGATGACTGAGGATGAGATGGCTGGATGGCATCACTGACTTGATGGACCTGAGTCTGAGTGAACTCTGGGAGATGGTGATGGCAGGGAGGCCTGGCGTGCTGCGATTCATGGGGTCGCAGAGTCGGACACGACTGACAGACTGAACTGAACTAAACTGAACTGAATGGGAAACCTGATGGCAAGGGCCTCTGAGAAATGCCATTTCCAGGCTTCCTGCCCCTGAGGTACAAGGAAGAGCTCAGAAGGGTGGAGTTTGTCCTGAATATCAGTGAATGATGTCTGGCCCAGCAGCAACTGATGAATTATGTATGAGGGGTTTACAAAACTGGTTTTAATCACTTCCTATTCTCTTCACCGATGAAGGAGGGATCCTGCACTAGTGGCTTGGGGATGGCCAAACATACAACACTGGATAGATGAGATGAACAGCAGCTGATTAGTCACATGGACTCATAGCTGGAGGCTGAGAACAGGAGTGCTATGCAGGACACGTGGGACCTGTACTCAGAAACAGCATGAACAACCAAAGGCTGTGGGAAGCAGGCTTTGTAATATCAAGAGGCTGAGGAGCCTCTGATTCATGTGGAGGCTGATATTGGCTTGTTTGAAAAATTCCACTTGCTTGGATGGAACTGAAACCTCCCACTCAGAGTTAAGCAGGGACCTGTGCCTGGTCCTTTTGATAAGGAGAGTTGCTTGGCTAGGAGATTGTGATGACTGGAGCAAAGAGGGAAGCGAAGAAGCAGGCCATTCAAGGCCTTCCCAGCTTTACCAGATGTCAAGGCAGACATATTAATGCACATAAGCCTTATTTGTGGCCTTATTCCACATAAATGGGCTTCCCAGGTGGAACTAGTGGTAAAAAAAAAAAACCCACTTGCCAATGAAGGAGACATAAGAGATGTAGCTTTGATCCCTGGGTCAGGAAGATCCCCTGGAGGAGAAAATGATAACCCACTCTAGTATTCTTGGAAAATTCCATGAAGAGAGGAGCCTAGCAGGTTACAGTCCATAGGAACACAAGTGTTGGACACATTTTACTCCATGGCATGCTGCTGTCCATGGGGTTGCAAAGAGTCAGACATGACTGAACGACTGACCTGAACTAAAGCAACTTAATATGCACCCACCACATTTATTTTTCAGTCGCTCAGTCATGTCTGACATTTTGCGACCCCATGGACTGCAGCACACCATGGGGTCAGTCGTGTGCTTCCAGTTGCCCTGGAGTTTGCTCAAACTCATGTCATTCAGTTGATGATGTCATCCAGCTGTCTCATCCTCTGTCACCCCCTTCTCCTCCTGCTCTCAGTCTTTCCCAGCATCAGGATCTTTTCCAGTGAGTCAGCTCTTTGAATCAGGTGGCCAAAGTATTGGAGCTTCAGCTTCAACATCAGTCCTTCCAATGAACACCCAGGACTGATCTCCTTTAAGATGGACTGGTTTGATCTCCTTGCTGTCCAAGGGACTCTCAAGAGTCTTCTCCAACACCACAGTTCAAAAGCATCAGTTCTTTGGTGCTCAGCCTTCTTTATGGTCTAACCCTTGCATCCATACATGACGACTGGAAAAACCATAGCCTTGACTATACGGACCTTTGTTGGCAAAGCAGTGTGTCTCCTTTTTAATATGCATTCTAGGTTTGTCATAGCTTTTCTTCCAAGGAGCAAGTGTCTTTTAATTCCATGGCTGCAGTCACCATCTGCAGTGATTTTGGAGCTCAAGAATATAAAGTCTGTCACTGTTCTGTTTTTTCCCCATCTATTTGCCATGAAGTAATGGGACTGAAATTAAAAGGCGCTTACTCCTTGGAAGAAAAGTTATGACCAACCTAGATGGTATATTCAAAAGCAGAGACATTACTTTGCCGACTAAGGTCCGTCTAGTCAAGGCTATGGTTTTTCCTGTGGTCATGTATGGATGTGAGAGTTGGACTGTGAAGAAGGCTGAGCGCCGAAGAATTGATGCTTTTGAACTGTGGTGTTGGAGAAGACTCTTGAGAGTCCCTTGGACTGCAAGGAGATCCAACCAGTCCATTCTGAAGAGATCAACCCTGGGATTTCTTTGGAAGGAATGATGCTAAAACTGAAGCTCCAGTACTTTGGGCACCTTATGCGAAGAGTTGACTCATTGGAAAAGACCCTGATGCTGGGAGGGATTGGGGGCAGGAGGAGAAGGGGACGACCGAGGATGAGATGGCTGGATGGCATCACAGACTCAATGGACGTGAGTCTGAGTGAACTCCGGGGGTTGGTGATGGACAGGGAGGCCTGGCGTACTGTGATTCATGGGGTCGCAAAGAGTCGGACACGACTGCGCGACTGAACTGACTGAACTGAATGGGACTGAATGCTGTGGTCTTAGTTTTTTGAATGTTGAGTTTTAAGACAGCTTTTTTACTTTCCTCTTACACCTTCCCTCAAGAGGCTCTTTAGTTCCTCTTGGCTTTCTGCTATTAGGGTGGTATCTTCTGCATATCTCAGGTTATGGATATTTCTCTCAGCAGTCTTGACTCTAGCTTGTGATTCATTCAGCCCAGCATTTCACATGATGTACTCTGCATAGAAGTTAAATGAGCAGGGTGACAATATACAGCCTTGACGTACTCCATTCCCAGTTTTGAATTAGTCATTGTTCCATGTCCAGTTCTAACTGTTACTTCTTGACTTACATACAGGTATCTCAGGAGGCAGATAAGCTGGTCTGGTAATTCCCAGCTCTTTAAGAATTTTCCATAGTTTACTGTGATCCACACAGTCAATGAAGCAGAAGTAGATGTTTTTCCGGAATTCTTTTGCTTTTTTTTTATGATCCAGTGGGTGTTGGCAGTTTGATCTCTGGTTCCTCTGCTTTTTCTAAATCCAGCTTGGACTTCTGGAAGTTTTCAGTTCACATACCATTGAAGCCTAGCTTGAAGGATTTTGAGCATGACCTTGCTAGCATGTGAGATGAATGCAGTTGTGCAGTAGCTTGATCACTCTTTGGCATTGCCCTTCTTTGGGATTAGAATGAAAACTGACCTTTTCCAGTCCTGTGGCCACTGCTGTTTTCCAAATTTGCTGGCATCTGAGTGAAGTACTTTAACAGCATCATCTTTTAGGATTTGAGATAGCTCTGCTGGAATTCCATCACCTCCACTAGTTTTGTTCATATTAGTGCTTCCCAAGGCCTACTATGGAGAAGGCAATGGCAACCCACTCCAGTACTCTTGCCTGGAAAATCCCATGGATGGAGGAGCCTGGTAGGCTGCAGTCCATGGGATCACTAAGAGTCGGACATGACTGAGTGACTTCACTTTCACTTTTCAATTTCATGCACTGGAGAAGGAAATGGCAACCCACTCACTCTTGATCACTCTTTGGCATTGCCCTTCTTTGGGATTAGAATGAAAACTGACCTTTTCCAGTCCTGTGGCCACTGCTGTTTTCCAAATTTGCTGGCATACTGAGTGAAGTACTTTAACAGCATCATCTTTTAGGATTTGAGATAGCTCTGCTGGAATTCCATCACCTCCACTAGTTTTGTTCATATTAGTGCTTCCCAAGGCCTACTATGGAGAAGGCAATGGCAACCCACTCCAGTACTCTTGCCTGGAAAATCCCATGGATGGAGGAGCCTGGTAGGCTGCAGTCCATGGGATCACTAAGAGTCGGACATGACTGAGTGACTTCACTTTCACTTTTCAATTTCATGCACTGGAGAAGGAAATGGCAACCCACTCACTCCAGTGTTCTTCCCTGGAGAATCCCAGGGACGGGGGAGCCTGGTGGGCTGCTGTCTGTGGCATCGCACAGAGTCAGACACGACTGAAGCAACTTAGCAGCAGCAGCAAGGCCTTCTAATTTGGCCAGAAAAAGAAAAAGGCATATCTTTTTTTTAAATAGTAAGATTAAATGAATTTTATTTAATCATCTCATTTCGTAAGACAACCCATTCTTCCCAGGATTTCCTCTGTGGCAAGCCCAAGAATCTCAAAGGATCAGACCTTTGTATAGTGTCCCCTAACAAAGGATATTGAAAAAAGAGGGCCTGTGTATTAATGAAGATACTGGAAGATCCTTGAATGAGTAAAAATAATCAGATGAATAAGTTCATGAACCAGAAAGCAAACTGAGCCAAGAGAAAGACCCAGAATTCATCACTGTCTTTGCTTCTGCAGACGCTAAGTGTCATTTGCCATCCAGTGGTCACTCTCATCTCTTGGGGTGTCCATAGGTTCAACACCACCTTGTCCCTAATGGGAGACAAATGCAGTCTCTCCTCCTTAAATCTGAAACCCAGTCTTCCTTGCCTCAACAGCTGCTGCCACAGCCTTTAGTGGTTGAAAGGAAAGTGGGAAGAATCTGAAAACCAGGAACCACCCTACTCAACCTGCCCTTATCTGAACCACCTCCCAGAGTCAGAATTTATAAGTAACAAGTTTTCTGCACTACATAATTTTCTTTTGTTGTTTTTTCCTCCACACGTCTGTAGCCTCTGTAACTGTGCTGTCCAGTATAGTAGCCACTTACATTTAAGATTTATGTCCCCAGCTACACGAGCCTCATTTTAAGCCACCAGCTTAAAATAGTGGCTACTGTATTGGACACTACAACTTACAGAACATTTCTGTCATCACAGAATATTCTGTGACAGTGCCACAGTTTTGTGTATAGTACAGTAATTTGTAGGATCATTCATGCATTTGTCAATATACTGGATACCTACCATGTGCTTGACCCCTTTCTAAAAGCTGAGGATATAGCAATGGATAAGATAAACAAAATTTCTGCTTTCCCAGGACTTACACTTCAACTTACAGAGCCTGCATCCAAATGTCAGTGTGTACCAATAGCTTGAAGAAGGACAGCCTGGGGAAACAGATAGTTAATTGTTTTTTCTTTAATCTTGGCTCATCACCAGTCTGATTCCTTTAAGATGTAGCTCTCTGTTTTCTTCTACTTTTAGACCTCTGAATTTTAGACATCTGATTTGTGCTGATTTGCATGGCACAGATGGCTTACACATTTGATTTACCTTTAAGTGTTGGCTGCCACTGTTAAGTTTTTCAGATTCTAAGTGAGAGATTCATTTGAAAGTAGTCGTTCTAGGATTTGATTGTTTAAATCAATTCTGGCTGCCTGCGTTTAGAATTTTATTTATTTATTTTTGAATCAGGTGTTATTTTTATAATAT
>SJXQ01006856.1:0-99294 GCA_006408695.1 Aepyceros melampus
ACTGAACTGAAGCTACTTAGCGGCAGCAGCAGCAGATTTGCTGACCAACCATTCACAGAATTGACCTTCCTCCAACTTGCCCCAGATCCCAGCTGGAGATTGTTCTTATCAAGGAAAGGGTAAGGGGCGTGGCCTCTACTGGTTTCCCTGGTAACTAAGGTACTCCACCTGATGTCAATTCCCTTGTAACTGGTTAACTGCTCTTCCCCTGCCCCAGGGAGTGGAGACTGCCGTCATTTCCTCCTGTGCCCACTGCACACAGTGGGGTGTTGCTCCAGGACCTTGCTTCAGAGAGGTAACATGCCCCTCATCCATTGATGTGTCTGTTGTTCTCTCTGAGCTATTTCTTCAGTCTTGAAGCTAGGCGAGCACAGGCTTTATATGCCTGTGCTCCATGGGGTGCACATAGCTTTTCGAATTAGAGTTTCCGTCTTTTCTGGAGTATGCCTAGGAGTGGGATTTCTGGGTCATAAGGTAACTCTATTTTGTGTTTTAAGGAATCTCCATATCGTTTTCCAGAGTGGCTGCACCAACATTTACATTCCTGCCGACAGTATAGTACGATTCCCTTTTCTCCATACTCTCTCCAGACTTTTTGGTGAAGGCCATTCTCACTACTGTGAGGCGATACCTCCTTGTAGTTTTTGAAGAGAATGAGTTTTTGAGGGTAGTGTATTGAGAACTGTTCATAATCTTCAGAATCTTCTGATTTGCATTCCTCCATTTGGGATTAGGTCACAGGTTTTGTGAATATCATGTATCATGGTCCAACGTCCAATCTTTTTTGAGAACCACTGAAATAGATTACTTCAGTTGGCCTAGTAATTTATAATATAAATCACACAGGGAAATAATTCTAGTTTTAAAAAATGAATGGTAATATGTATCATATGTTACATAAATGATTTGTTACTTGAAAGAGTATTTTCCTTATTTTCTCTAAGTAAATAAGTAAAGTCACTCAGTCGTGTCGGACTCTTTATGACCCCATGGACTGCAGCCCACCAGGCTCCTCAGTCCATGAGATTCTCCAAGCAAGAATACTGGAGTGGGTTGCCATTTCCTTCTCCAGGGGATCTTCCCGACCCAGGGATCGAACCCGGGTCTCCCACGTTGGAGGCAGACGCTTTAACCTCTGAGCCACCAGGGAAGTCTAAAATTTTGGACAAACACCGGAAATTTTTCTACATTAGTTTTTTCTCTAGAAATCAAAAAGTAAATAAGTAAAGTCACTCAGTCGTGTCGGACTCTTTATGACCCCATGGACTGCAGCCCACCAGGCTCCTCAGTCCATGAGATTCTCCAAGCAAGAATACTGGAGTGGGTTGCCATTTCCTTCTCCAGGGGATCTTCCCGACCCAGGGATCGAACCCGGGTCTCCCACGTTGGAGGCAGACGCTTTAACCTCTGAGCCACCAGGGAAGTCTAAAATTTTGGACAAACACCGGAAATTTTTCTACATTAGTTTTTTCTCTAGAAATCAAGATAATCATGTCTACAAACTTGTAAGAATATCCTGTAAAATTTTGGAAGAGTGAAAGGAGATTCTCTCACGTATCATTTCTTTAATCTTGAGGAAAAGCTTGACAATGTGAGGTGCAGAATGAAAAGAAAAATGAGATAGAACATTTAAAAATAAACAACAAGGACTTTTTGATATTATTTATGCTATTGTTGGTTAATGGAAATTTCTGAAAGTCTTTAAAACTACCAATATTTGAAGGGATTGACAAGATTATTTCATTTTCTGGGTCAAGCATAGGACAGAGTATCTTAGTTTATTACTGAATAATGTAGTTAACATAGAAAGTTGGTATTTATAAAATATAGTCTCTCCTGGACATTTAAGGGAAGGATGTTGGCATATCTCTGCAAATGTATGACACTGAATATGCTGCATTAATAATCCATCATAATGATGATTCGAGGGAAAGTATCTAACCGTCTAAGAGCATTGATAAGATACCTTACCATCTTACACTTTAGGATATTCCTTTGTTTTTTCCATGGCATATGTTCCTAGTGGGTATTATGTTGGAGATGCTCATTCACTCTTTCAAGTTTCTGCAAGGCTCTTGCAAAAACATGAAAATTAAGAGGCACCTTCATACTTTTCATCAATAAAAAGTTCTAGTTCTCCTGATGTACTTGTTTGCTATGAAAAAACTCTTTAAAAATGATAATCTAAGACTTTAAAGTTTTTATCTGATGTTTTTCAAGCCCTTATTGAATTGCTGGCAACTCAGAAGTTGTTGTGTATGCTTTGTATTTCAGTTCTGAAACTGGGTCCTTGTAAAGCTAAGATTTTCTCCTGAGTTTATCATTACCTCTCTATCCAAAACTATTGCCTTTCTTGTCCCATACCTGTTTCCCCCTCAAGACTGAGGACTGTAGGATACAATGGTTCTATACAGGATAGACTCCAGGATACAAAGCCTTTCTGTGTTCTCTGTTTCTTGTATGTAAGAAAAAGGCTTCAGCCTCCTGCACCTTCCTGGCGTTCCAAAGGGTAGGTTCACAGTTGCTAATTAGGGAAGTAAGGAAGTGAAGAAACAAGGGAAAAGCAGTAATGAAACAGTAGTTCAGGGACTTTCCTGCTGGTCCAGTGGCTAAGACTTCATGCTCCCAGTGCAGGGGACCCAGGGCTAATGCCTAATCAGAAAACTGCATCCCACTTGCTGCAACTAAAACCTGACACAGTGAAACAATAAATAAATAAATACATTAAAAAAAAGAAACAGTAGTGCAGTGATAGAGTCCTAGTTCCTCCTCAAGGGATATACAGAGCAATCTGATCTATCTTTGAGTTCATCTATAGGAACTGAGGCACCACCACCCATGTGGAAGATGGTTCCTTCAGGGTGAGCACAAACACAGACCCCCAGACAGGTTAGAACAAAAAAGCTGATGATTGGCTAGAACACCACCCTATTCAGTTCAATTCAGTCGCTCAGTCATGTCGGACTCTTTGTGACCCCATGGGCTGCGGGATACCAGGCCTCCTTGTCCATCACCAACTCCCAGAGCTTGCTCAAACTCGTGTCCATCGAGTTGGTGATGCTATCCAACCATCTCATCCTCTGTCGTCCCCTTCTCCTCCTGCCTTCAAACTTTCCCAGCATCAGAGTCTTTTCCAATGAGTCAGCTCTTCACATCAGGTGGCCAAAGTACTGGAGTTTCAGTTTCAGCCTCAGTCCTTCCAATGAATATTTAGGACTGATCTCCTTTAGGATGGACTGGTTGGATCTCTTTACAGTCCAAGGGACTCTCTTCTCCAACACCACAGTTCTAAACATCGTTCTTTGGTGCTCAGCTTTCTTTATAGCCCAACTCTCACATCCATACATTACTACTGGAAAAATCATAGCTTGACTAGACAGACCTTTGTTGGCAAAGTAATGTCTCTGCTTTTTAACTTTCCTTCCAAGGAGTAAGCATCTTGTAAATTTATGGCTGCAATCACCATCTGCAGTGATTTTGGAGCTCCCCAAAATAAAGTTGGCCACTGTTTCCACTGTTTCTCCATATATTTGCCATGAAGTGATGGGACCGGATGCCATGATCTTAGTTTTCTGAATGTTGAATGTCAGGGGACGTTCAGCTTTAAAGGATCCAATATGTTGCATTTTTTTTGTGTGTGTGTGTGTGTGCCATTTATCAAGGACTCTCGTCCCTTATCAGTTCCTGGAATACAGGAACAAGTAGAGCTACACGCAGTTCTCAGGACTGAGATCATGGGAAAGGGCACCTGCTTGGATTCCTTTCAGTGACTCCCTTCAGTGACCTTGTATGTATTAGACTATCCGTTTTGTTGCAACTGGCAAAATTTCTTTCTTTGTAATGGCTGAATAATCATTTTACTGAAGATATATAAGCATACAGTTCTGCTAATAAAATACCCTTGTTCCTCTAGAGACTTGGGTCCCCGCGTCCTTCTTTCTTTCTTCCTTCTCTTCATGGTGTGGAGGCCTGCTGAGCTCACTTTCTTGCCTGGACTTTCAAGACCTCCTTGAGAGGACGCCCTGTGCCTTCTTGAGCGGTACAAGTCCTTTGCATGGGCTTTATTGGTTTTCCACAGTACTTGAGAGATACTGCTCTCTTTCTCTCTCTTTCTCTTTTCATCGACTCCAGTCCCCAGGTTCCGGTCTGTAAAAGACCACAAGTGGTGCCCAAACAGGGACCTGGCTTTCACAGTATTCAGGACAGAGTGACTGGTATGAGGTCGGTAAGTGTGGGGTTATGGGACAAAGCCTGGAAAGCCCCATCATTTTTCTGCTTTGCTTCATCATTTATTTAAGGTTCTAGGACAAAATGGCTCTGATGATGACTCTTCTGAGGCTCTCTTTGACACTAAAGCTGAGAACTTCTAAATGCTATGGCATCTTCTATTGGAAGTTTTATTCCTTATGATTGGCAAACTTTGATAAGAGCTCTCCTTAAACAAGGAAATATCTTCAGTGGACAATATGGTTTCAGGATATGGCCCGAGATCATGCCAATTCTAATGCTTGAGCTGACACTCCCCAAAACCAAATTACTTTTGAGATGTTAACCAATACAAAGCAATTTGATACTGCTGCTGCTGCTAGGTCACTTCAGTCGTGTCTGACCCTGGGTGACCCCATAGATGGCAGCCCACCAGGCTCCCCCATCCCTGGGATTCTCCAGGCAAGAACACTGGAGTGGGTTGCATTGCCTTCTCCAATGCATGAAAGTGAAAGGTGAAAGTGAAGTCGCTCAGTCGTGTCTGACTCTTAGCGACCCAGTGGACTGTAGCCTACCAGGCTCCTCCGTCCATGGGATTTTTCAGGCAAGAGTATTGGAGTGGGTTGCCATTGCCTTCTCCAATTTGATACTATAGAAGCTCAAATACAAAGCCCTCCTTGGTGGAAAACTCTTTTGAATGTAATAATTGTAGTCATCTTGTTATTGCTGTTTGCTTTTTATAATGAACTTTATATCTAAATGGCTTAGTCATTTAAGTTACAAATGGTTATTCATGCTCCTGCAGTTTCCACTGCCTCCTTATACTCAGGGCCCCTAGATCAGAGACCCTCAGTATGATGATAAGGAGAATATATTGCTTCAACAATTTAAGGCCTATGACCCTTCCTAGCAGGAAGAGATTACAGAACGATTTCTCCATCCCTTTCCCTGACAACCGTATTCTCCTAAAAACAAGAAGAAATAAAAGAGTTAAAGCTTAGGCAAACAGTCTGGGGCCCTGTGAAGAGAAAGCAAATATTCTCACTCATGCTTTCCTTAAGCCTTATGCAACAGTGTATCTTGCCAGAGAACTGACCTTCTTTATGTCCAAAACTAATGATTATGCAGAACAATGTCTTACTCGTGAAAATGCTTTTCTTAATGGCACCCCACTCCAGTACTCTTGTCTAGAAAATCCAATGAATGGAGGAGCCTGGTAGGCTGCAGTCCGTGGGGTCACAAAGAGTTGGACACGACTCAGTGAATTCACTTTCACTTTTCACTTTCATGCCTTGGAGAAGGCAATGGCAACCCACTCCAGTGTTCTTGCCTGGAGAATCCCAGGGATGGGGGAGCCTGGTGGGCTGCCGTCTATGGGGTCACACAGAGTCGGACATGACTGAAGTGACTTAGCAGCATGTTAATGATTATAATTGTAACAAATCTTGCCTGGGAACCTATATCTCAAGACTTGTACCCATGATTACACAGCAACAATATATCTTGCCAGAGATGTTATCTGGAACCTGTTCTCCCTGGTTAATCTTGTGCCAAAGTTATCTCAAAATATATGTCTTGGGAAAGGGCCTAATGAAGCCTATGCTAATTTTTTAGCTAGATTGGAAGTTGCTATTTCCTTAATGTTATCAAAAAGAGGCCAAAATGCCAAATACTGCTTACTTATGAAAATTCAAATCAAGAACATCAAAGAGCTATCGCTTCAATTCATGAGACTGGGACTATTGTTGATTATTTGAAGGCTTATCATCATTTAGAATCAAAAACTCAAAAAATTCCAATGTTAACTGAAACAATGGCTACTGCTTTTAAAAAGGGAAATAAAAGATATTTTACATGTGGGCACAAAACCCATTTTAAAAGGGATTGCCCTAAAAGGCATGTATTAAAATTAAAACTGTTAAAAAGCCTCCAAAAATCTGCCCCCATTGCCATAAAAAGATATGTTGGGCCAGAAAATATCAATCTAAATATGATGTTAAAAGAAGGCCTATTTCAAAAAACTCCAAGCTGGGAACTCCCCGGTCCCCATCAACAAAAACCAGGGACAAACTCCATCTTTTCCCTCAAACCCTCAACATCTGGCAATATGGCCATCGATATACCAGCCCTAAATGCTTTTCTTCTTATTCCTCAAAGCAGTCCCTTTTAGAATACCTATGAGACTTTTTGGACCCCTACCTCCACAAACCTTCAGCCTTTTACTTGACTGATCTAGCTTGACTTCTAAGAGAATTACATTCACCCTTAAATAATTGATTCAGATTATAAGGGAGAAATTCAAATTATGATGTCATCTCAGATACTATGACAATTGAAGAAAGGAGACAAAATTGCCCAATTGCTTCTTTTACCTTACATTTCTATTAACTCCTCTAATGATACACAGACAGATAAATTAAGAAATACAGTTCAAAAACAATCCTTATGGATATATTGATATCTGAATATACTCAACCAAATATAAATATCAAAATTAACGGTGAAAGACTTTCTGGTATCCTCAATATTGATCCGATATCACTATTATTTCCAAACACTTATGGCCAAAATCTTGGTCTGTACAGAAAATTTCTTGCCAAGTTACAGGAGTTTCTCAAACCAAAATACAAGAAGTTTATCAAAGTATTCAAATTTATACTTGTGAGGTACCAAAAGGCCAGCCTGCAACATTACAACCTACTGTGATATATGCACCCCTTAATCTAATAGGAAGGGCAAAGTCAGATATACCTATGCAATGGCAAAGTCAGATATACATTCCACATTTTTCATAGGGGCCACTGCTCATTTAACAAACAATACAGTAATTAAAATAACTTGGAAATATGACAAGCCTCTTTAAAAAGATCAGTGGCTTCTTACAAAAGAGAAATTACAAACTGCTAAAGAACTAACTCAATGAAACTAAGCCATGGCCATGGGGCAACCCAAGATGGGCAGGCATGGTGGAGAGGTCTGACAGAATGTGGTCCACTGGAGAAGGGAATGGCAGGCCACTTCAGTATTCTTGCCTAGAGAACCCCATGAATAGTATGAAAAGGCAAAATGATAGGATACTGAAATATGAACTCCCCATGTCAGTAAGTGCCCAATATGCTACTGGAGATCAGTGGAGAAATAACTCCAGAAAGAATGAAGGGATAGAGCCAAAGCAAAAACAATACCCAGCTGTGGATGTGACTGGTGATAGAAGCAAGGTCCAATCCTGTAAAGAGAGCAGTATTGCATAGGAACCTGGAATGTCAGGTCCACGAATCAAGGCAAATTGGAAGGGGTCAAACAAGAGATGGCAACTGTGAATGTCGACATTCTAGGAATCAGCGAACTAAGATGGACTGGAATGGGTGAATTTAACTCAGATGACCATTATATCTACTACTGCAGGCAGAAATCCCTCAGAAGAAATGGAGTAACTATCATGGTCAACAAAAGAGTCTGAAATGCAGGACTTGGATGCAATCTCAAAAATGACAGAATGATCTCTGTTTGTTTCCAAGGCAAACCATTCAATATCATTGTAATCCAAGTCTTGCCCCAACCAGTAATGCTGAAGAAGCTGAAGATGAATGGTTCTATGAAGACCTACAAGACCTTTTAGAACTAATACCCAAAAAAGATGTCCTTTTCCTTATAGCGGACTGGAATGCAAAAGTAGGAAGTCAAGAAACACCTGGAATAACAGGCAAATTTGGCCTTGGAATGCAGAATGAAGAAGGGCAAAGACTAATAGAGTTTTGCGAAGAAAATTCACTGGTCATAACAAACACCCTCTTCCAACAACACAAGAGAAGACTCTACACATGGACATCACCAGATGGTCAACACCGAAATCAGATTGATTATATTCTTTGCAGCCAAAGATGCAAAGAGGAGAAGCTCTATACAGTCAACAAAAACAAGACCAGGAGCTGACTGTGGCTCAGATCATGAACTCCTTATTATCAAATTCAGACTAAACTTGAAGAAAGTAGGGAAAACCGCTAGACCATTCAGGTATGACCTAAATCAAATCCCTTATGATTATACAGTGGAAGTGAGAAATAGATTTAAGGGTCTAGATCGGATAGATGGAGTGCCTGATGAACTATGGAATGAGGTTCATGACACTGTACAGGAGACAGGGATCAAGACCATCCCCAGGGAAAAGAAATGCAAAAAAGCAAAATGGCTGTCTGGGGAGGCCTTACAAATAGCTGTGAAAAGAAGAGAAGTGAAAAGCAAAGAAGAAAAGGAAAGATTTAAGCATCTAAATGCAGAGTTCCAAAGAATAGCAAGAAGAGATAAAAAAGCCTTCTTCAGTGATCAGTGCAAAGAAATAGAGGAAAAGAACAGAATGGGAAAGACTAGAGATCTCTCCAAGAAAATTAGAGACACCAAGGGAACATTTCATGCAAAGATAGGCTCAGTAAAGGACAGAAATGGTATGGACTTGTCAGAAGCAGAAGATTTAAGAAGGGGTGGCAAGAATACACAGAAGAACTGTACAAAAAAAGATCTTCACGACCTGGATAATCACGATGGTGTGATCACTCATCTAGAGCCAGACATCCTGGAATGTGAAGTCAAGTGGGCCTTAGAAAACATCACGACGAACAAAGCTAGTGGAGGTGATGGAATTCCAGTTGAGCTGTTTCAAATCCTCAAAGATGATGCTGTGAAAGTGCTGCACTCAATTTGCCAGCAAATCTGGAAAACTCAGCAGTGGCCACAGGACTGGAAAAGGTCAGTTTTCATCCCAATTCCAAAGAAAGGCAATGCCAAAGAATGCTCCAACTACCGCACAATTGCACTCATCTCACATGCTAGTAAAGTAATGCTCAAAATTCTCCAAGCCAGACTTCAGCAATATGTGAACCGTGAACTCCCTGATGTTCAAGCTGGCTTTAGAAAAGGCAGAGGAACCAGAGATCAAATTGCCAACATCCGCTGGATCATGGACAAAGCAAGAGAGTTCAAGAAAAACATCTATTTCTGCTTTATTGACTATGCCAAAGACTTTGACTGTGTGGATCACAATAAATTGTGGAAAATTCTGAAAGAGATGTCAATACCAGACCACCTGACCTGCCTCCTGAGAAATCTGTATGCAGGTCAGGAAGCAAGAGTTAGAACTGGACATGGAACAACAGACTGGTTCCAAATAGGAAAAGGAGTACGTCAAGGCTGTATATTGTCCCCCTGCTTATTTAACTTCAATGCAGAGTACATCATGAGAAATGCTGGACTGGAAGAAACACAAGCTGCAATCAAGATTGCTGGGAGAAATATCAATAACCTCAGATATGCAGATGACACCACCCTTATGGCAGAAAGTGAAGAGGAACTAAAAAGCCTCTTGATGAAAGTGAAAGAGGAGAGTGAAAAAGTTGGCTTGAAGCTCAACATTCAGAAAACAAAGATCATGGCATCTGGTCCCATCGCTTCATGGGAAATAGATGGGGAAACAGTGGAAAACAGTGTCAGACTTTATTTTTGGGGGCTCCAAAATCACTGCAGATGGTGACTACAGCCATGAAATAAAAGACGCTTACTCCTTGGAAGAAAAGGTATGACCAACCTAGATAGCATACTCAAAAGCAGAGATATTACTTTGCCCACTAAGGTCCGTCTAGTCAAGGCTATGGTTTTTCCTGTAGTCATGTATGGACGTGAGAGTTGGACTGTGAAGAAGGCTGAGCACCAAAGAATTGATGTATTTGAACTGTGGTGTTGGAGAAGACTCTTGAGAGTCTCTTGGACTGCAAGGAGATCCAACCAGTCCATTCTGAAGGAGATCAACCCTGGGATTTCTTTGGAAGGAATGATGCTAAAGCTGAAGCTCCAATACTTTGGCCACCTCATGCGAAGAGTTGACTCATTGGAAAAGACTTTTGCATTCCAGTCCCCTATAATGAAAAGGACATCTTTTTTGGGTGTTAGTTCTAAAAGATCTTGTAGGTCTTCATAAAACCATTCAACTTCAGTTTCTTCGGTGTTACTGGTTGGGGCATAGACTTGGATAACTTGATATTGAATATGCAAGGAGATCCAACCAGTCCATTCTGAAGGAGATCAACCCTGGGATTTCTTTGGAAGGAATGATGCTAAAGCTGAAGCTCCAATACTTTGGCCACCTCATGCGAAGAGTTGACTCATTGGAAACTACTTTTGCATTCCAGTCCCCTATAATGAAAAGGACATCTTTTTTGGGTGTTAGTTCTAAAAGATCTTGTAGGTCTTCATAAAACCATTCAACTTCAGTTTCTTCGGTGTTACTGGTTGGGGCATAGACTTGGATAACTTGATATTGAATGGTTTGCCTCGGAGACGAACAGAGATCATTCTGTCGTTTTTGAGATTGCATCCAAGTACTACATTTCAGACTCTATTGTTGACCATGATGGCTACTCCATTTCTTCTGAGGGATTCCTGCCCACAGTAGTAGATATAATGGTCATCTGAGTTAAATTCACCCATTCCAGTCCATTTTAGTTCGCTGATTCCTAGAATGTCGATGTTCACCCTTGCCATCTCTTGTTTGACTGCTTCCATTTGCCTTGATTCATGGACCTGACATTCCATGTTCCTATGCAGTATTGCTCTTTACAGCATCGAATCTTGCTTCTATCACCAGTCACATCAGTCCACTGGAGAAGGAAATGGCAAGCCGCTTCAGTATTCTTGCCTTGAGAACTCCATGAACAGTATGAAAAGGCAAAATGATAGGATACCAAAAGAGGAACTCCCCAGGTCAGTAGGTACCCAATATGCTACTGGAGATCAGCAGAGAAATAACTCCAGAAAGAATGAAGGGATGGAGCCAAAGCAAAAACAATACCCAGTTGTGGATGTGACTGGTGATAGAAACAAGATCCGATGCTGTAACTATTGTTAATTCATCTTTATTTGTTTTAAATTTTTTAAACCTATTGCAAGGAGATATACAAAAGCAGAAAAACATTCCAAGACATTGAAGTATACTCCCTTTCTGCCCATTTGGTATCAAATTGGTTGACTAACCAATGAAAATCCAAAAAATTAATATTACAGAGAAAGGAGTATGCTTATATTTCTCCAGATAGATCCAACGAAGTTAGTTGGCTCCTTCTTCGAAAGGTCCACCCCTGAGGAACCACTGGCATTCAAGATAGAGAAGAAAAGGCAAAATTTCTGGCAAGAGGAAGTTCCAGTACTAGCCATGCGGCTTTAGAGATTTACAAAAAACATCACATTCAATGTCATCTACCTCATGATCTCCCTACTTGGAGACAGATAAAACCCCTTACTAATCAAGTTGAAAATCTGGTTTTCAACAGGAAATGACTCAGAATCCAGAAAATATTTTTGTCGCTATGCTAGCTTTGCTTGCTTTTGCTTCCCCTGCTCAAGCTAACTTAATTAATCATACTTACTGGGCTTATATACCCAACTCCCCTTTACTGCAGGTTGTAGAATGTACAGAAAAAGGGCCAATTGTATCCACCAATGACTCAATACATATGCCTCCTGCTTGGAGCTTGGAGGGGCTCTCACACTCTGAGGAAAAAGGGAGACTAATGAATATTTCTCTAGGTTATGAAATCCTTCCTTTATGCATGGGTCCAACCAAATTATGCATTAACATTAGCTGACAAACTTGGGCTTTTGTTCTGCCTTCAAAAAAACAAAAGGACTTTTGGGCATTGCTTGGATTACTTATTGCCTTTTCTTTTCATGAGAATCATGTCAACACTACTAAAACTCTAGGGAAAGGACAAAAAACATTATGAAAATGGTTTACTTATAAGAACTTTAAATATACTCTTGTTCATTGAGACAGATGTCAAGTCAAATCAAGAAAATTAATGTTTATGGCCAATTACATCATTGTCGATTGGGGACCCCGTAGTATGTGGTTATCTGACTGTTTAGATGATATTAATAGCACTGTATGTGATTATGCTGCTCAAGTAGCATGGAAGATTACCAATACTACAATGAAATATTTCCGTGACAAAGGACTCTTGTCTGGCTTGACAGTAGAAAGGCACCCTCTTGTGCTCAAATCGTCCTCAATAAATGGATTGGGCCTGAATAATGGGACATTTGGAAACTTGAATTGAGCAACAAAGATGCTGATACTATGTGGACCACCCAGGCTCAGATAAATGAAGAAATCCAAATTGAAATGTGGAAAATAAAAATAGCCATCCAATGGGTCAGAGATCAATTCAATTAATAGATTTACAAAAACAAGCTATATTAAAACGTGATAAAATTCTATTCAATTTTGTATTACCCCTGTTTGGTTCAACTATAGTGCCTACAATTGGGAACAAATCAAATTTCATTACAAGACTTGCATGATAATGCTTCCTTAAATTACAGTTATTACAAAAGAAAAACTTTGAAGCCTTATTTACAGTCTACCCTCTTCCAACAGTCTGAAACCTTAGTTGAAGAGCTAACTGATCAATTATCCAGGCTAGACCCTCAAGGATTATTTCAAAACATTATACATAGTATTGAATCTGAAGCTATAATGTTGATAATTATCCTGGTGGTTATATTTGTAGTATACTGATGCCTTTCAACTAAAATTGTTCAAACTAAATAAACTCATTTTGTCAGGACCTTTTTCACTAAAATATCTACAGTCACCCCCAATTATGAAACATTAAAAAAGGCGGAATTGTCAGGGGACATTCAACTTTAAGGAATCCAATATGTTGCATTTTTTTGTATGTGTGTCTGTGTGCCATTTTTCAAGGACTCTCTGTCTCTTATCAGTTCCTGGAATACAGGAACAAGTAGAGCTACATGCAGTTCTCAGGACTGAGATCATGGGAAAGGGCACCTGCTTGGATTCCTTTCAGTGACTCCCTTCAGTGACCTTGTATGTATTAGACTATCCGTTTTGTTGCAACTGGCAAAATTTCTTTCTTTGTAATGGCTGAATAATCATTTTACTGAAGATATATAAGCATGCAGTTCTGCTAATAAAATACCTTTGTTCCACTAGTGACTTGGGTCCCCCGCATCCTTTTTTTCTGTCTTCCTTCTCTTCATAGTGTGGAGGCCTGCTGAGCTCACTTTCTTGCCTGGACTTTCAAGACCTCCTTGAGAGGACGCCCTGTGCCTTCTTGAGTGGTACAAGTCCTGTGCATGGGCTTTATTGGTTTTCCACATAACCCAAGAGATACTGCTCGCTCTCTCTCTTTCTCTCTTTCTTTTCATCGACTCTGGTCCCCAGGTCCCGATCTGTGAAAGACCGCAACAGTTGAACTTTAAGCCAACTTTTTCACTATTCTCTTTCACTTTCATTAGAGGCTCTTTAGTTCTTCTTCACTTTCTGCCATAAGGGTGGTGTCATCTGCATATCTGAGGTTATTGATATTTCTCCCGACAATCTTGATTGCAGCTTGTGTTTCATCCAGCCCAGCGTTTCTCATGATGTACTCTGCATATAAGTTAAATAAGCAGGGTGACAATATACATCAAGGAGACTTGATGTACTCTTTTTCCTATTTGGAACCAGTCTGTTGTTCCATGTCCAGTTCTAACTGTTGCTTCCTGACCTGCATACAGGTTTCACAAGAGGCAGGTCAGGTGGTCTGGTATTCCCATTTCTCTCAAAATTCTCCATAGTTTATTGTGATCCACACAGTCAAAGGCTTTGGCATAGTCAGTAAAGCAGAAATAGATGTTTTTCTGGAACTCTCTTGCTTTTTCGATGGTCCAGCAGATGTTGGCAATTTGATCTCTGGTTCCTCTGCCTTTTCTAAAACCAGCTTGAACATCTGGAAGTTCACGGTTCACATATTGTTGAAGCCTGACTTGGGAGAATTTTGAGCATTACTTTACTAGTGTGTGATATGAATGCAATTGTGCGGTAGTCTGAGCATTCCTTGGCATTGCCTTTCTTTGGGATTGGAATGAAAACTGACCTTTTCCAGTCCTGTGGCCACTGCTGAGTGAAAACGTTGCTAACATACTGAGTGTAGCACTTTCACAGCATCATCTTCTAGGATTTGAAATAGCTCCACTGGAATTCCATCACCTCCACTGCTTTGTTCATAGTGATGCTTTCTAAGGCCCACTTGACTTCACATTCCAAGATGTCTGGCTCTAGGTCTGTGATCACACCATCATGATTAACTGGGTCATGAAGATCTTTTTTGTACAGTTCTTCTGTGTATTCTTGCCACTTCTTCTTAATATCTTCTGCTTCTGACAGGTCCATACCATTTCTGTCCTTTATTGAGCCTATCTTTGCATGAAATTTTCCCTTGGTATCTCTAATTTTCTTGAAGAGATCTCTAGTCTTTCCCATTTTATTGTTTTCCTCTATTTCTTTGCATTGATCACTGAGGAAGGCTTTCTTATCTCTTCTTGCTATTCTTTGGAACTCTGCATTCAGGTGCTTATATCTTTCCTTTTCTTCTTTGCTTTTTGCTTCTCTTCTTTTCACAGCTATTTCTAAGGCCTCCTCAGACAGCCATTTTCTTTTTTCCATTTATTTTTCTTGGAGATGGTCTTCATCCCTGTCTCCTATACAATGCCACAAACCTCTGTCCATAGTTTATCAGGCACTCTGTCAGATCTAGTCCCTTAAATCTATTTCTCCTTCCACTGTATAAGGGTTTTGATTTAGGTCATACTTGAATGGTTTAGTGGTTTTCCCTACTTTCTTCAATTTAAGTCTGAATTTAGCAGTAAAGAGTTCGTTATCTGAGCCACAGTCATCTCCTGGTCTTGTTTTTGCTGACTGCATAGAGCTTCTCCAACTCTGTCTGCAAAGAATAAAATCAATCTGATTTTGGTGTTGACCATCTGCTGATGTTCATGTGTAGAACCTTCTCTTGTGTTGTTGGAAGAGGGTGTTTATGACCAGTGCATTCTCTTGGCAAAACTCTATTAGTCTTTGCCCTGCTTCATTCTGTACTCCAAGGCCAAATTTGCCTGTTACTCCAGGTGTTTCTTGACTTCCTACTTTTGCATTCCAGTCCCCTATAATGAAAAATACATTTTTGGGGGTGTTAGTTCTAAAAGATATTGTAGATCTTCATCCTATTACCTCACCACTTACAGTTAGAAGAAAGTCATGTATCCCTCTCTCAAAATTTGCTTTTAAAAACTCTTCCCTGAAGACTGTTGAAGAGTTTGGGTCTTTTGAGCTGAGCTCCTGTACTCCTCTCTTGGCCTTTGCAGTAGACCTGCTCCAAACTTGACATTTCAGTTTGCTTGGCCTCACTGAGCACTTGGCACATGAACCTGGTTTCAACAACAGTTCCACTGAGCTTTTAGAAAATATGCCCCTACAAATCCTTGTACACTGATGATGGGGATCAGTGACCTTGTATGTATTAGACTATCCGTTTTGTTGCAACTGGCAAAATTTCTTTCTTTGTAATGGCTGAATAATCATTTTACTGAAGATATATAAGCATGCAGTTCTGCTAATAAAATACCTTTGTTCCACTAGTGACTTGGGTCCCCCGCATCCTTTTTTTTCTGTCTTCCTTCTCTTCATAGTGTGGAGGCCTGCTGAGCTCACTTTCTTGCCTGGACTTTCAAGACCTCCTTGAGAGGACGCCCTGTGCCTTCTTGAGTGGTACAAGTCCTGTGCATGGGCTTTATTGGTTTTCCACATAACCCAAGAGATACTGCTCGCTCTCTCTCTTTCTCTCTTTCTTTTCATCGACTCTGGTCCCCAGGTCCCGATCTGTGAAAGACCGCAACAGTTGAACTTTAAGCCAACTTTTTCACTATTCTCTTTCACTTTCATTAGAGGCTCTTTAGTTCTTCTTCACTTTCTGCCATAAGGGTGGTGTCATCTGCATATCTGAGGTTATTGATATTTCTCCCGACAATCTTGATTGCAGCTTGTGTTTCATCCAGCCCAGCGTTTCTCATGATGTACTCTGCATATAAGTTAAATAAGCAGGGTGACAATATACATCAAGGAGACTTGATGTACTCTTTTTCCTATTTGGAACCAGTCTGTTGTTCCATGTCCAGTTCTAACTGTTGCTTCCTGACCTGCATACAGGTTTCACAAGAGGCAGGTCAGGTGGTCTGGTATTCCCATTTCTCTCAAAATTCTCCATAGTTTATTGTGATCCACACAGTCAAAGGCTTTGGCATAGTCAGTAAAGCAGAAATAGATGTTTTTCTGGAACTCTCTTGCTTTTTCGATGGTCCAGCAGATGTTGGCAATTTGATCTCTGGTTCCTCTGCCTTTTCTAAAACCAGCTTGAACATCTGGAAGTTCACGGTTCACATATTGTTGAAGCCTGACTTGGGAGAATTTTGAGCATTACTTTACTAGTGTGTGATATGAATGCAATTGTGCGGTAGTCTGAGCATTCTTGGCATTGCCTTTCTTTGGGATTGGAATGAAAACTGACCTTTTCCAGTCCTGTGGCCACTGCTGAGTGAAAACGTTGCTAACATACTGAGTGTAGCACTTTCACAGCATCATCTTCTAGGATTTGAAATAGCTCCACTGGAATTCCATCACCTCCACTAGCTTTGTTCATAGTGATGCTTTCTAAGGCCCACTTGACTTCACATTCCAAGATGTCTGGCTCTAGGTCTGTGATCACACCATCATGATTAACTGGGTCATGAAGATCTTTTTTGTACAGTTCTTCTGTGTATTCTTGCCACTTCTTCTTAATATCTTCTGCTTCTGACAGGTCCATACCATTTCTGTCCTTTATTGAGCCTATCTTTGCATGAAATTTTCCCTTGGTATCTCTAATTTTCTTGAAGAGATCTCTAGTCTTTCCCATTTTATTGTTTTCCTCTATTTCTTTGCATTGATCACTGAGGAAGGCTTTCTTATCTCTTCTTGCTATTCTTTGGAACTCTGCATTCAGGTGCTTATATCTTTCCTTTTCTTCTTTGCTTTTTGCTTCTCTTCTTTTCACAGCTATTTCTAAGGCCTCCTCAGACAGCCATTTTCTTTTTTCCATTTATTTTTCTTGGAGATGGTCTTCATCCCTGTCTCCTATACAATGCCACAAACCTCTGTCCATAGTTTATCAGGCACTCTGTCAGATCTAGTCCCTTAAATCTATTTCTCCTTCCACTGTATAAGGGTTTTGATTTAGGTCATACTTGAATGGTTTAGTGGTTTTCCCTACTTTCTTCAATTTAAGTCTGAATTTAGCAGTAAAGAGTTCGTTATCTGAGCCACAGTCATCTCCTGGTCTTGTTTTTGCTGACTGCATAGAGCTTCTCCAACTCTGTCTGCAAAGAATAAAATCAATCTGATTTTGGTGTTGACCATCTGCTGATGTTCATGTGTAGAACCTTCTCTTGTGTTGTTGGAAGAGGGTGTTTATGACCAGTGCATTCTCTTGGCAAAACTCTATTAGTCTTTGCCTGCTTCATTCTGTACTCCAAGGCCAAATTTGCCTGTTACTCCAGGTGTTTCTTGACTTCCTACTTTTGCATTCCAGTCCCCTATAATGAAAAATACATTTTTGGGGGTGTTAGTTCTAAAAGATATTGTAGATCTTCATCCTATTACCTCACCACTTACCAGTTAGAAGAAAGTCATGTATCCCTCTCTCAAAATTTGCTTTTAAAAACTCTTCCCTGAAGACTGTTGAAGAGTTTGGGTCTTTTGAGCTGAGCTCCTGTACTCCTCTCTTGGCCTTTGCAGTAGACCTGCTCCAAACTTGACATTTCAGTTTGCTTGGCCTCACTGAGCACTTGGCACATGAACCTGGTTTCAACAACAGTTCCACTGAGCTTTTAGAAAATATGCCCCTACAAATCCTTGTACACTGATGATGGGGAAAATTTGCAAAACATATATATTTTTTGCAGCCTCTATATTAAAAAAGCATAGAGATTCCTAAAAAAAAAAAAAAAAAATTAAAACGAATTACCATGAGATTCAGCATTCCCACATTTAGGTATTTATCCAAGAGAATTAAAATCAGGATCTTGAAGAAATTAGCATGCCTGCTAAGGATCTGGAAACAACCTAAAAGTCCACAGACATATGAATGGATAAAGAAAACGTAAGGAGGTACACATAAAGAACTTCCTTTAATCGTGTGGGACTCTTTGCAACCCCATGGACTGAAGCCCACCAGGCTCTGCTGTCCAAGGGATTCTCCAGGCAAGAATACTGGAGTGAATTGCCATGCCCTCCTCCAGGGGATCTTCCCAGCCCAGGGATTGAACCCATGTCACTTAGTAGGCAGATTCTTTACCCCTAGCGCCACATGGGAAGCCTTCTAAAAGGAGGAAATTCTGCACATGAACCTTGAGGACATTATACCAAGTGAAATAAGCCAGTCAAGAAAGACAAACATTGCATGATTTCAGTTCTATGAGGATCTAAAGTAGTCAGATTTGTAGAAGCAAATGGTGGAATGGTGTTTGCCAGGGGTGGAGGGAGGGAGAAATGGAGAGTTACAAATCAGTGGGTATAAAGTTTCACTTAGCAAGGTACATAATCTCTAGAGATCTGCTTATGACATCATTCCTATAGTTAATACTATTTTATTGTACACATAAAAGTTTCTTTAAAAAATATTTATTTATTTGGCTGTGCTTGGTCTTAGTTGCAGCACTCAGGATCTTCTGTCTTCATTGCAGCATGCAGGATCTGCTAGTTGAGGCATGTGAACTATTTGTTGTGGCCTGTGGGATCTAGTTCCCTGACCAGGGATTGAACCCAGGCTCTCTGCATTGGGAGCATAGAGTCTTGACCACTGGACCACCAGGAAAGTCCCTTAAAAGTTTTTTAACAGGGTAAATCTTTTGTGGTATTCTTATGTTAATAAAATAAAATTAAAAATCAAATTATTATTAAAATAAAAATCAATATTCTGTTGTTGAAAACATATGCCACTGCATTATAATGGGTAGTTGAGGATTTCTTTAAATAAAATGGTAATGTAAGCATCTAAACCAGTCTGTTTTTCACTTTACATGCTTTGTCAGCTCGTAGAGCAAATATCCTGGGGAGCTGATTTTGTTATCTCTTTTAGATACTCAGAAACAATATTGCTGGACTGACCTAAAAGTGCAGGAAATATCAGAACTCCCAAATGTCAAAGCTGCTCTAGAAGGATACAAATGTTTATGGTTGCTGAGTCAGGGAGAGGATAGGGGGAAGAGATAGTGAGGGAGTTTGGGATGGACATGTACACACTGCTATATTTAAAATGGGTTAACAATGAGTACCTACTGTATAGCAGAGGGAACTCTGCTCAGTGTTATATGGCAGGCTGGATGGGAGTGGAGTTGGGGGGGAACGGATATGTGTAAATGTATGGCTGAGTCACCTCATTGTTCACCTGAAACTATCACCATTTTGATATCAGCTATACCCCAATACAAAATAAAATGGTTTTAAAATTAAGAATGGGAAAAAAGGATAAAAAGTAACAATTTTGAATGTTACTTTACAAGGAAATGGCAACCCACTCCAGTGTTCTTGCCTGGAAAATCCCAGGGATGGGGAGCCTGGTGGGCTGCTGTCTATGGGGTCTCACAGAGTTAGACACGACTGAAGCGACTTAGCAGCAGCAGCAGCAGCAGCAGACTTGTTACCTGTTTAGCAGAGGCCATTGATGTGTATTAAGAAAGAATACCATTATATGAAATAGCAGTAGAGGAAGTTTTTTAGCTCCCTTAAATATTTATTTATGCCAAATAATGACTCAATGAAGTAAAGATTAGAAATTTTCTCCATATTTTGACTTATTTTAGAAAATAGTTNTACCTGCTCTTCACCATATCTGACAGTAGTTGATCTTTTAAAACCTCACTAGGAGCAGCTGGATTTTCATGGCATTATTATTATTGTTATTTTTTTAATTGCTTAAAAGGTTTGAACTTGGTGAACAAGTCTCTTTAAGCAGCTCCTTTGTCAATTCCAACATTATGCAGAATATTTTCAAATCAGTCTTAACTCTGGCAATACAATTATGTCTTCTCTCAACTTGAGTTTTTCTTCCTAGAGCCCTTTCCAAAGAGTTATAGTTTTCCTTTAGTCAAAACAAACTTCTGTTAAGTTTACCTGAGCACAGATCATGGCTGACATCCTTTCTCGGTCATTTTAGAGGCAAAATTAGAAATGATGTAGTTTGAAAAGAGTATGAGCTCACATTTATCTTTCTATTTGAACACCACAATTTATAAATTTTATTTGTCTTATACTTATTTAAAAGATTTCAAATATATTAAAATTCCATTTCCTGAGCTTCTGTTCAGATTATATCCTCCAAGTAGACTTATCATAATATACTATGTGTTGCTAAAAAATACATTTGTCATGTACAACACTTTGCAATCCCATGGACTGCAGCACACCAGGCTTCCCTGCCCTTCACTATCTCAGTAGTTTGAAAAGAGTATGAGCTCACATTTATCTTTCTATTTGAACACCACAATTTATAAATTTTATTTGTCTTATACTTATTTAAAAGATTTCAAATATATTAAAATTCCATTTCCTGAGCTTCTGTTCAGATTATATCCTCCAAGTAGACTTATCATAATATACTATGTGTTGCTAAAAAATACATTTGTCATGTACAACACTTTGCAATCCCATGGACTGCAGCACACCAGGCTTCCCTGCCCTTCACTATCTCCTAGAGTTTGCTCAAACCCATGTTCATTGAGTCAATGATTCTATCCAACCTTTTCATTCTCTTTTGCCCCTCTCTCATCCTCATTCCCATGTGCCTTCATGGATTACAGCCTTGTCATGGCTAAGGGGCTTGCATAACTCAATGAAGCTATGAGTCATAGCCACCCAAAATGGACAGGTTATAGTGGAGAGTTCTGACAAAATGTGGCCCACTGAAGGAGAGAATGGCAAACCACTCCAGTATTCTTGCCTTGAGAACCTCATGAACAGCATGAAAAGACAAAAACAAACATGCATTTAGATTATAAAAATGTTGACAGTGTCTGTAACATAATTGGAGGCCCACACCTTGGTGTTTGAATGCCTTATCAAGGGTGCGATTGTGGTTTTTCTTTCACAGCCTTGATATATTTCTCTACCTCTCATTCCGTAATCATTTTTGACAACTAAAACTAGAAGCTTTGCTATGTTCCCCTAAAAATGATCACTCTGTTGTTGCTGTTCAGTAGCCTAGTTGTGTCTGACTCTCCTTGACCCCATGGACTGCAGCACCTTCCTGTCCCTCACCATCTCTTAGAGCTTGCCCAAATTCATGTCCACTGAATCTGTGATGTCCACTGGAGGAGGGAATGGCAAACCACTACAGTATTGTTGCCATGAAAACACCATTAACCGTACAAAAAATGATCACTAAAGGACTCTGAATTCTCACAAACAGTACTACACATTTATGGAGATCTATGGAGATAAATAGAAATAAGATAAAATAAAAATAAAGTGGAACTAAATAGCCTCTTGATGAGGGGGGAAGGAAATGAGTGAAAAAGTTGTCTTGTAACTCAATGTTAAAAAAAAAAAATAAGATCATGACATCCAGTTCCATGACTTCATGGCAAATAGATGGGGAAAAAGTGGAAGCAATGATATTTTTTTTTCCTTGGGCTCTACTGCTGACAGTGACTACAACCATGAAATTAAAAGATGCTTTCTCCTTGGAAGAAAAGTTATGACAAATCTAGACAGTGTATTAAAAAGCAGAGACATCATTTGCTGACAAAGGTCTATATAGTCAAAACTATGGTTTTCCAGTAGTCATGAATGGATGTGAGAGTTGGAGGATAAAGAAAGCTGAGCACCAAAGAATTTATGCTTTAAAACTGTAGTGCTGGAGAAAACTCTTGAGAATTCCTTGGACAGCAATGGGATCAAACCAATCAATCCTAAAGGAAATCAACCCTGAATATTCATTGGAACAACTGTTGCTGAAGCTGAAGTTCCAATACTTTGGCCACCTGATGCAAAGAACTGACTCATTAATAAAAGACCCTGGTGCTAGGAAAGATTGAAGGCTAAAAGAGAAGTGGGCAGCAGAGGATGAGATGGTTAGATAGCATCACTGACTCAATGGACATAAATTTGAGCAAACTCCAGGTGATAGTGGAAGACAAAAGTGCCTGGTGTGCTACAGTCCGGGAATTGCAAAGAGTTGGAGATGACTTAGCAACCAAACAGCAACAGGATGAGAATAAATACAATAATAAAAATATGAAGTGTATTTCTGGAGTTTTAAAAATCTCATACATTGAAGAGTTGCCATTTTCTTCTTTTGAAATTAGAAATCTTGTTTTTGAATTATTGAAAAGGGATTTAGAAAGTGATTCCCCACCCAGTAAGACTGAACAAAATAGGGTGGCTCAGATGGCAAAGCATCTGTCTACAATGCGGGAGACCCGGGGTTCAATCCCTGGGTTGGAAGGATCCCCTGGAGAAGGAAATGGCAATCCACTCCAGGACTATTGCCTGGAAAATCCCATGGACAGAGGAGCCTGGTAGGCTACAGTCCATGGGGTCGCAAAGAGTCGGACACGACTGAGCGACTTCACTTCACTTCACTTCACTTCACTTATCTTCAGATTTGCTAGAATGATGTGTTGTTGGAGATAATACAGTTGATTACAAAAACTGGGAAGACCATGTTCCCTGGTGGCTCGGACAGTAAAAAGAATCTGCCTGCAATGCAGGAGACACAGGTTTGATCCCTGGGTTGAGAAGATTCTCTGGAGAAGGGAATGGTTATTCACTCCAGTATTCTGGCCTGGAGAACTTCATGGACAGAGGAGCCTAGAGGGCTACAGTCCAAGGGGTCACAAAGAGTCAGACACAACTAGGTGACTAACACACAAGTTCAAACACACACACACACACACACACACACTGTCATGAGACTGATACTCTTATTTGAGGAAATTTACAGGGGACATTTGGAGAAGGTTAATAAAAAGAAACTATATTGCTTAAAATCATCAGCTCTTTTTAAAATTTTTATTTTATGTTTAATTGGAAGATAATTATACTATTGTGATGGTTTCTGCCATACATGAACATGAATCAGCCACAGGCATACACATGTCCCCTCCCTCTTAAACTTCTCTGTCACCTCCCTCCCCATCCCACCCCTCTAGATTGTCACAGAGCACCAGTTTTGGGTTCCCACTGGCTCTTCCCAATGCAGGAGACCGGGATTAGATCCCTAGCTTGGGGAGATTGCCCAAAGAAAGGAATAAATACCCACTCCAGTATTCTTGCCTGGAAAAAAATTCCATGGACATAGGAGCTTGGTGGGCTAAAGTCCATTGGGTTGCAAAGAGTTGGACATGACTCAGCAACTAATGCGCGCATGCACATGTGCACACACACACACAGTAGTTTTATTCCTAGTTTTTAAAGAAATCTTCATTCTGTTCTCCATAGTGACTATATCAATTTGCATTCCCACTAACAGTGCAAGAGGGTTCTCTTTTTGTCACACCCTTTTCAGCATTTATTATGTGTAGATTTTTTTAATTATTTTTATTTTTTTAGTTTGTTTTGCTTCACAATACTGTATTCATTTTGCTATACATTGACATGAATCAGCCACAAGTATACATGAACTCCCAATCCCGACCCCCACCTCCCCCCTCCCGCCCCTAACGATGGCCTTTCTGACCTGTGGGAGGTGATAGCTCATTGTAGTTTTGATTTGCATTTCTCTAATAATGAGCATTGTTGAGCATCTTTTCATGGCTTTATTAGCCATCTGTTTAGGTCTTATGCCCACTTTTTGACTGGGTTGTTTGTTTTTCTCATATTGAGCTTCATGAACTGCTTATATAATTTGGAGATAAATCTTCGTCAGTTGTTTCATTTGCTAATCTGAAAGTTGTCTTTTTACCTTTCTTATAGTTTCTTTTGTTGTGCTAAAGCTTTTAAGTTTAATTATGTCCCATTTGTTTATTTTTGTTTTTATTTCTAATTTTCTAAGGAGGTAGGTCATAGAGGATCTTGCTATGATTTATGTCAGTGTTCTCTCTATTTTCCTATAAGAGCTTTTTTTTTGACCTGCATGTAAGTGCTTTATTATTTTTTTCTTTAATTTGGTAGCTTTACTTTTATTGGGTTTTTAAAAAATATAATTTCTGGTCTTATCTGTAGGTCTTTAATCTATTTTGAATTTATTTCTGTGTATGGTGTTTGAAAATGTTCTAATTTCATTCTTTTACACATAGCTACCCAATTTTACCAGCATCATTTATTAAAGAGACTGTCTTTTCTCCGTTGTATGTTTTTTCCTCTTTTGTTAAAGATAAGGTGCCCACAGGTGAAAAGATTTATCTCCAGGCTTTTTATATTGTTCCATTGGTCTATATTTCTATTTTTGTGGCAGTACCATAATATCTTGATGACAGCAGCTTTATAGTATATTCTGAAGTAAGTAAGAAGGTTGATTCCTTCAGCTCCATTCTTCTTTCCCAAGATTGCTTTGGCTATTCATGATCTTTTGTGTTTCCATACAAACTGTGAAATTATTTGTGCTAGTTCTATGAAAATACCATTGGTGTAGTTTGATAAGGATTGCATTGAATCTATAGATTGCTTTGGGTAGTGAAGGCATTTTCACAATATTGATTCTTCCAATCCAAGAACATGATATATGTCTCCATCTATTTGTGTCATCTTGAATTTCTTTCATCAATATCTTATAGTTTTCTGCACATATACTTTTCTGCACATATACTTTTCATCTCTGGGTAAATTTATTCCTAAATATTTTATTCATTTTGTTGCAATGATGAATGGGATTTTTTCCTTAATTTCTCTTTCTGGTTTTTCATTGTTAGTGTATAGGAGTGCAAGGGATTTCTGTGTATTAATTTTGTATCCTGTGATTTTACTATATTCATTGATTAGCAGTAGCGATTTTCTGCTGGCATCTTTAGGGTTTTCTATGAAAAGAATCATGTGATCTGAAAACAGTGAGAGTTTTACTTATTTTCCAATCTGGATTCCTTTTATTTTTTGTTTTCTCTGATTGCTGTGGCTAAGACTTCCAAAATTATGTTTAATAGTAGTGGTGAGAGTGAGCATCCTTGTTTTGTTCCTGGTTTTAGAGGAAATGTTTCCAGTGTTTCACCATTAAGAATAATATTTGCTGCAGGTTTGTTGTATACGGCCTATCAACTCTTTTTTGATTTCTTCATTTAGCTTGGAAGTAGAAATTAAATAGAAATTTCAATAGAAATTACAGGAATTTGGACCAAAAACATTTACTTTGGCTTTAGGTCTCTGTGTACCTGTGCAGAGTGTGATAAAATGAAATAGATGTGGTAACTGAAAGAAGTAAATACAATCTAAGTGGATCTCTGTGTACCTGTGCAGAGTGTGATAAAATGAAATAAATGTGGTAACTGAAAGAAGTAAATACAATATCAGTGGATTTCAGATAGCTGTAAAATTGGACTCATGCTAAATATTACAGTGGAAGTTTACACAATAGAAAAATGCATTTCTAATGGAAGGAAGATGGAAATAATTCTATATATTTGGAATACATTTAAACACAATTTTGAGTTAGAAAAGAGAGAAGTTATTAGAGCAAGGGGACAAGAAACTGATTTATTGGCCAGAAGGGCAATGAAAATGCTTCCTTTACATATTTTAAATCTGACTCAGAAACAGGATTTAGTAATTGAGGAGAAGAACTTCAAAGATGAATAATGGTAAAATATTTATTTGGCTTTAAAATTTGTTATGCTGTTTATTTTCTGTGCTGATTAATTTTTTGCATGTGGTAATTAAAAATGAGAAAAACTTCTACCATGTTTAAGAGAAGTTATATAATACTGAGGAATATCTTTATGTCAAAATGATTTTGCACTTTGTATCTTATAACACATAAAAATAGAGACATTTTGGACATTCTTTTCATCTTTATCATATACTGTCAGTTTTAAGAAAGCCTGTTTCAAATATTCCACAGAAAAGATTGGCATGATCCCATGAGTGGAGTCTGAGAAATACTGCCCAGGGGAAATAAAAAACATGTGAGATTTGAAGAGTCTCTGAATCTGATTGGAACTACACATAAGTTCTTGGCATCACAGCTCTCCTTAGGAGACAATGCAACAAACAGGACTGACGCTCAAGCCACACACATGTAAAGACGGATATTGGATGATATCCATTATCATAACACTGGAGAAATGGATTTCCCCGATATAGTACAAAAGTCATAAGTCAAGAAATACCTGGAGTAACAGGCAATTTTGGCCTTGGAGTACAGAATGAGGCAAGGCAAAGGCTAATAGAGATTTGCTAAGAGAATGCACTGGTCATAGCAAACACCCTCTTCCAACAACACAAGAGAAGACTCTACACATGGACATCATCAGATGGTCAATACTGAAATCAGATTGATTATATTCTTTGCAACCAAAGATGGAGAAGTTCTATACAGTCACTAAAAATAAGACTGGGATCTAACTATGGCACAGATCATGAACTCCTTATTGCCAAATTGAGCCTTAAATTGAAGAGAAGGTAGGGAAAAACCACTAGACCATTCAGGTATGCCCTAAATCAAATCCCTTATGTTATACAGTGGAAGTGAGAAATAGATTCAAGGGATTAGATCTGATAGACAGAGTGCCTGAAGAATTATAGATGGAGGTTTGTGACCTTGTACAGGAGGCAAGGATCAAGACCATCGCCAAAGAAAAGAAATGCAAAAAGGCAAAATGGTTGTCTGAGGATGCCTTACAAATAGCTGTGAATAGAAGAGAAGTGAAAGGCAAAGGAGAAAAGGAAAGACATACCCATTTTAATACAGTGTACCAAATCATAGCAAAGAGTGATAAGAAAGCCTTCCTCAGTGATCAGTGCAAAACAGTAGAGCAAAACAATAGAATGGGGAAGTCTAGAGATCTTTTCAAGAAAATTAGAGATGCCAAGGGAACATTTCATGCAAAGATGGGCACAGTAAAAGATAGAAATGGTATAGACCTAACAGCAGAAGATATTAAGACAATGTGGCAAGAATACACAGAAGAACTGTACAAAAAAGATTTTCATGACCCAGATGATCACAATGGTGTGATCATCAGCCTAGAGCCAGACATCCTGGAATGTGAAGTCAAGTGGGCCTTAGGAAGCATCACTACAAACAAAGCTGGTGGAGGAATTACAGTTGAGCTATTTCAAATCTTGAAAGATGATGCTGTGAAAGTGCTGCACTCAATATGTCAGCAAATTTGGAAAACTTAGCAGTGGCCACAGGACTGGAAAATGTCAGTTTTCATTCCAATCTCAAAGAAAGGCAATGCCAAAGAATGACCAAACTACTACACAATTGCACTCATCTCACACGTTAGTAAAATGCTCAAAATTCTCCAAGCCAGGCTTCAACAGTATGTGAGCCGTGAACTTCCAGATGTTCAAGCTGGATTTAGAAAAGGCAGAGGAACCAGAGATCAAATTGCCAACATCTGCTGAATCATGGAAAAAGCAAGAGAGTTCCAGAAAACCATCTACTTCTGCTTTATGGACTATGCCAAAGCCTTTGACTGTGTGGACCACAACAAACTGTGGAAACTCTTACAGAGATGGGAATACCAGACACCTGGCCAGCCTCTTGAGAAATCTGTATGCAGGTCAGGAACCAACTGTTAGAACTGGACATGGAACAATAGACGGTTTCCAAATAGGGAAAGGATTACATCAAGACTGTATATTGTCACCCTGCTTCTTTAACTTATATGCAGAGTACATCATGAGAAACAGTGGGTGTATAAAGCACAAGCTGGAATCAAGATTTCTAGGAGAAATATCAATAACCTCAGATATGCAGATGACACCACACTTATGGCATAAAGCAAAGAGGAAGTAAAGAGCTTCTTGATGAAAGTGAAAGAGGAGAGTGGAAATGTTGGCTTAAAGCTCAACATTCAGGAAACTAAGATCATGGCATCTGGTTCCAGTACTTCATGGCAAATAGATGGGGAAACAGTGGAAACAGGGACAGACCTTATTTTTTTATTTTTTGGCTCCAAAATCACTGCAGATGGTGACTACAGCCATGAAATTAAAAGACAGTTGCTTCTTGGATGAAAAGTTATGACCAACCTAAACAGCATATTAAAAAGCAGAGACATTACTTTGCCAACAAAGGTCTATGTAGTCACAGCTATGGTTTTTCCAGTAGTCATGTATGGATGTGAGAGTTGGACTATAAAGAAAGTTGAGCAGAAAACAATTGATGATTTTGAACTGTGCTGTTGGAGAAGACTCTTGAGAGTCCCTTTTTCTGCAAGGAGGTCCATCCTAAAGGAAATCAGTGCTGAATATTCATTGGAAAGGCTGATACTGAAACTGAGACTCCAATACTTAAGCCACCTGATGCGAAGAACTGACTCAGTGGAAAAGACCCTGATGCGGGGGGAAGGATTGAAGGCAGGAGGAGAAGGGAACGACAGAGGATGAGATGGCTGAATGGCATCACTGACTTAATGGACGTGAATTTGAGTAAGCTCCAGATGTTGGTGATGGACATGGAGGTCTCTTGTGCTGCAGTCCATGGGGTCGTGAAGAGTCGGACAGTATCAAGCAACTGAACTGACTGAGTATAGTACACGTCCAGTAAGAAAAAATTAATTGTGATAGAAAAGTATTAAAAAAAATATTGGGAGTTCATTCATTTGCCCTCTAACTTTGTTTCTTCTTTCTTCTTCCAGCATGAGAATTTTAGTTACTTGAAGAGGCAAGTTAAAATTTTTATCTACAGTGTTTGTTCTCACTGTATCAAATGCAAATGCATTTAAGACTGTTGACTGTTGTATGAATGAACCTCCAGCAGCTTGAGAATGACAACTGCTGGTGGAAAAAGTCAAGGAATTGTTTACCATATGTGAATGAAGATATGACTAGGATATCCTTCCTGTGCATGTTATTTCTGTCCTTATTTTAAGTATACCACAATTTCCATTGTACCAATCATATCCTCCTTAATAAAGAGGGTTCTCTGATGTCATGAATCTCTCTTCATTCTCTCCTCCATTGGAGATTTTCCCCGATTCATTGTTCTGTTGACATTCTTATATAACTGCACTTTTTGCCTTCGTAGCTTCCATGTATTTGCCTGTTATGACTGCCTGTTATTTCTCACTATTTTGATTCAGACATTATCATTAAAAGACAATTTTACATTTGAAGCAGAGTAAATTATACAAGTGTATCTGATGTGCATGCACCCACCATTCAAAGCAAGGAATTTTCAGCATTGTCTCTTATATCTGGCTACTGAAACATGGCAAACTTTGTAACTTTGTATAAGCATGAATACTTACATGCATTCACACACAAACACTGTCTCTTTCAGTGGACTTCTGTAGAGCCTACATCTCTTTCTTGATTTTATTGTTTGTCTTTATTTTCTGAACTGTGATCTGTTTGGTCTCAATTTCTTTCATCTTTCAAAGTAATATTCAGGCTTCTGATGAAACTTTTTTTTTTCCTAACAGACTTACTTTGATCTAAGTTCATGCCTTTTCTTTCTCTGTAGCCTATAACTTCCATTAAGAAGATGTTTCTAGCATAAATAGTAATTCCTACTGGCAGGAAACTTGAAAGAATTTTAGAATCCCCCATTGGATGTGAATAATAATAAAAGTTCATCTTCCTCCACTTAGAAATCTTGCTCTTCTGTAAATATAAGGCAATCAGTAGCAATCAAGTGACTTGGAAGACAACTTCCATATTTATTAAATGCTTTAGAGATGTTAGAGAAAATTCTGAAAACTATATTAGAGGAGCTCAGGTTTTGTTTTGTTTTTTTTTTTTTTGGTCTTGTTAATATTCTACTTTTCAAGAATTTCACTTTATATTTAATTCAAACTTTTGCAAAACCTAAATCAACTCTCTGTTTCTGTAGGAAATTTTATGTGAGTTTTACTGCATTTTAGAAAGGTGATCCATACCAGTTTTCATTATATAAATCTGGAAATTCAGAGCATGTGATCTGCAACAGGACTATGAAGAATATTAGGTCATACCTTCACTGGGTTTCCCTGGTGGCTAGATGATAAAGAATCTGCCTGCAATGCAGGAGACCCAGGTTCAATCCTTGGGTTGGGAAAATCCCCTGGAGAAGGAAATGGCAACCCGCTCCAGTATACTTGCCTGGAGAATCCCATAGGCAGAGGAGCCTGATGGGCTACAGTATATGGGATCACAAAGAATTGGACGTGACTGAGCGACTAATACACACATATCTTCACCAGTACTTTTTCTCTTTAAAGTAAATATATCTCAATTTAAAATGAGCCAAACAGGCATAATGATGGCTTCAGTAGATGCCACTAATACATATAAAACACGTATATCAATTTGGTCCACAGTTTTACCAAACCAAACTTGGGTCTATTAGCCTGTACGCAGTGAAGCCAATCTACTGAAGCTTGGTTGTGGTGACAGAAAGTGCAACTATGACCGTAAGCACCAAGAAAGGAATTGTTGTTCATTATGGGTGGCTAATATTCAGAATTTCCCAGCTGCACAATGGCTTTCAGGGAAATATTTTTAAAGGTAGGGTGAGGGAAGGGGTTGTGGATTGCATGATAAGCTTATGGATATTCTTTTGATTTGTTGTTGGTGAGGTCATTGTGAGAAACAAACTTATCAACCTTCTATTTCTACTGGTTTGGGGGTCTAACTGCTTGTGGTCAGCATACTTCTTCAAGCTAGTGGTGGTTTCAGTATCTGTAAAATAGCTCAAGGACTGTTGTTGCTCTTCAGTTGCTAGGTCATGGCCACTCTTGGTGACCCCATGAACTGCAGCACTATAGGCTCCCCTGTCCTTTGTTATCTCCCAGAGTTTGTTCAGATTTGTGTCCATTGAGTTGGTGATGGACCATTTCATTCTCTGCCATCCCCTTCTCCTTTTACCTTCAATCTTTCTCAACATCAGGGTCTTGTCCAATGCATCAGCTCTTTTCAACAGGCAGCCAAAGTACTGGAGCTTCAGCATCAGTCCTTCTGATGAATATTCAGGGTTTATTTCCTTTAGGATTGACTGGTTTGATCTCCTTGCAGCCCAAGGGGCTCTCAAGAATCTTATCCAGCAACACAATTTGAAAGCATCATATTGTTATCTATATGTTCCTCTTGAGGTCCTTGAGTTTATTTAATGGCTAAGCTATTATTTTTTCTTTTGCCTAACTGTTTTCCTTTGTTTCTACATTGTCTCACTTCTCTGATTAATTTTTTCCCCTTGAAACTTGAGGAAGGTCTAAGAGACTAAAGATTTTCAACAAACAAGAGGCAGGCAGAGGACATGAAGACAGGGAGAGGTCTGTTCCAGGAAGGCCTCCTGCTCTGTTACATTAGTACCATAATTTCTAGACTTTGTCTATGATAGTTTATTTTGGATCTGATTCTATATAAGGACATATAGGGACATTCATCAGAACAACATCTAGATGATTTCTGGCCATTGTTTCAACCTTTTGGTCTTAGAAGAGCAGGGCAATTGTATTCATCTGACTCTGAAATTGACATGTTTATTCTAAATGTCTAATTTTTTGATAGACCTATCTAGTTACTAGTTCTACTAGCTGATTAGTTTGGGATGTTATAAATCTAGTTATATTACTTTAATCCTCATTTTTATTTTTATTTTCAAGTTTTATCTTTCTAAGGTTCTGATTGATAGTGACTATGTTCTAATATTTGATGTATTTCCTCTCCAGTTATTTTATCCACATTGGTGGTCCATTATTCTGTTATTTGTTTTCCATTTTGGGAACCAAACTCTTAGACCAATGAATATTATTTGTGAGAACAACTATGAATAACTTCTTAGTGATTTTCCTGTATGTTACATTTCTTTATCAATTGCATTGTTTATGACTTAGTTGATTTGCCCTTCTCCCTCTGTACAGATGGGCTATCTTTTGTCTACATGCCCATTTAAATTCTTGTTTTCTTCATAGTTATTAGATTGACCATTTTTAGTTTTTTTGTTTTTGTTTTTCTTGTTTGTTTGTTTTCTGACAGAGTTTCCTTTTTCTGTGTGTTTTAAAGTTTAATTGATTATGTGACCTGTATTTGTACAATATGGCAGATGTGGTCTGTTATTCTGTCTCATGAAGTTTACTTCTCCTTATGGCAGATGTCTCCATGATTCAAGTGCAAGAAAAGCAGTGTTCTTTTATTTTCTCAACTAAAAACTTTCTCCATATGCTTACTGGATTCTGAGATATCTTAAGTTCAGTTTTTAAAGAGATTAAAAGTAGGGGTTTACCCTGGCTTGTAATAACTAGAGTATGATTGCTTCCCAGCTATATTTTTAATGTGTATTTTTCTAATATATTAGAGAAATTGTTAGTATTTTGAGTAGTTTATTTAATGGAATCTCAAGTGCCTCCAAAGACCTTCCTCAAGTTCTAATCAAGTTCCCTCAAGTATAGCTCCTTCCTCAGAGGTGCTGTTCTTATATGAGTTTTCATAACAGTATCACCTACATGTAAACCTGATAAAAATGTATATTACACATGTAAATAAGCACATAGTTCACCCATGCTCCCATTCATAACTTCATAATAATTATATTGTGTCTCTATAGTCTTTGCTTGGTTTAGCTGTTTAGCTATTGTCTGTAGTTAGCCATCTGCTCCTCCGTCCTGTAAATATCTCAGTAACAATTGTAACCTCTCTGGGATCTGCATTTAGTCGAATTTAATCTGTCATTTTATCTTTCTGATGACAGACCTGTTCTTTTCTATATCTTCTGCAGTGTTGATCTTAGATATGATTAGTATCAGGCTTCCCTAAAAGCTCAGTTGGTAAAGAATTCACCTGCAATGCAGGAGATCCCGGTTCAATTCCTGGGTCAGGAAGATCCGCTGGAGAAGGGATAGGCTACCCACTCCAGTATTCTTGGGCTTCCCTTGTGGCTTAGCTGGCAAAGAATCCACCTGCAACGTGGGAGACCTGGGTTCAAGCCCTGGGTTGGGAAGATTCCCTGCAGAAGGGAAAGGCTACCCACTCCAGTATTCTAGCCTGGAGAATTCCATGGACTTTATAGTCCATGGGGTTGCAAAGAGTCAGACATGACTGAGTGACTTTCACTTCACTTCATGATTAATGTACAGAAGTTGGCTGTGTTATCCACACCCTTGTTTCTATGAGTTTTATGGAGATACAGATAAGACAACCCTCATGTGTTGATGCTGAAAAGGCATTGCAGCATCACACAGACACTTAAGTCAGAATTCATGAACTTAAATAGTTTATGTTAGAGTTCTTCCTAAATTAATTCAATTTTCTTAACTCCCATATTACAAAGAAAATTAATTATTTGTGTATTTATTGCTTTCTTAAAATATACTTATTGGCTTTCTTCTATGTGCACTGCCTGGAGTATGACGGGAAACAGAAGCCCCAAACAATTGATGCCCTAGGCACCTCTTTGACAGCATCTGTCTCTCCTTTACCCTACTGAAGCCATGCTGACCTCCTTCCTATTTTGGAGCACTCTCAGTATGCTTCAGGTCAGGCTTTCACCTTCACTGTCAGCTCTGTCTGGGACTTACTTCTCCCAGAGATTAGTATATCTTATTTCTTCCTTTATTCTGCTTTATACTGGACTATCACTTTCTCCAACAAGAAAGAAACTCCATATGGTAACTGTGGACTGTGTCAACTTAGAAAAGTTAGAACTATGTTCTTTAGAATTCTCTCCCTGTTTTTCCAGTAATAGTTGGGCTCAATAGAAATGTGTGTAAAATGTGAAGGCTAACATGAAGAAGCAGCAATCCCGATGCTGTGAAGATTGGCCTAATAATCAGATCTGGCTGCAAGTTTGTACACTGTTGTTGATGTACCAGCTCATCTCATTAGTGCAGAACAAAGTTGCACTCAGCTCTTTCAGCCCTGGGCCTGAACGACTGAACAACAAACTATTATTTTAGGCATTGAGAAGACTATGATGAATAAACCTTTGCCTTCAAATAGCATTTATTTATAGAGTAGGTGTAGATATTAAATCCTTAAACACATTGTGTGTGTGTGTGTGTGTGTGTGTGTGTGTGGCAGTGACAAGGGCTATAATAAAAAAATGAAACACAGGAAAAAAGGTAGTGACAAAGAGTAAGTCTAGACAAGGCCATCCTGGGAAGCATTTCAGAGGGAGAAATCAAAGTTAAAAACATATATTTGTGAGTGGTGCAGTTCTTCTGGTGCTTCGAGCCAAAGGGTTTGATGGAATCACACAGAGTAAGAGTAGATAGAGAAGAGGTACAAAGATTGGACTCTAGGATACACCATAATTTAAAGGTTGTGAAAAGTTAGATGGTCCAGCAAAGAAGACCAAGGGAGTGACTACTGATGTAGGGAGAAATTAATGAGCCTGCACTGATTCAGAAGTCAGCAGGGGAGAGTACTTCAAGAAAGAAATATTTAATAATTTGTTGAGTAACTAAGCACTCTGTTTCAAAACCTCCTGAGATATAAAATGAGGATATATGATATTGAACTTTGGCAATGCAGAATTTATGATATACAGACATATCTCATTTTATTTTACTGCACTTTGTGGATATTGCATCTTTTTCAATTTTAAAAGGGTTATGGAAACTTTGCATCAGGCAAGTCTATTGATGCCATTTTTTTTCCAACCGCATTTGCTCACTTTGTCTCTGAGTCCAGCATTTTTATAATTTTATTTATTTGCTTTTGTTTGTGCTGGTTCTTTGCTGCATGGATGGGGGCTACTCTTCATTGCCTTGCCTGGGCTTCTCATTGTGATGGCTTCTCTTGTCGAGGAGCATGGGCTCTAGGCTGTGCAGGCGTCAATAGTTGCAGTTCTTGGGCTATCGAGCATATAGGCTCAGTAGTTGTGGTGCACGGGCTTGTGTGGCCTGTCGGATCTTCCTGGATCAGGGACTGAACCCATGTTTCCTGCATTGACAGGCAAATTCTTTACCACTGAGCCACCAGGGAAACTCTGTGTGTCAGATTTTGTTAATGATGGCAATATTTCAAATTTTTCATCATTATTACATTTTTTATGGTGTTCTGTGATCAGCCATCTTTAATGTTACCATTGTAATTTTTTGGGGGGTGCCACAAAGTGCCTATTTAAGACAGCAAGCTTTATTGTTTAACGTGTGCATTCTCATTGTTGCGCTGACCGGCTATTGCCCCATCTCACTCCCTCCCTCGGTCCTCCTTAATTCTTGAAACACGACAGTATTGAAATTAGGCCAGTTAATAACCCTACAATGTCCTCTAAGTGTTTTAAGTGAAAGGAAAGTCACACAGTCACACAACTTTCACTTTAAATCAAAAGCTAGAAATGATTTAAGCTTTTTTTGTCTTGTTTTGTTTCCCTTTAGAAGTTTTGTCAAAAGCCAAGACAGGTTGAAAACTAGGCCTCTTATGCCAAGCAGTTAACCAAGTTATAAATACCTATCAGTTCAGTTCAGTTCAGTTGCTCAGTCATGTCCGACTCTTTGCGACCCAATGAATCACAGCATGCCAGGCTTCCTATAAAAGGTAAAATTCTTGAAGGAAATTAAAAGTGTTACTCCAGTGAACACAAGAATGACAAGAAAATGAAACAAACTTGTTGCTATGTTTTAGCAGTCTAGATAGAAGATTAAAGCAGCCACAACATTCTCTTAAGCTACAGCCTAAATCCAGAGCGAGGCCCCAACTCTCTTCAATTCTATGAAGGCTAGGATAGGGAAGAAAGTTTAAGTTGATTCATGAGGTTTAAGGAAAGAAACCATCTCTACCATAAAAGTGCAAGGCGAAGCAACAGTGCTGATGTAGAAGCTGCAGCAAGTTATCCAGATCTACCTGAAATAATTAATGAAAATGACTACATTAACAAAATACATATAGATGAAACAGCCTTATATTGAAGGAATATATAACCCAGGACTTTCATAGTAAGAGAGGAGAAGCCAATGCTTACCCTCAAACGATAGGCTGACTTTCTTGTTGGGAACTAAGGCAGCTGGTGACTATAAATTGAGGCCAATCTAATTATTGTTCTAAAAACCCTACAGCTATTCAGAATTATGCTCAATCTACTCTGTTCTTTAGAAATGAAACAATGAAGCCTAGATGAAAACACATCTGTTTACAACATGAGAGAGAGAGAATGAAGTCACTCAGTTGTGTCCAACTCTTTGTGATCACTTGGACTGTAGCCTACCAGGCTTCTCCACCCATGGGATTTTCCAGGCAGAAGTACTGGAGTGGTTTGCCATTTCCTTCTCCAGGGGATCTTCCCAACCCAGGGATTGAACCCAGGTCTCCTGCATTGCAGGCAGATGCTTTACCCTCTGAGCCACCAGGGAAACCTGTTCACAACATGGTTTATGAATGTTTTAGGCTTATTGTTGAGAACTACTGCCTAGGGGAAAAAATCTTTTAAAAATATGCTTATTGACAATGCACCTGGTTACTCAAGAGCTGTGATGGAAATGTATAAGAATTATGGTATTTTCATGCCTGCCAACACAGCATTCATTCTGCAACCCATAGATCAAGGAGTCATCTCAATTTTCAAGTTTTATTATCATTAAAAAATTTTTTTGTTAAGGTTGTGGCTGCCATAGATAGTGATTCCTATGATGGATCTGGGCAGCATGAACTGAAAATTTTCTGGAATCAGTATTCTAGATGCCATTAAAAATATTTTTGATTTATGAGAAGAAGTGAAAATATCAACATTAACAGGAGTTTGAAAGTAATTGATTCCAAACCTCATGGATGACTTTGAGAAAATCAAGACTTCAGTGGAGGAAGTACTAGAGAGGTGGTGGAAATAGCAAGAGGATTAGAATTAGAAGAGAAGCCCAGAGATCTGGCTGAATTGCTGCAAGATATGATAAAACTTTTATTTCTTCTTATGGCTGATCAGTATTCCATTAAATGGATGTACTGTATTTTCCTCTATGTAGTTCCATGTTGATGGCTATTTTGGTGGTTTCCAGTTGTGAGCGGGAAACATAATACAAATTATTTTGTGCCACATATGCTTTTCTTTTTCCTGGATAATTACATTGAAATGAACTTCTAGCTCAAATTTTACTTGTTTAAAGCTGAGCAGTTTTCCAAAAAGTGGTTGTAGCATTTCCAGCAGTGAATGAATTCCAGTTTTGTTTGCATTAAAGTTCCATTTTTCAAGTTAACACTTGAAATTGTCAGTCTTCCAAATTTTAGCCATGCTTGTAAGTGAAGTGATAATTCACTAAATTATCTTACTGATGACTAATGATGTTGCTCATCCTATGAAATATCTATCCAAGTCTTTGCCCACCCCTCCTTCACTTTCTGTGTTATTTTCTTTTGATTATTGCTTCGTAAAAATATATGTTCTGGATACCATTCTTGGTGAATTTGTATATAGCAAATATTTTCTTCAAGTCTTTCCCTTGCATTTTTCCTTTCTTGATGGAGATTTTTGATGAGCAACCATTTTTAATTTTATTAAAATTTAATTTTTCATTTTTTAATTTTATGATTCATTTTTATGTGCTCCATTTCACAAAGTTGCAAAGGTACTTCCTATTTTTAAACAACTTTATCTTTGTTATTTAATATCTGGATCTATAATTGATCTGAAATGAATTTTGATTTTAGTTCATGGTTCACTTGTTTCTTATGTATATCCAGTTTTTCCAGCACAAGTTTTCAAAAATCTTTTGCTCATTTAAGTACCTTAGAATATCTGTTGAAAATCTAATAATTGCAATTTTGTAGATTTATAAGGTGTCTGTAAAATCTAAACACATACAACTATTTTATAACTTTCAGTTATATGATAATATATATTCTTTATTATATACTTACCAGTGTTTCTAAAATCTATTGGTCACATATATCTAATATTTGATTCTGTTCTACTGAGTTACTTGTCTGTCCTTTCACCATTGCCACGTTGTTGTTGCTGCCATATCATTACAGTAAGTCTAAAATCAGGAAGTACTTTGTTTTTATTTTTTGAAATAATCTTGGTTACTCTAGGTCATGTATAATACAAACTCTTAAATCACTTTTTCAATTTCTACTAAAAAAGTTTACTATAATAAATTTATAGATTAATTTGGGAAACTGAAAGCTTAATGTATCTTCCAAACTAAAAACACAATGTATATTTCCATTTATTTGTCTTTACTTTTCACAAAAAGTATTGTATAGAGTTTATTTTATAGTTCTTGCACATATTAAGCAATTGTTCCTAAGTATCATTTTGTTATTGTAAATGACATTTTCAAAAATTTCAATTCTAATCACTTGTTGCTAGTATGTAGAAATATACTTATTATTTGCATACAGAATTTGAGTCCTTCAACCTTGATAAATTGGCTTATTAATTCTAGTAGCTGCTTTTAATGCTACTTAGAGTTTTCTTTGTGTTCAATGAATGTCATATACAAATGGAAACATGTTTTTCTTTTTCCTTTTCAATCTTTTATCATTTTTTCTTGTTTTATTGCAGTGGCTAGAACTTACAGCACAATGTTGAAGGAAAGCCATGATAATGATCTCATTGCTGTGTTCCCATTCTTAGGAAATGGCTTTCAGTCTCTTCCTATTAGCTATGGTTTTAACTTTTGGTTTTTCAGTAGATACATTTTATCAGATTGAAGTAGTTTCCTTTTATTCCTACTTTGCTGAGAATTTTTATCATGAATGAGTACTGGATCATGCTAAATAAACTCAGCAGTGGCCACAGGACTGGAAAAGGTCAGTTTTCATTCCAATCTCAGAGAAAGGCAATGCCAAAGAAAGCTCAAACTACCGCACAATTGCACTCATCTCACATGCTAGTAAAGTAATGCTCAAAATCTCCAAGCCAGGCTTCAGCAATATGTGAACCGTGAACTTTCTGATGTTCAAGCTGGTTTTACAAAAGGCAGAGGAACTAGAGATCAAATTGCCAATATCCGCTGGATCATGGAAAAAGCAAGAGAGTTCCAGAAAAACATCTATTTCTGCTTTATTGACTATGTCAAAGCCTTTGACTGTGTGGATCACAATAAACTGTGGAAAATTCTGAGAGAGATGGGGATACCAGACCACCTGACCTGCCTCTTGAGAAATCTGTATGCAGGTCAGGAAGCAACAGTTAGAACCGGGCGTGGAACACTGGTTCCAAATAGGAAAAGGAGTACATCAAGGCTGTATATTGTCAACCTGCTTATTTAACTTCTATGCAGAGTACATTATGAGAAATGCTGGACTGGAAGAAACACAAGCTGGAATCAAGACTGCCGGGAGAAATATCAATAACCTGAGATATGTAGATGACACCACCATTATGGCAGAAAGTGAAGAGGAACTAAAAAGCCCACCACGCTAATGGCAGAAACTGAAGAGGAACTAAAAAGCCCACCACGCTTATGGCAGAAACTGAAGAGGAACTAAAAAGCCTCTTGATGAAAGTGAAAGAGGAGAGTGAAAAAGTTGGCTTAAAGCTCAACATTCAGAAAACAAAGATCATGGCATCTGGTCCCATCACTTCATGGCAAATAGATGGGGAAATAGTGGAAACAGTGTCAGAATTTATTTTTTTGGGCTCCAAAATCACTGCAGATGGTGACTGCAGCCATGAAATTAAAAGACGCTTACTCCTTGGAAGAAAAGTTATGAGCAACCTAGATAGTATATAGAAAAGCAGAGACATTACTTTGCCGACTAAGGTCCGTCTAGCAAGGCTATGGTTTTTCCAGTAGTCATGTATGGATGTGAGAGTTGGACTGTGAAGAAGACTGAGTGCCAAAGAATTGATGGTTTTGAACTGTGGTGTTGAAGAAGACTCTTGAGAGTCCCTTGGACTGCAAGGAGATCCAACCAGTCCATTCTGAAGAGATCCACCCTGGGATTTCTTTGGAAGGAATGATGCTAAAGCTGAAGCTCCAGTACTTTGGGCACCTCATGCGAAGAGTTGACTCCTTGGAAAAGACTCTGATGCTGGGAGGGATTGGGGGCAGGAGGAGAAGGGGACGACAGAGGATGAGATGGCTGGATGGCATCACTGACTCGATGGACGTGAGTCTCAATGAACTCCGGGACAGGTGGTGATGGACAGGGAGGCCTGGCGTGCTGTGATTCATTGGGTCGCAAACAGTTGGACATGACTGAACGACTGAACTGAACTGAAATGTTTTATTTGCATCTACTAAGATAATAGCATGATTTCTTGTTCTGTTATTGTTATTAATAACATTCTTCCTGTTTCATATTTTGGAATTTTTTCACAGTGCTCCTTTTGTATTTCAAAAGTCTTTCTTGCAGCTTCCTTGAAGGAATGTGCCTTGGCTTCCTGCAACAACAGGGCAGTGCCAGACTTCTGATATGAAATGAGTTCAGCCAAGCCTCAGGCAGGCAGCAGTCATTTCTGTTCTCTGAGTGATGGCTGAGTGGTGGCAGCAGCCCGTTCTCCAGGCCCATTCCCTGTGGGCTTCTGTAGTTGGTGAGAGTGACTCAGCTTCTGCCTGGGCCAGTTCTGCACTGTGCTTCTGCAGTGTTTACCACCTCCCTCATGAGTTCCGCAGTGTATCTCTCTAACTTGTCTGCAAGTTTGCTCTAGTGTATTTCTGAAGGGTTTTCATAAATTCATTGAGGTTCATAATATTCTTGAAGAGATATATCCCCTTTCAACCAAAGTATGCAGAACTGATTTTGTTTTACTTCAGACTATATGCAGATGTCTGAATATTTTTGTACTTCATCTTAGTGTGAATGTACCAGAGTTTGCCAAGTTTAATACTCAGGAGTGGGATTATTATGTAATGAAAAGTGTTTTCAAAGGAGATTATATCTTTCAACACTTTCTACCAAAAAGTGTTTCCATTGCCTTGTACGATACCCGACCTTACTGACTGACCTTCAATCTAGCTAGCCTGGTGGGTGTAAAATGACATCTTACTGTGATTTTGTTTAGTAAGACTTTGAGTAAAAATGAGATTAAGCATCTTTTGATTTGTTTCTTGATCAAGAGCAATGCCAAAGAATGTTCAAACTACTATACAATTGCATTCATTTCACATGCTAGCCAAGATCATGCTCAAAATCCTTTAAGCAAGGCTTCAATAGTATATGAACCAAGAACTTCCAGATGTGCAAGCTGAATTTAGAAAAGGAGAGGAATCGAAGATAAAATTGCCAACATCTGTTGGATCATAGAAGAATTGCAGGCAAGAGAATTTCAGAAAAACTTCTACTCCTGCTCCATCGACTATGCTAAAGCCTTTGACTGTGTGGTCAACAACAAACCGTGGAAAATTCTTAAAGAGATGAGAATACCAGACGATCATACCTGCCTCCTGAAAAAACCTGTGTGCAGGTAAAGAAGCAATAGTTAGAACCAGACATGGAAAAAAGGACGGGTTCAAAATTGGAACAAGGGTATATAAAGGCTGTATATTTTCACTCTGCTTATTTAACTTGCGTGCAGTTAAACACAGAGTACAACATGCAAAAAACCAGGCTGGATAAAGCTTAAGCTGGAATCAAGATTGCGGGGAGAAATATCAATAACCTCAGATACGGATTCCCTCATAGATCAGCTGGTAAAGAATCTTCCTGCAATACAGGAGACCCTGGTTCAATTCCTGGGTTACAAAGATCCCCTGTGGAAAGCATAGGCTACCCACTCCAGTAATTGTTGGCTTCCCTGATGTCTCAGATGGTAAAATATCTGCCTGCAATGTGGGAGACTTCAGTTTGATCTCTGGGTTGGGAGGATCTCCTGGAGAAGGAAATGGCTACCCACTCTAATATTCAAGCCTGGAGAATTCCATGCACAGAGGAGCCTGACAGGCTAGTCCATGGGGTCACAAAGAGTTGGACATGACTTGCACTTCACTTCAGATATGCAGATGACACCACCCTCAACGCAGAAAGTGAAGGGAACTAAAGAGCCTCTTGATCAAGAAGAAAGAGGGGAGTTAAAAGCTGGTTTAAAACTCAACATTCAGAAAATTAAGATCATGGCATCTGGTCCCATCACTTCATGGTAAACTGATGGGGAAACAATGGAAACAGTAACAGAGTTTGTTTCCTTGGGCTCCAAAATCACTATGGATGATCACTGCAGCCATGAAATGAAAAGGTGCTTGCCACTTGAAAAAAAGCTATGACAAACCTAGACAGTATGGCTAATTTATGTTGATGTTTGACAGAAAACAACAAAATTCTGTAAAACAATTATCCTTCAATTAAAAAAGAGAGAGAGAACTATTACTTTGCCAACAAGGTCTGTATAGTCAAAGGTATGGCTTTCCAATAGTCATGTATAGATGTGAGAGTTGGACCATTAAGAAGGCTGAACACCGAAGAATTGATGCATTTGAAATGTGGTGTTGGAGAAGATTCTTCAAAGTCCCTTGGACAACCAGGAGATCAAACCAGTCAATCCAAAACAAAATCAACCCTGAATGTTCATTTAAAGGACTGATGTTGAAGCTGAATGAAGCTCCAATACTTTGGCCACCTGATGCAAAGAGTCTGCTGCTGCTGTTGCTAAGTTGCTTCAGTCGTGTCCGACTCTGTGTGACCCCATAGACGGCAGCCCACCAGGCTCTTCTGTCCCTGGGATTCTCCAGGCAAGAACACTGAAGTGGGTTGCCATGTCCTTCTCCAATGCATGAAAGTGAAAAGTGAAAGTTAAGTCACTCAGTTGTGTCCGACTCTTTGCGATCTCATGGACTGCAGCCTACCAAGCTCCTCCGTCCATGAGATTTTCCAGGCAAGAGTACTACTGATTACTAAAACCCTGTTGCTGGGAAATATTGAAGACAGGAGGAGAAGGGGATGACAGCGGATGAGATGGTTGGATGGCATCACTAACTCAATGGACCTGAGTTTGAGCAAATGCTGGGAGATGGTGAAGGACAAGGAAGCCTGGTGTGCTGCAGTCCATGGGGTCCTAAGAATCAAATATAAATGAGCAACTGAACAAAAGCAACATTTCATTTTTACTTTTAGGTAAAATCACTTTTCTGTTTTGTGCCTTTTTTTTGTTTGTTTCTCTTTTTCTTACTGATTCATAAAAGCCCCCTTTTATTTATTTTGAGTCAAGTATATTGCAAACATCTCACAATTTGTGACTTTTCATTTTCATATTCTTTAGTATGTCTTTTAAGGACACAAGTTTTACACTGACTTTAATTAATTTTATAGGTGGTTTTAATTATTGTTGTCTTGTTTAGAAAAAATTTTTCTTGTCCTCTTATCCCCTCTGCATTCAATATGGATGTGAAAGTTGAACTATAAAGAAAGCTGAGCACTGAAGAATTGATGCTTTTGAACTGTGGTGTTGGAAAAGACTCTTGATAGTCTTTTGGACTGCAAGGAGATCCAACCAGTCCATCCTAAAGGAGATCAGTCCTGGGTGTTCATTGGAAGGGCTGATGTTGAAGCTGAAACTCAATACTTTGGCCACCTGAAGAAGGTGGTTTTAATTATTGTTGTCTTGTTTAGAAAAAATTTTTCTTGTCCTCTTATCCCCTCTGCATTCAATATGGATGTGAAAGTTGAACTATAAAGAAAGCTGAGCACTGAAGAATTGATGCTTTTGAACTGTGGTGTTGGAAAAGACTCTTGATAGTCTTTTGGACTGCAAGGAGATCCAACCAGTCCATCCTAAAGGAGATCAGTCCTGGGTGTTCATTGGAAGGGCTGATGTTGAAGCTGAAACTCAATACTTTGGCCACCTGAAGCAAAGAGCTGACTCATTTGAAAAGACCTAAAGCTGGGAAAGATCGAGGGCAGGAGGAGAAGGGGACGACAGAGGCATCACTGGATGGCATCAATGACTCAATGGACATGGTTTTGGGTAAACTCTGGCAGTTGGTGTTGGACAGGGAGGCCTGGCATGCTGTGGTTCATGGGGTCACAAAGAGACATGACTGAGTGACTGAACTAAACTATCCCCTTTATGATATCATTAGAACATTCCCTTTATATTTTTTTCTAAATGTTACATTAAAGAAATTAACATGTTTAATGCAACTGGAGTTGCATTTTTTTTTCATTTTCCCTTCTTCTCATTTGGAAGTTGAAATCTTTTATTTATATTTCTTAGTGATTATCTTTAAAATTATACCAATGTACTTAACTCTTCTAAAATTAGTGTCTTAAACTTGTTTTCTATACTGCAAGCACACTAAATAAAATTTACTTCAACTCTTTCCATAAGTACTTGTTATTTCCAAATGTTTTAGTTCTGTATTTTTTACTTCCATAAATTAGACATCATTATCATTGCTTTCATTGTTTTATACAAACTATACTTATATTTTACTTACAGATAGTTCAACAGGAGGCAAACTTCCTGGGCAGAATGTTACTGTCTTCAATATAAAAAATATTTCAGTGTTATTTGATAATGTCTTTTGGGCTTTCATGTGGCTGTGGGAAGTATGTTTCTAGTAGGGGTGGTTTCAGATTTTGTGGGGTCTGAATTTATTAGCATCCACAGTCTCTGCTAGACCTGAAAATAAATATGCCTTACTTAGCTTGACTTTCTTTCTCAAAGGTTATCAAACAGGAACTGGAATGGCCATTCATCCCATTGTTAAATATGTAGCTGATACTGGACATTCAGTCACACTCAACCATGTGACTTCTGAAGGTATAAAGCAAAATTTTTCCTCTAATTTAACAAAAATGAATGTTTAATACTCATTTTTAAATTTTGAAATACTTTGCTTCTTGAATCTGCTATCTATAAATTTAAGCATTGAGGTGGCACAGTGGTAGAGAATCCCCCTCTCAATTCAGGAAAAGCAAGAGATGCAGGTTTGGGCATTGGGAAGATCCCCTGGAGTAGGGAATGGCAATCCACTCTGGTATTCTTGCCTGGAAAATCCATGGACAGAGGAGCCTGGCAGGCTACAGTCCATAGGGTCACAAAGAGTCAGCCATGACTTGAGTGACTAAGCACACACAATTTGAGTTTTCTGGCCCAAGTACTTATTTAATTTGCAATTAAAACTCTTATTTCTTAATCGTATGGAAGATTTATTTCCCAAGGTCAAGCATAAAATTGTACCCTCTTTATTTGCTATGGCTTTATTTGTTTGACAGAATCACATTAACAAGCAGAACATTGTGAAATAATGAAGAGGAGGGAGAAAAGGAGGGCAGAACTTGGGCATCTGTTTCTACAGCAAATGTTAACAGTCAGACTTCTCAGAAAGAGGACAATGTGATCTTGATGCTTATGAGATATCCTCTGCTATTTTATCTTAGACTTCTTGATACCAACCAGAGATAAGCCACAGTCTTATAACCAGTTTTACCTGGTAATATTCATTATGTTTTATTGTTTAGTTAAAATAAAAATGCAATAAAATATGGACTTTTCTTCTGTATCTATGTTAAAACCTTTTATACACAGCAATTAGATTTTCTGTTAGATTCAGCCATCATACTTGAACTTTGTTTTCTGAGTGGAAGAGAATCCTGGATGGTTTTGGTTACTGTGCTATTTCATCTGGACACCTTTTTAAATACTTGGAATTCAAAACTGACTGGTAGCAAATGCACATAAAAGAAGGTTATTTGTGACACCCTCAGCAATACTGGTGATCACTTTTAATCTCTTGCTTGATTTATTCTTTCACCAGCTGAGAAAATTGAAGTCTGCCATGTTCCCCTGTTATTTTTCTAAGGTATTCAAGTTTCAATGAAGAAATTTGAAATTATATAAGTTTGTATAATCACCAGCTGTTGGTTCAAGAAATCAAAAGACTGTGGCATGAAATCAATTACTGTAGTAAAACTGCCTTTGATAATTGGAAATAACAGTAGAACTCATATTTGTTGCATCCTTACATATAAGAACTCATTTAATTCTTAAACAACTTTGTGTTGCTATTTTTAATGATAAAATTATTTTTTTATTATTTTACATGAGGAAAAAGTAGTGTAGGTGCAGCCTGGAAGAGGAAGAGATAAGATTTGAACCCAGCCTAGAGTCTTGTCTCTATAGATGTTGCAAGGGGTTTTCCTTAAGATGGTCATGAGACATGTGCTACAAGGATCATATTCATGATCAAAGGCATCTGAAGTTAGTGGTATATCAAATAAAATATAAAGAATAGAAAAAATAAATCCTTCAGTTTTAAGAAGGATGGAAAAAATTTTAATTCCTATTCATAGTTAATTTTAATAACATATCTTTACTCACTGGCTTCCCTGGTGGCTCAGATGGTAAAGCGTCTGCCTGCAATGTAAGGAGACCCAGGTTCAATCCCTGGATTGGGAAGATCCCCTGGAGAAGCAAATGGCAACCCACTCCAGTATTCTTGCCTGGAAAATTCCATGGATGGAAGAGCCTGGTGGGCTATAGTCCATGGGGTTGCAGAGTCGGACACGACTGAGCAATTTCACTTTCACTTTCACTTTCAAAAAAGTTGGGGAAATTAGCCACCTTTGTTTTGGTTGCCTACAGAAGATACAGAAAAGCTTCAATAAGGAAGGAGAAGTCAACAGTGATCAATGTTGCTGAGCATCAAGCAAAATGAGAATGAAATGGAGTCTGTTGTGCTTGGACACATGGGTGTCACTGGTAACCCAGACAAGGGGGATTTTAGATGAGTGGTGAAAGTATCACTCAACTTGGAGTAAGATGAGGAGAGGTTAAATGGAAAAGAACTAGAGGCACTTGGTGCAGTTATCTATTTTGAGAACCTGGGTAAAAGTGGGAGCAGAGATCTGGGGCTGCTGATAAAGTGAGAGTTTCATCAGGAGATTATTTTACTTGAGGAATACTAAAGTCTGTATCCACTTTACAAGTGACCTTTGGATAATAATGGGAATGCCAGTTTACCCTTAAATTCCCTTTGTTTTTGTTGTTGTTACCTTGAAAAATATGGTTCTAATTTGTATATACCTGGATAATATTTTGAGGCAATAAAAACTGTTACTTGCTCAGTCATGTCTGACTCTTTGCGACCCTGTGCACTGTAGCCCGCCAGGCTCCCTACCTGTGGAATTCTCTAGGCAAGAATACTGGAATGGGTAGCCATTCATTTCTCCAAGGGATCTTCCCAACCAAGGATCAAGCCTGTGTCTCCTGAATTTCAGGCAGATTCTTTACTGCCTGAGCCACCAGGGAAGTTCTTTGGGTTGCTTTTTTTTTCCCTCTTTCCTTACCCCAAAGTCAAGCATACTTGTGACCATGTGGTATGGGAGAGACTAGATGTAGAGAGCGTGTGAACCAAATATTTATCCACAACAAATCCTAGATGTTGATCTATATTATTTATGCAATGATAGTGTTAAAGAACTGTTTCTCAAAAGAATGTCTTTGGTTTCACCAATACTATGTTGAATAAAAATGGTGAGAATGGTCATTCATAGTTTGCTCCTGATTTTAGAAAAAAATATTTTCAGTTTTTTACTGTTGACTATGATGTTGGCTATTGGTTTATTACATGTGGCCTTTATTATGTTGAGGTATGTCCTTTCTATATTTTGTTGAGAGTTATCATAAATGGATATTGAATTTTGTCAGATGTTTTTCCTGAATTCATTGAGATGAGTATATAGTTTTTATTTTTTAAATTGTTTGCATAGTATATAACATTGATTTGAGGTGTATAACACTGAGCCATCCTCTTGTGCTTGAGATAAATCCCATTTGATTATGGTGTATGATCCTTTTATCGTGTTGTCAAATTTATTTTCTAAATATTTTGTTTAGGATTTTTACATCTACGTTCATTAGTGATATTAACCTGTAATTTTCTTTTCTTGTGGTGTATTTATGTGGTTTGGGTTCAGTGATGCTGGCCTTATAGAGTGAGTTTTCAAGTGTCCCTTCCTCTTCAAGTTTTTGAAATAGTTTGAGAAGGATAGATGTTAACTCTTTGGATAAGATTCACCTATGAAGTCATCTGGTCCTGAACTTTTGTCAGTAGTTTTTTTTTTTTTTTTAATTACTGATTCAGTTTCATTACTTGTAATTAATCTATTCATATTTCATATTTCTTTCTGATTCAGTCTTAAGAGATTATATATTTCTAGAAGCTTATCCATTTCTTCTCTGTTGTCCATGTTGTTGATATGTATTTTTTATATTAATCTTTTATATTCTTTGTATTTCTGTGATGCTGGTTGTAATTACTTCTCTTTAAATTTAAATTTAATTTATTTGGACCCCCTCTCTTTTTCCTAATGAATCTAGCCAGAGATTTACCAATTTTGTTCATCTTTTCAAACAATCACCTATTGGCATCATTTATCTTTAAATTTTTTAGTCTTCGTTTCATTTATTTTCACTTTTGCCTTTATTACTTCTTTCCTTCCACTAACTTTCAAGGTTTTTTTTCTTCTTTTTCTGCTCCTCTTGGTGTAATTGCTTTTATTCTTAATGTAAGGTGGCACCCAATATATAAATTTACTTTGAAAAGTATGACTTTTACTTTTATGTTGAGACTACTTTTTAGGGTTTTATCTGTCAGGATTCTATCAGAAAAGAGATGGCACATGTAGCTCAGCAATTTAAAGAAAAATAAAATATAACCAGTGTGGTTAGGAAAGAAGGAAAATCCAAGACATAGGACATGTATGAGTTCTAACAACAGGTTAGTGGTGGTGCTGGTGGCAGACATTGTCACTCTTAGAGCTGATGATATAGGGACAGGAGGACCTCTCTAGCAGTCTTCCTAATCAGAAAGAAGAGAGTTGCATGGAGAAAGCAAGATTGATAAAAACTATAACTTTGGCTGAAGGACACTCCTGTAGAATGAAAATAGTCATCAAAGATATCAGGTCCTAATCCCTGGAACAAGTAAATGGTCATTATATGAAAACAAGAAAAATGGTCCTTTCAAATAGGATTACATTAAGAATCCGTTCCATTCAGTCGTTCAGTCGTGTCCGACTCTTTGCGACCCCATGAATCGCAGCATGCCAGGCCTCCCTGTCCATCACCAACTCCCGGAGTTCACTCAGACTCATGTCCATTGAGTCCGTGATGCCATCCAGCCATCTCATCCTCGGTCGTCCTCTTCTCCTCCTGCCCCCAATCCTTCCCAGCATCAGGGTCCTTTCCAATGTGTCAACTCTTCGCATGAGGTGGCCAAAGTACTGGAGCTTCAGTTTTAGCATCATTCCTTCCAAAGAAATCCCAGGGTTGATCTCCTTCAGAATGGACTGGGTGGATCTCCTTGCAGTCCAAGGGACTCTCAAGAGTCTTCTCCAACACCACACTTCAAAAGCATCAATTCTTCGGTGCTCAGCCTTCTTCACAGTCCAACTCTCACATCCATACATGACCACAGGAAAAACCATAGCCTTGACTAGATGGACCTTAGTCGGCAAAGTAATGTCTCTGCTTTTGAATATACTATCTAGGTTGGTCATAACTTTTCTTCCAAGGAGTAAGCGCCTTTTAATTTCATGGCTACAGTCACCATCTTCAGTGATTTTGGAGCCCAAAAATATGAAGTCTGACACTGTTTCTACTGTTTCCCCATCTATTTCCCATGAAGTGATGGGGCCAGATGCCATGATCTTCGTTTTCTGAATGTTGAGCTTTAAGCCAACTTTTTCACTCTCCTCTTTCACTTTCAACAAGAGGCTTTTTAGCTCCTCTTCACTTTCTGCCATAAGGGTGGTGTCATCTGCATATCTGAGGTTATTGATATTTCTCCCAGCAATCTTGATTCCAGCTTGTGTTTCTTCCAGTCCAGCGTTTCTCATGATGTACTCTGCATAGAAGTTAAATAAGCAGGGTGACAATATACAGCCTTGACGTACTCCTTTTCCTATTTGGAACCAGTCTGTTGTTCCATGTCCAGTTCTAACTGTTGCTTCCTGACCTGCATACAGATTTCTCAAGAGGCAGGTCAGGTGGTCTGGTATTCCCATCTCTTTCAGAATTTTCCACAGTTTACTGTGATCCACACAGTCAAAGGCTTTGGCATAGTCAATAAAGCAGAAATAGATGTTTTTCTGGAACTCTCTTGCTTTTTCCATGATCCAGCGGATGTTGGCAATTTGATCTCTGGTTCCTCTGCCTTTTCTAAAACCAGCTTGAACATCAGGGAGTTCACGGTTCACGTATTGCTGAAGTCTGGCTTGGAGAATTTTGAGCATTACTTTACTAGCATGTGAGATGAGTGCAATTGTGCGGTAGTTTGAGCATTCTTTGGCATTGCCTTTCTTTGGGATTGGGATGAAAACTGACCTTTTCCAGTCCTGTGGCCACTGCTGAGTTTTCCAGATATGCTGGCATATTGAGTGCAGCACTTTCATAGCATCATCTTTCAGGATTTGAAACAGCTCAACTGGAATTCCATCACCTCCACTAGCTTTGTTCGTAGTGATGCTTTCTAAGGCCCACTTGACTTCACATTCCAAGATGTCTCGTTCTAGATTAGTCATCACATCATCATGATTATCTGGGTCATGAAGATCTTTTTTGTACAGTTCTTCCGTGTATTCTTGCCACCTCTTCTTAATATTTTCTGCTTCTGTTAGGTCCATACCATTTCTGTCCTTTATTGAGCCCATCTTTGCATGAAATGTTCTCTTGGTATCTCTAATTTTCTTGAAGAGATCTCTAGTCTTTCCCATTGTGTTCTTTTCCTCTATTTCTTTGCATTGATCGCTGAAGAAGGCTTTCTTATCTCTTCTTGCTATTCTTTGGTACTCTGCATTCAGATGCTTATATCTTTTCTTTTCTCCTTTGCTTTTCACCTCTCTTCTTTTCAAAACTATTTGTAAGGCCTCCCCAGACAGCCATTTTGCTTTTTTGCATTTCTTTTCCATGGGGATGGTCTTGATCCCTGTCTCCTGTACAATGTCAGGAACCTCATTCCATAATTCATCAGGCACTCTATCTATCAGATCTAGACCCTTAAATCTACCTCTCAGTTTCACTGTATAATCATAAGGAATTTGATTTAGGTCATACCTGAATGGTTTAGTGGTGTTGCCCACTTTCTTCAATTTAAGTCTGAATTTGGCAATCAGGAGTTCATGATCTGAGCCACAGTCAGCTCCCAGTCTTGTCTTTGTTGACTGTATAGAGCTTCTCCATCTTTGGCTGCAAAGAATATAATCAGTCTGATTTCAGTGTTGACCATCTTGTGATGTCCATGTGTAGAGTCTTCTCTTGTGTTGAGTTGGAAAAGTTATCTTGGACTATTCTTGTGGGTTCTAGGTATAGTCAAAAGTGTCCTTATGAGAGAAAGACGGGAAATTTAAAAATTGGAGTGGTGCTGCCACAGCTGAGACACAAGGACAGCCATCAGAAGCTGGAATAGGACAGAGAAGAATTTTCCCCTACCGCTTCTGGAGAAAGTTGCCCTGTTGATGTCTTTATTTTGACCCAATAATACTGATTTTGGACTTCTGGTCTCTAGATTGTGAGAAAATAAATTCCTGTTTAAGTCCTCAATTGGTGATTAATTTATTACATCAGTCCTAGAAGACTAAAAAACCGCTACAGTGTCTTCCTTTCCACTGACTTCCTTCCAGGGATCTTTGCCATGTGGAGCCAAGTGGACAGCAGAGCGTAAGCCAGTTCAGGATCCTGAGGCGCAGAGCAGTAAGGCAAAGAGCAGAGAGTAGATCTGAAGGCCAAGTAGATATTTGCCTCAAAGGACAAGGGAAAAAAGTAGCAGAACCTGTTAAGAAGTTGTTGTAAAAATACAGGTAGCAGGTGTTGGTAATCACACTAAGGTTATCTACAGGGAATATCAGGCTGGATGTATGCTCGAGATGAGGCCAGGATGATGTTCTGACATGCTTGGTGTGTATATGAGAAAAAGAGAAATGTCAGAGATGATTCTGGATTATAGATGTCAGAACTTCAAGATGTATTCTCACTCTGGAGGCAAGTACTTGGGGAAATCCAAAGTTCACAACAGGGACAGGAAAGAAGACAGGAGAGGAATATGAAGTTTCTGGCTCCTACGTCCAGAGTATACATCAAACCAACACATCTCTCAGCCAGATAAACATAAAACCATATGCTAAGAGTCCATTTCACTAACTTCCTATTACCTAGTACAACATGTCCAGTTTTCAACAAGAACTTATGGCAAACTAAAAGGCATGGGAAAGAGAATAGTCTGAAGAGACAAGGTAATTATCAAAACTAGACCCAGATAGGGCACAGATGTCAGAATTACCAGACGAGGAATTTAAAATAACTATGTTTAATATAATAAAGAATGAAAAAGTAGACAACCAGATAAATAATGTAAGCAGAGAAAGTGATGAGCCTAGTAATGAGACTAGATATTCTGAGACAATAGCATAAAAAAAAAAACCCTCAACAACAAAAATAGAACAACGCAAATGAAGATTCCCTTTGATGGGCTCATCAGTAGACTCAGCACGACTGAAGAAAGACTCAATAAGCTTGAAAATAGATCCGAACTGAAATTTGAAGATAAGAATAATTAAGAAAACAATACACTAAACACTGTGAAAATTTTTCTAAGGTATAATTTCAATACTAGAAGCAGAAGGAAAGAATAAAGCAGATGAAATATTTGAAGTAACAATAGACAAGAACTTCCCAAAATAAATGACTGACATCACAGCACAGACTCCTGAAACTCAGAGGTCACTAAACAAAAATATAAACACGTAAAATACATACCTAGGTACATCTTATTCAAAATATACAAAAATATGGAGAAAACAAGTCTTGAAGAAAATCATGGGGGAAAAAAGAAAGCTTTACTTGTAGAGAAAGAAGGAAAATAATTACATCAGACACCATGCAAATAAGAAGAGTGTTGGAGTGAAATATTTAAAGTCTTAAAAAGTCACCAGCCTATAATTTATAGTTTCAACCAAAAAATTACATTCTCTGAAAGTGAAAGAAAATAACTTCTCAGACATAGAAAAACTTAGAAATTTCTTCAGCACAGCTTACTTGTAAGAAATGTTAAAAGATTTGGTTCAGAAAGATATAACTCAGAAACTCAGATCTGCATGAAAAGAGTTCAGGAATTAGTAAATAAAAATAAGATAATATCTTTCATTTTTTTATTGATTAACTGACCTAAAACACAGTTGTTTGGTTAAAGTAGCAATGTATTAGGTAGATCCCAGGGATAAGTGAAGAGAAAGGCACAATGACACAGGTGGCTGGAAAGGAGTTTGTAATACTGTTATCAGATACCACATTCATGTGAAGCATTTTAATGCTATTTGAAGGTTGACTTACATTCTTTGGGCTTCCCTGGTGGCTCAGGCAATAAACAGTCTGCCTGCAACGCAGGACAGGGATAAGTGAAGAGAAAGGCACAATGACACAGGTGGCTGGAAAGGAGTTTGTAATACTGTTATCAGATACCACATTCATGTGAAGCATTTTAATGCTATTTGAAGGTTGACTTACATTCTTTGGGCTTCCCTGGTGGCTCAGGCAATAAACAGTCTGCCTGCAACGCAGGTTCAGTTCAGTTCAGTCACTCAGTCGTGTCCCACTCTTTGCGACCCCATGAATCGCAGCATGCCAGGCCTCCCTGTCCATCACCAACTCCCGGAGTTCACTCAGACTCACGTCCATTGAGTCCGTGATGCCATCCAGCCATCTCATCCTCGGTCGTCCCCTTCTCTTCCTGCCCACAATCCCTCCCAGCATCAGGGTCTTTTCCAATGAGTCAACTCATTGGAAGGAAAATTAAATGGAGATATTTAAAATACTTAATATTTATTAAAACAGCAAAGGTAGAAAAAAGGGTGAAACAAAAAGCAATACAACGAACAGAAAAAATTACAAGCATGATGTATATAAATCCAAGCATATCAATAATGATTTTAACTGTGAGTGGTCTAAATACACCCTCACAACATAGAAATTGTCTTGAATGAACTTGAAAATCACACACACGCACACACAAATGCACACACACACAGACTCAACTATAGATTTTTTGCAGAAATCAACTTAAAATATACAGACTCAAGCTGAAATGAAAGATATGGACAAAGATAACAATACTAAAAATGGATTAGCTATATTAATTAAGAGTAAGCAAACTTAAAAACAAGAAAGATTATCAGAGATCAGTTCTCCCCTGGCCCCCCAAAAAATGCATTCAAATCTTCACCTTGTATGAATCTTGTGGGAGAATGCCAAAATGCATGATGCAAAACCAGATAGAATTCAAAGGAGAAACTGACAAATCCACTATGAGACTAGAAAATATAAAGGCCTTCTGTTAGTAATTGACAGATAAATTTGACAGCTTAGTAAGGATGTAGATTACCTGAACAGGATTTCACTAACTTCTAATTGACCAAATGCTCTATCCAACAACTGCTGAACACACATTCTTCTCAAGCCCATTTGGACCATACATCATGGTGGGCCACATTTTAACTGTAAAACACACCTCAACAAATTTAAAATAATGAAAGTCATTAGTATAAAGAATGTTGTCAGAGCACAGTGAAATTAAATTAGAAATGAAAAATTGAAAGATAACCAGAAATTTTCCAAATAAATGGAAATTAAAAACTTACTTCTAAATAAAACATGGGTCTAAGAAGTCTCCAGATCATTTTAAAATGTTGTGTGTGAGTGTGTTACTTGCTCAGTAGTGTACAGTACTTTGCAATTGCATGGACAGTATTTCACCAGGCTCCTCTGTCCATGGAATTGTCTAGACAAGAATACTGAAATGGGTTTCCATTCCCTTCTCTAGGGGGTCTTAACAATCCAGGAATAAAACTTGGCTCCCTGTATTGCAGCCAGATTCTTATCTAAAGCTAAATAAAAATAAATTTTGTGAAAATATGTGGAATGCTGTGAAGGCAGGATTCAGAAAGAAATTAAGTTTTAAATATATACATTAGGAAGAAGAAAGTTCTGAAATCTTGAGGCCAAAGGGCAATCTAAACATAAAGTAAGCAGAAGAAAATAAATTTGAAAAGTTTGGTTAGATATCAGTTATTAGAAATAGGAAAACAATAAAGACAAATTAATGAGATTTGTTTCCTTAAAAAGACTATTGAATTTATCACCCTCTAGTGAGATTTTCTCAGTAGTCATGTATGGATGTGAGAGTTGGACCATAAAATGGCTGAGTGCTGAAGAACTGATGCTTTCAAACTGTGGTGTTGGAGAAGACTCTTGAGAGTCCCTTGGACTGCAAGGAGATCAAACCAGTCAATCCTAGAGGAAATCAATCCTGAATATTCATTGGAAAGACTGATGCTGAAGCTGAAGCTCCAATACTTTGACCACCTGATGCGAAGAGCTGACTCATTGGAAAAGACCCTGATTCTTGGAAAGATTGAAGGCAGGAGGAGAAGGGGACAACAGAAGATGAGATGGTTGGATGACAATACCGACTCAACAGACATGAGTCAGAGAAAGCTCTGGGAGATAGTGAAGGACAGGGAAGCCTGGCATGCTGCAGTCCATGAGGTTGCAAAAAGTCAGATGCAACTGAGCAGCTGAATAACAAGTGAAGCTAAGCAAGAGAAAAATGAGAGAAGACCCAAATTACTGATATTAGAGATCAAAAAGATCATCATTACTGAGCACAAGGTATTATAAAGATAATAAGAGTATTTGACAATATTTAATAATAGATAAAATTTGAAGGCAAACTGTATCAATGGTATGCAACACAAAATTTAAAACATATATCAATAATTTGTTTTTAAACATTCTAATAAAAGATTTCATCATTTATTTTTTACTTCTTATGTAGTTTCTTATACATATCTTTTCTAAAAATATGGAATTATCCAGTAGTCAGAAAGAGAAAAACAAATATCATATATTAATGCATATATATGGAATCTAGGAAAATGGTACTGATGAGCCTATTTGCCTGGCAGGAATAGAGTTGCATTCCTAGAGAATAAACTTGTGGACACAGGGAGGGAAGGAGTGGGAGGATGAACTGAGAAAGTAGCACTGGCATACATACACTACCATGTGTAAAATAAACAGCCCCTGGGAAGCTGCTGTGTAACACAGGGAGCTCAGCTTGGTGCTCTGTGATGACCTAGAGGGGTGGAATAGGGATGGGTGGAAGGGAGGTTCAAGAGTAAGGGGAATATATGCATACATATGGCTGACTCACAAAGCTGTATGGCAGAAACTAATACAACATTATGAAGCAATTATATTCCAATAAAAGCTTTCCAATACCTGATCATTTTTTAATGCTGTCTTCATTATGTCAAAATAATGTATGTTTCTTTTTACCTCCACATCATCTCCAGAACAAAAAGTCAACATTTCTTGAAAATATAAGTTTCTTATATTCTCACTCTCCTAGCTTTTTAATTTCAGTCCCACTGGGAAAAATTTAGTTGGATCACTCTACTTTAGAATACAATTGAGTAGTTTTCAGGTAAAAAGACAAAAAATTCCAGTGTAAAGTGAGAGGAGGTGCGTGCCAAGACCAGAAAATTTTGGACCTCAAAATCTGATGGAAGTCATCTGAAAAGAATATGTGTAGCAGCTAGGAAAGGCTGAAGTTTGCATCACTAAGGAAGTTAAGCAAAACTCCCTGTATTCCATCTTGGAACAGAAAGATGGAAGCCTTGCTTATCTCACCTTTATTTAAATATACCCTGTGGGCTTGGGTGATGTCAGTGACCAAAATGCACACTCAATAGCAGACTCTGCTGTCAAGTGTACTGACCTGTGGAAATGTCTTTTTCTTCTGACTCCAAAGATTATTGATGTCGAATACATTGATTTTTGGTTAGGGAGGACTCAGCCATGTTGCACATGATTGCCAGCAAAAGCAATGAGCTTTTTTTTTTGCATTTCATGCTGAGGTAAAGGAGGGGATCACAGATGTGTACTTTGTAAATTCGTAAATATTATCAATGTGAATACACATTACTGAGTGATTTATACAGAATTTATATCCCAGTACTTGAAGCAGGCAAGATGGGATATTTGATGTTGTTCTGATGTTTAGTCTAAGTTTAGGGTCTAGGTATTTGAGTCAGATAGGCTCAGTTTCAAATTCTCTAATTTTTTTCTGATTTTAAATAATTTCTGTGAGTTTCAGTTTCCAGGCTGCCAGAAATACATGACAAAGTGTACAATGTTGGTTCCAAAAGTCACATGGAAAATCATAGAGCACTAAATATAGAGTGAAAGATTTTTATCTTGAAATAAAAAGAACAAAGCAGGCGTCCCTGGTGGCTCAGTCCGCAATGCAGGAGACCCGGGTCCGGTCCCTGGGTGGGCCTGCATAGGTATCAAATATCTGAAAGGGAAGAGGTTTTATTGTGTCTTTGCTTTTTCTTTATTCTTTCCAGGCAAATAATGTAAAGGAGAGTTTCAAACCGTTTCAGTGTGGATCACTGATGATTTGGAGGCTCTCATCTAAAGTGTGAACTTCTATCATCACGGTCACAGATGACATGCATTTTAACTTTAAAAGGAAATGGCGTGTAACTTTTCTGATATTTTAAGATTTCTCTGGGGGTGGATAGATGTGAAGTGAAATGGAAGAAGAAACTCTGTTAAAGGATGAAGGAAGGAATTGTGAAATCACACTTCAAATTACTGAGATTTCTTATAGAATGTGGAATTCAGCTGTGAATAGAACAGAGTGGCTGAGTTCTAGAGTGGGAAAAAGTTTCTGCCTTGGAAAAAGTGGAGTTGGAGTGTAGTTATAACATCACTAAAAACTTTTTAAAATGAAATTATTCATCAAAAAATTATGTATCATTTATGAACTTTGTGCTAGACACTGTTCCAGATGGGGTACTAACATGATCAAATTCCTTAGGGATATGGCATTTCAGTGGGTTAGAAAGATCACAACAAGTAAACAATTACATCAGTGCTAGGAGTTAATCAAAGAAAAAAAAAAAAAACCAACTGTGCTGGGATAAAGGTTAATCTAGGGTTATCTTATAATAATTGCAAAGTCCCCCTATTCAGAAGTGACTTGGAGGCTGAGATGGAAAGCAAGATCTTTTATTCTTGAGTAGAAGTTAGAGGACAAGCAAAGAGCACTGGGAAGGATGTTTTGGGAAGAGGAACAAAAACCAGGAAAGGTGCTGAAGGAGCAAATAGATTGACTTATTCTAGGAAGTTAAGAAGGCTGGCCTTGATTGGGTGGGAAAGTTGAAAGAAACAGTCGTTCAGATTCATCTGATTGGCTCCTTCATGGAGCAAGGTGGAAGATAGGGGAAGGGGGTAAGCTTCAGGTCCCGTGAATAGAGGAAGGGATATTGGCAGCAGTCTTTCCCCTCAAGGTGGTGAACCTCAAAGACAAACTCCTCTATTGCAGGACTGTCTGCTCTTCCAGAACTACTGTTAATGCTAACCATCTTGTCTTTTTCCTCTCTGTTAGCTTTTGCAATCTCCACAGGACCAGTATTCTAGAGGAAGGAGAATATGAACTATTGTCTAGAAATGCACTGAAAAGAATGGAAAAACAGCCTCATATTATTTTATCTGAGTTTGCATGTTATTTCCATCACCATTCTGTAACTTTCACCATACTATAGGAATCTGGACAGAGCCTGCACATGCCATTCTGCATAGCTGGATGTGGTTCCTGAACATGAGACTGTCAGCAAAGCAAAGAATTATAAGTAGGAATAATCTACCAATAGGTCCACAGGTAGGAATAGGAGAATTTCTGAACAAGAAAGCCTATAGTTGTTCATGCAAACATTGCAGTAGGCTTTGGCAGCTGTTTCCACCGAAACTTTAACTCTATTCTTTCTTTTTCTTTGTTTTCTTCCTGTTCTCTTCTATCTTCTGAGAAAATGTCTTCAGATACTCCCTCCTCCTGGAATGTTACTTTATTTTTTTTTTTAATTTAAACTTTCTTCATTTAAAGGAAGTTCTTCAACAAAATAATGGATAAGTTTCTGGACACAAAGAATATTTATAATAATATCAGTTTCATGCTGCTGCTGCTGCTAAGTCACTTCAGTCGTGTCCGACTCTGTGTGACCCCATAAATGGCAGCCCACCAGGCTCTCCCTGGGATTCTCCAGGCAAGAATACTGGAGTGGGTTGCCAGTTCCTTCTCCAATGCATGAAATTGAAAAGTAAAAGGGAAGTCACTCAGTCGCGTCTGACTCTTCGCGACCCCGTGGACTGCAGCCTACCAGGCTCCTCCATCCATGGGATTTTCCAGGCAAGAGTACTGGAGTGGGATGCCATTGCCTTCTCTGGTTCAATCTCATAATCACCTGCTAAAATACATAACAAATAGTTTTCCAGTTCGAATTGGAAACAAAACAATGCTACTTTTCACCATTAGTCTCTAATGCTATTCTGGAAGTTTGAGCCAATGCAATAAAACCTGACATAGAAATAAGAACTGTTAGAACACTAGTGATAAAAATAACAGTAGTATTTTCAGACTCTACTTAGCATCTTCCCAATGTAAAACTGTGTTTGTTTAAAGTCTATTGGAAAGGATAAGCAGGTAAACATAGATAGATGATTTTGGAAAAAGAAAATATGAGAAAACAGCAGAAGTATCCATGAATGTTGGCTGAAATCTCTGATTGTCTGACTGAGCCTTCTCCTGGAATCTTTCTGTGTCCACTTTGTTCAGCTGTGACTTGATACCTCTTCTAACCTCCACAGTGATAGGTCTGATTTTGTACTTGGTACAGATCACTCACTGGATTTAGAAGAAAAAGTGATTTTTGTGTGAATATATGTTACCCTCAGGTCCTTGAGATCAGAGACTAGCTTCTACCATTGAGTTTTTATCTCCTAGGCTTCATAGTAAGGTTTGATATAAAACATATTTTCTGGTGAAATGAGTTGGGGTTTAAGATATATAATGAAAGAAATCTAAAGAAATGTTGGTATCTAACATCCAATATCCAATACAATATTCATTGGTATATACATCAGTGCTAACTAATCATGGGTCCTCGGTCCAATGACTCACTCCAAGAGAAAATGGAATCTGGAAATTCTATTGGTATCTTAAGTTCAAGGTCTCATAAACCTACTCTGACCAAAGAAGTACAATCTTCCCCTTAATTCTGAAGTAAACAGTTGACTCTTTCTCATTTCTGCTTTGTTCTATCCAGAACCTAGGACAAGGCCCAGCCACAAGCTAAAACTGCCCACCTGGTTTACTACCAGTTATTCTGGTTCTTACCAGTTCCTTGCACTTGCAAGATGAACCTTGTTTCTCTTTTTTAACTTTTTCATAATAACAGTAGGCTAGGTAGCTATTTCAGTCCAAAGGATCACCAACCTTACCAAAATGGAACCAGGCAATTCCTGTTGATATTTTCTAACCATCATATTAGATTTCTCAGATAAGAAAGTCGACATTTTGAAGTCTTCTCTGATATCAGGGCTCAGACTTGACCTTCTTATTTCCATCTTAGAGATATATCAACATTTATCCTTCATGGGGAATCTCTCGTATATGAGCCTTTACTAGTTATGGTGATCAAATGATACTTAATATCAACATTGTAGCTCTTCTAAGTTTAGTATAAGAAGCTGGGTCATATAGAAAATCTGGGAAGCAATGAAAATAAGATACAATCTCTAGGTTCAATAGTTATGTTTTCAACCCAAAATTTGGTCTTCTAGCTTGCTGCACAGCAAAGTCAGTCTACTAACACCAGCTTGTAGGTGAAGAAAATTACAATGTTTATTGCAGGGTGCCAAACAAGGAGAATGGACAGCTCATACTTACAAGTCTTGAATCCTCCAGTGGCTTTTAGGAATGTATTTTTAAAGACAAAGTGAAGGAGAAGGTTGTGGGGAACATGATCAGCTAATGCACAATTTCTGATTAGTGGGTGGTGAGGTAACCAGGGGAAGCCATAGGGTCAGCCTTATCAGTCTTCAGGTTCCAGGCAGTCTGGTGGATACATGCTCATGATAGCATTCTCTGTCTTGTTGCGGGTCTGGTTTCCACACAACAGCTGAAGAATGTGCACTAGACTGCTTTTGCCTTTGAGACAGAACTGGCAGGCTTTGGGACTGATTTATTAAGTTATGGTTTTGTCCCTGCCTGGTTGACCTATCTTTGTTTCTGCATTCCTCTTTTTCTAATCATGAATTGCTGGGGCTTGTGTCAAGTCATGGTTGGCCTAGGAGGCCACAGTTCTTGCCACAGTCTTTCTTAATCATCAGTAAGCAGAGGCTATGGGGATTTTTTTCACTAGTAAGATCTCTACATAGGTCTACCCATATTATTTGAAGCAATCAAATGTTATAAAAAAGATAAAATTATTTTATTAAATGACAGATCTGAGAAAATGCCAACCCTACATAAAATAATAAAAATAATTTAAGAAATATTGCAAACTATTTTAAGAAAATTTGCTATTTTATAAGTTATATATAAAACAACTCATTAAATTACTTGTGGTACCTACAAAATCCAGAGGACAAGTCATCAAATGCTTTGATTTTCTCATTTATATTTTTTTCTCTATGCCGCCTTAACCATTCACTTCCTTAGAAATATCACAAAGACTTACCATCACCATTATCTAAACCACCTCAAAAATATCAATTTTAGGCACTCACTTTTTTTGAGCTCCATCACTTAGATTTCCTGAATTTCAGCAAACTTCAGAAAATAGTGAAGGACAGTTAAGTCTGGTGCTGTGCAGTCCATGGGGTCGCAGAGTCAGATATGACTTAGCAACTGAACAATAATAACAACCTATATTTCCAGTTCACCCTTTATAATATTCCTACTTCAGCAACTTTCAAAACACATTGACTTCCAATACACTGAGGTTTCTAGTATTTAACTGTTTATCTCTGCCATAGTGTTCTCAATTTCTTTAAGTATGGAATATTCTATTGTCTATTTTGCTAATCATTCTTTTAATGCATCCTTAAATCCCATGATCCTCCCAACCTCTATTAAAATTCCTTGGCATGATTTTAAATTAATTAAATCCAATTAATTAGACTTTTTAGTCTATACTCAAGGAAGTTTAACATGAAAGGAGAAAAACACATAACTGTGCCGACCAAATCCACAATCTATTCATGACCAAACCTTAAGAAAACTTGGTGCTGTCCAGCAAAAATAATATTATTTCTCTAAGCATTATTATTTTTCTCTCCTACTCTCATATACAACTATTTCATCCTTGCTCAAATCGCCAATATCTGCTCCTTTCTCATTCTCTGATCTGTGTACTCTTTACTTACTTCACTGAGAAATTAGTAGCAGTCAAAGAAGAACAATTACTCTTTTCCGCCACACCTAACATTTCCTCTCCATTTATACATATATGCGTTCTCTTTATTCTAGAGACAACAGATAAAGTTGTCTCTACTCCTGAGGCCAACTCCATCACCAGAGTGATTCTCTTACCTTCTCAAGGAGCTTGCTCTATTGTTGTCTCCACAGTCTCCTGCATTATACAATTTTCAGTTTCCTCTGAAGATTTCAATCTCACTGCAATAAAATCTGCAGAGTATCTTCTATCTCTGAAAAATCTTTTCTTTGACTTCCATATCTCCTTCCAGCCACCACTCTTTTATTCCACTTCTATCTTTAATAAAACTTCTCAAAGGTTTTGTCTGCTTTCCTATTTTCACACTGAAAGTGAAAGTCACTCATCTGTGTCTGCCTCTTTGTGACCCCATGGACTATAAAGTCCATGGAATTCTCCAGGCCAGAATACTGGAGTGAATAGCCTTTCCATTCTCCAGGGGATCTTCCCAACCCAGGGTTGAACCCATGTCTCTCACATTGCAGGTGGATTCTTTACCAGCTGAGCCACAAGGGAAGCCCAAAACTACTGGAGTGGGTAGCCTATCCCTTCTCCAGCAGATTTTCCTGACCCAGGAATCAAACCGTGGTCTCCTGCATTGCAGGTGGATTATTTACCAACTGAGCTATCAGGGATTATCTGCTCTCATTTCCCCCTGGAATTCACTCCAGTAAGTGGTTTGTCTTACACTTTATGGAAAGCATTCCTAAGATGATGACTCATGTGTTGTCATACACATTGGCCAATTAATAAATGTCCTATTAGATGAGATACATATGTAATGAAAGCATGAAAAAAGCTGATTACATCTTTCTTCCAGACATATTTTTTGCTCTTGCCTTCTGAAGTAGCTGAGTTTTTTGGGTTTCTTCTTCTTTCATGCTGCGCATTCATTTTCCTGCATCTGCTGTCTGATGAAGATGCCAGGGGTCAGCTCTTTGTCTTCTCTTTGCTATTGGCATATATTCATTGGGTGATTTGATTTAATTTCATGTCTTTATAAATCAACAATGCTCTGCTGCTGCTGCTGCTGCTAAGTTGCTTCAGTCGTGTCTGACTCTGTGAGACCCCATAGATAGCAGCCCACGAGGCTTCCCTGTCCCTGGGATTCTCTAGGCAAGAACACTGGAGTGGGTTGCCATTTCCTTCTCCAATGCATGAAAGTGAAAATTGAAAGTGAAGTAGTTCAGTTGTGTCCGACTCTTAGTGACCCCATGGACTGTAGCCCACCAGGCTCCTCCATCCATGGGATTTTCTGGGCAAGAGTACTGGAGTGGGGTGCCATTGCCTTCTCCAATAATGTTCTAATGACTACCAAATTTTATCACTAGCTTGACTACTTCTCTGAGCCTTAGGCTTATTTTCCAAGTAAGTACTCAACAGCTCCTTTTAGACATTTTATTGGTTTCATCCACATAGACCCTCTTCTCCACAAATCCCCTTTCCCTACATCTTGGTTAATGATATCATTTTCATTTGATTGTCCAGTCTCATACCTCCTTGATCCAAAAGCAAGTCTTATTGGCTCCATTTTCAAAATGTATCTCGAATACATTATTCACCAGCTTCACTGTTCGCAACCTACTCCTACAATCCACATTTTCTCTCATTTGGGTTATGAAAATAGCCTCCAAAATGGGCTCTTTTCACATTTTGCCTCACTCTATATTCTAGAAAATGTGACATTTTAGAAATGCAAATAAGACAATTACTTCCTCCCTTCAAAATCTGGCAGTTTTTTTCCATTACAATGAAGAAAATTAATCACAAGTAATTTACTCCAGTTTATCTATTTTGCTTCATCTCTTATCCCTCACCCCTCTTCTCACCACTTGTTCTGTACCACCTGCGCTGGTCTTCTTGATGGATGTAGGAGCCTGGTGGGCTGCAGTCCATGGGGTTGCTAAGAGTCGGACACGACTGAGCAACTTCACTTTCACTTTTTACTTTCATGCATTGGAGAAGGAAATGGCAACCCACTCCAGTATCCTTGCCTGGAGAATCCCAGAGACAGGGAAGCCTGGTGGGCTGCCGTCTATGGGGTCGCACAGAGTCAGACATGACTGAAGCGACTTAGCAGCAGCAGCAGCAGCAGCAGCAGCAGCAGCAGCAAATGTCTAAGAATAATCCTGCTCCAGTACCTTTGGAACTGCTGTACTTTCTTGCAAATCTTCCTTTAACTTCACTCACTTCTATCAGGTTTTTAGCTTAAATTTGACCCCTTAAAAAAAAAAAAAAACTCATTTCTCCTCATCCTCTAATCCTCATGATTCATTTGTACAACCAAGTGTACATCACGTTAAAATGATGTACATGTATTTGTCACTTGTTTATTTGGGAGTTTGTCCTCCTACTAGAACATGAGCCTCATGAAAGCAGGTACTATAATTTTCATTGTTACCAGCCTTATTCCTGCCCCAGGCTGAATATAGAAATGAAACAAAACCCTTCCCCGAGGGATTCTAGGATTCTTCTTCAATCACTCTGAGGCTTTATAAATGCTTTTGCTATTTCACCACCCCTATCAATGATATCTAGAGTCTGATTGTGTACGTGGTCCCTTTTTAAGGACACAGTTATTATACTCACTCTCCTACCCTTCAAATATCCCTCATACAACTTCTATTTATGGAAGTTGAATGAATCCTTTTGGGATTCCTATTTTCTCTGCTTGTGTAGTGGGACTGTCTCTCATGGCACATGCTCCATTCTTGTCTTATAATAAAATTTTGCTCTGTATTTCAAGCAAGCTTTCTTTCAAGTCTATATTTCTGTTTGTGAATATCTTTCTCCAAATAAACCAGAAGGCTGTGAGGGTGCAGTCAATTGCAAAATTAAAAGACAATTATGATCAGCATTTTCACTGTTTGATATTTTATACAATGTACTTCATATCCTTAGTAATGTATAGTCACAGAGATCAGTGAATTAGAAAACATTGAGCACATTTCTTCACTACAAAAAAATCAAAGCATGTATTGTGTCCATTTATAATTTCAATGGTCATATAATATAAAAAGATACATATATATGAATAATAATAACAGACAAATATAAATTACATAATAAAAATTAAACTGTCATAAAATTGAGAGACTGGGACCTCTTAGCAGATATTGAGAAAGGTGTATTAAAGCTGAACCTCATAGGGAAGACTTAGTTTAAAATATGAAAAGGTAAGGAGAGGAAACCAAACTATTAAAGAATTTAACATCAATGAATGCATAAATGAATATACTGTGTTCAGTCACTAAGTCATGTCTGACTCAGACTCCATGGACTGAAGCATGCTAGGCTTCCCTGTCCTTCACTATCTCCTGGAGTTTGCTCAAACTCATGTCTGTTGTGTTGATGAGATAATTCAACCATCTCATCCTTGATCTACCCTTTCTCCTCCTGGCTCAATCTTTCCCAGCATCAGGGTCTTTTTCAATGAACAGGCTCTTTGCATCAGGTGGCCAAAGTACTGGAGCTTCAGCTTCATCATCAGTCCTTCCAATCAATATTCAGGGTTTATTTCCTTTAGGATTAACTAGTTTGATTTCCTTGCTGTCCAAGGGACTCTCAAGAGTCTTCTATAGCACCACAACTCAAAAGCATCAATTGTTTGATGCTAAGCCTTCTTTATGGTCCAACTCTCACATCCATACATGACTACTGGAAGAACCATAACTCGAAATACATGTACCTTTGTTCACTAAGTGATATCTCTGCTTTTAAATACACTGTCTAGGTTTGTCATAGCTTCCAAGAACAAGCATCTTTTAATTTCATAGCTACAGTCACCATTCACAGTGATTTTGGAGCCTAAGAAAATAAAATCTGTCATTGTTTCCACTTTTTCCACATCTATTTGCCATTAAGTAATGGAAGGCTACAGTTTTTCCAGTAGTCATATATGGATGTGAGAGTTGGACTGTGAAGGCTGAGTGCCGAAGAATTGACACTTTTGAACTGTGGTGTGGAGAAGACTCTTGAGAGTCCCTTGGACTGCAAGGAGATCCAACCAGTTTATTCTGAAAGAGATCGGCCCTGGGATTTCTTTGGAAGGAGTGATGCTAAAGCTGAAGTTTCATTACTTTGGCCACCTCATGCAAAGAGTTGACTCATTGGAAAAGACCCTGATGCTGGGAGAGATTAGGGGCAGGAGGAGAAGGGGACAACCGAGGATGAGATGGCTGGATGGCATCACTGACTTGATGGGCGTGAGTCTGAGTGAACTCCGGGAGTTGGTGATGGACAGGGAGGCCTGGCGTGCTGTGATTCATGGGGTCGCAAAGGGTCGCACACAACTGAGCGACTGAACTGAACTGAACTGAACTGAATGGAATCAGATGCCATGTTCTTAGTTTTTTGAATGTTGAGTTTCAAGCCAGTTTTGTTTTGTTTTTGTTTTTTGCTTTTTGACCCTCATCAAGAGACTCTTTAGTTCCTCCTCACCTCTTCACTCTCTGCCATTAGAGTGATATCATCTGCATATCTGAGGCTATTGATATTTCTCCCAGCAATCTTGATTCCAACTTGTGACTCATCTAGCCTCGTATTTTACATGATGTGTTCTGCATGTAAATTAAATAAATAGGGTGACAATATACAGCCGTGTCATACTCCTTTCTCAATTTTGAACCAGTCCATTGTTCCATGTCTGATTCTGACTGCTGCTTCTTGACCTCCTTCTTAGGAGACTGGTAAGGTGGTCGTGGTCTGGCATTCCCATCTCTTAAGAATTTTCCGCAGTTGGTTGTAATTCACACGGTCAAATGAATATACACATAAATCATTTATTTATTCTTTTAAAAATAAACATTTAGGATAGCTAGGTAAAATAAACAATGCCTTGCTTAGTTAAATTTAAATAAAAAAAACTGACTTTTTTTAGTATACATATGTAGCATATATTGCATGAAATATACTATTAAAGGTTTAACATTGAAACAAATTTAACTGAGCATCTTGTATTTTCATTTGTCACATTTGACAACTCTAATTTTATTGACTATGCCCTGCATATGTTCTAGGTGTTGTGAACATGAATTTGAATCAAAGACAAGCACATGTTCTTGATTTGCCTGTTGTTTGTTAGAAGGTATACATATAACCTTGTTGAAGGTTAACTATGCTGAGGGGAATGGGACCAGAGGAAAATCTGTTACATGTAAATCATTGAAATGTAACATAATTTTTGTAAGCCTATTGGGTATTTTTTAATATACCAGAAGTCAAAAAGTAATGAAAATGATCCCATTCTGCCTAATATCTGTAAAATAGTAGTATTTGTCTCAGCTGAGAAAAGCAAGGCTTAGAAAGGTTGCCCTAAGATTGAATTTATTCCATGACACCACTCTGGCCTTCTTGACCCAGAAAGGCTTAAGTATCAAAGCTCAATGTTCCCATAAACCTCTATCCTTGAGGTTCTGAAATGTTTCCCTGTACCATCCCTCCTCTCTCAGTTCAGAATGGGCCACAACTTGGAAACATCTATGAATTCTTTTCCTCCACTTATCCTCTCCAGTACCCTTTCCCTGCAGGAGGTCAAGCGCGTCTCTGTGGCTGGCACGGGCCGCTCACATACAAACCTAGGATAACATCAGTAGGGTAGCATCTCCATTGAGTAAAATGGTCTCTTATTTTGTTTGTCTTTGGGTGCAGTTGAGAAAGACTTCAGGCTTCTTCCCTAGGAGTGGCTCCTAAATGAATCTATAGACCAGGATCTCATCTGCAGCTCAAGCTGAGAGAAAGAAGTGAGGCTGCCTGACTGTTCTTCAGGAAAAACCATTTCTTTGTAAAATGTCAAGATAAGGCTGAAGCTTCATTCTCCTGGAGATAAGCTGCATTCCCACAGGCCTGCATATACCTCAGGCCATTTGCAGGGAAAAACCATGGTTAGGATGAGGTGGCACTAGTTAAGGTGTCTCTTACACCCATTTAAGGGGACTTCCAAAAATTAATCTACTTGCTGTGGATTGAGTCATATTTCCCCAAAATTCATGTGTGGAATCCCTAATCCCCAAGGTGATGATATTTAGAGACAGAACCTTTGGGAAATAATTAGAGTTAGATGAGGTCATGAGATGGGAGCTCCAATGAAAAGGGATTCAGTTCAGTTCAGTCGCTCAGTCATGTCTGACTCTTTGAGATCCCATGAACTGCAGCACGCCATGCTTCCCTGTCTATCACCAACTCCCGGAGTCCACCCAAACCCATGTCTATTGAGTCAGTGATGCCATCCAGCCATCTCATCCTCTGTCATCCCCTTCTCCTCCTGCCCTCAATCTTTCGCAGCATCAGAGTCTTTTCAAATGAGTCAGTTCTTCGCATCAGGTGGCCAAAGTATTGGAGTTTCAGCTTCAACATCAGTCCTTCCAATGAACACACAGGACTGATCTCCTTTAGGATGGACTGGTTGTAACTCCTTGCAGTCCAAGGGAATCTCAAGAGTCTTCTCCAACACCACAGTTCAAAAGCATCATTTCTTCTGCATTCAGCTTTCTTTATAGTCCAACTCTCACATTCATACATGACCACTGAAAAAACCATAGCCTTGACTAGACGGACCTTTGCTAGCAAAGTATTGTCTCTGCTTTTTAATATGCTGTCTAGGTTGGTCGTAACTTTTCCTCCAAGGAGTAAGTGTCTTTTAATTTCATGGCTGTAATCACTATCTGCAGTGATTTTGGAGCCGAGAAAAGTAAAGTCAGCCACTGTTTCCACTGTTTCCACATCTATTTCCCATGAAGTGATGGGACCAGATGCCATGCTCTTAGTTTTCTGAATGTTGACCTTTAAGCCAACTTTTTCACTCTCTTCTTTCACTTTCATCAGAGGCTATTTAGTTCTTCCTCACTTTCTGCCATAAGAGTGGTGTCATCTGCATATCTGAGGTTATTGATATTTCTCCCAGTAATCTTGATTCCAGCTTGTGCTTCTTCCAACTCAGCGTTTTTCATGATGTACTCTGCATAGAAGTGAAATAAGCAGGGTGACAATATACAGCCTTGACGTACTCTTTTTCCTATTTGGAACCAGTCTGCTGTTCCATGTCCAGTTCTAACTGTTGCTTCCTGACCTGCATACAGGTTTCTCAAGAGGAAGGTCAGGTGATCTGATATTCCCATCTCTCTCAGAATTTTCCACAGTTTATTGTGATCCACACAGTCAAAAGCTTTGGCATAGTCGATAAAACAGAAATAGATGTTTTTCTGGAGCTCTTTTGCTTTTTCCATGATCCAGCAGATTTTGAAAATTTGATCTCTGGTTCCTCTACCTTCTCTAAAACCATCATGAACATCTAGAAGTTTATGGTTCATGTAGTGCTGAAGCCTGGCTCGGAGATTAGTGTCTTTATGAGAAGAGGAAGAAAGACCAGAGTGCTCCTCTCTCTATGTGAGCACACATCAAGAAGTGGCTGACTATGAGCCAGAAATTGAGCTCTCACCAGAACCTGCCCATGCTGACTCTTTGATCTTGGACTTCCAGCTTCCAGAATGTGAGAAAATAAAAATTCCTTTTTTTTTATGCCTGATATACTATTACAGCAGCCAGAATTGAGTAAGACACTGCTATAAAGGTATGACATAAGTCCAATCCTGACCGTGAGGAATGTGAGGGAGCAAGATCAGTATATGACTGTGATTTTGGATCCAGAAGCCTGTTCAATTGCCCTGTACCTGTGTGGGAAGATGGTGATTACAGGCATGAAATTAAAAAATGCTTACTCCTTGGAAAGAAAGTTATGACCAACCTAGACAGCATATTAAAAAGCAGAGACATTACTTTGCCAACAAAGACAGGACATTACTCTTGCCATCTAGTCAAGGTTATGGTTTTTCCAGTAGTCATGTAGGATGTGAAAGTTGGACTATAAAGAAAGCTGAGTGCTGAAGAATTGATGCTTTTGAACTGTGGTGTTGAAGAAGAGTCTTGAGAGTCCCTTGGGCTGCAAGGAGTTCCAACCAGTCCATCCTAAAGGAGATCAGTCCTGTGTGTTCATTGGAAGGACTGATGTTGAAGCTGAAACTCTAATACTTTGGCCACCTGATGTGAAGAGCTGACTCATCTGAAAAGGCCCTGATGCTGGGAAAGATTGAGGGCAGGAGGAGAAGGGGATGACAAAGGATGAGATGGTTGGATGACATCACCGACTCAATGGACATGAGTTTATGTAAACTCTGGGAGTTGGTGATGGACAGGGAGGCCTGGTGTGCTACGGTTCATGGGGTCTCAAATAGTCAGACACGACCTAGTGACTGAAATGAACTGAACTGAACTGAATTGAGCTATGTGGGAAGAGACTGTCAAGATAAGGGGTGCAAAGAAACAGGAGGGTTCAAAAGCAAGCACTAAACGAAAGTAACTCCAAAAATTCCCCACAAAGCTGGTCCACTTATTGCCAAGGTCAGTGGAGTTCTCAAAGAAGCACAACTGAAAGAAACCTCTACATCAACCTATTGATATTTGTATTTTGCAGCTGGCACTTGTGGAAGTGTTCATTTGGTCTATTTGACAATTGAAATTCTCAATAGAAGGAAATGAGATCATTCTGGTTTTGAAATGTCAGCTTCTGAGAGATGCTTTAATGTGCATCTGTCCTGGGGAATGGAACCACTCTGAATGCTGACAATGCAGGTGTCAAGCCTCCAAGACAGAATGGTGTTCAGATTGTGGCTCTTCCTCAAGGTGAATGGTGACCTCGTTCGTTCGTTCAGTCGCTCAGTCATGTCCGACTTTTTGCGACCCCATGAATCACAGCACGCCAGGCCTCCCTGTCCACCACCAACTCCCGGAGTTCACTCAGACTCACGTCCATTGAGGCCGTGATGCCATCCAGTCATGAAATCCTCAGTCGTCCCCTTCTCCTCCTGCCCCCAATCCGTCCCATCATCAGGGTCTTTTCCAATGAGTCAACACTTCGCATGAGGTGCCCAAAGTACTGGAGCTTCAGTTTTAGCATCATTCCTTCCAAAGAAATCCCAGGGTTGATCTCCTTAAGAATGGACTGGTTGAATCTCCTTACAGTCCAGGAGACTCTCAAGAGTCTTCTCCAACACCACAGTTCAAAAGCATCGATTCTTCTGCGGTCAGCCTTCTTCACAGTCCAACTCTCACATCCATACATGACCACAGGAAAAACCATAGCCTTGACTAGATGGACCTTAGTTGGCAAAATGTCTCTGCTTTTGAATATACTATCTAGGTTGGTCATAACTTTTCTTCCAAGGAGTAAGTGTCTTTTAATTTCATGGCTGCAGTCACCATCTGCAGTGATTTTGGAGCCCAAAAATATAAAGTCTGACACTGTTTCTACTGTTTCCCCATCTATTTCCCATGAAGTGATGGGGCCAGATGCCATGATCTTTGTTTTCTGAATGTTGAGCTTTAAGCCAACTTTTTCACTCTCCTCTTTCACTTTCATCAAGAGGCTTTTTAGCTCCTCTTCACTTTCTGCCATAAGGGTGGTGTCATCTGCATATCTGAGGTTATTGATATTTCTCCCGGCAATCTTGATTCCAGCTTGTGTTTCTTCCAGTCCAGCGTTTCTCATGATGTACTCTGCATAGAAGTGNGTTTTCTGAATGTTGAGCTTTAAGCCAACTTTTCCACTCTCCTCTCTCACTTTCAACAAGAGGCTTTTTAGCTCCTCTTCACTTTCTGCCATAAGGGTGGTGTCATCTGCATATCTGAGGTGATTGATATTTTTCCCAGCAATCTTGATTCCAGCTTGTGTTTCTGCCAGTCCAGCGTTTCTCATGATGTACTCTGCATAGAAGTTAAATAACCAGGGTGACGATATACAGCCTTTTCCTATTTGGAACCAGTCTGTTGTTCCATATCCAGTTCTAACTGTTGCTTCCTGACCTGCATACAGATTTCTCAAGAGGCAGGTTAGGTGGTCTGGTATTCCCATCTCTTTCAGAATTTTTCACGATTTATTGTGATCCACACAGTCAAAGGCTTTGGCATAGTCAATAAAGCAGAAATAGATGTTTTTCTGGAACTCTTTTGCTTTTTCCATGATCCAGCGGATGTTGGCAATTTGATCTCTGGTTCCTCTGCCTTTTCTAATACCAGCTTGAACATCAGGGAGTTCATGGTTCACGTATAAGCAATCCAAGAAAGACGAAATGGGATTGAAATAATAATAGAGGAACTAACAGAGGAGAGATGAGAATTCTAAGCAGAATAGCAGAAGGAAGTCTCAGACAATAGAACAGCTGGAGAACAACTTTTAACATGGGAGCAATAGGCCAAAGCCTCCAGAAAGAATGTCTCCAAAGTAAAACAATGACTAAGTAAATGAACTGGTAAGTTATATAACTATTTTGACCATATATTTGGAGGTAATTTATGGAACTGTGAATGTGTTTGAGAACTGTTCATCATATGTTCTAAGAAAAATAAGCAACTCAGAAAAAATTATTAAACCTTGGAAAATAAAATTTTATGCTAAAACAAATTATAACCAGAGCATATACCTAGACTCAGTAATGAACAACATGTGCATAATTGTAATGAAAACACTGACAATGTATTTAACAGAAACTTTGATATAAACATATTGGAAAATGTAGAAAGAACTATGGCTAAATTTTATAAAGAATCACTAGACTTGATTAAAAAATTATTTTACACAAATTTTTTGCGTTTAATCCTTTGAAAAATAAAATTTAATATAAAATAGCTAACTAGAATATCTTACAAATAAATATTAATTATTTTATCTTGTCCATTTCCAAATCAATTAATCTGGGCTTATCACATGCGCACACACACACACACACACACACACACACACAGCATCATAAAATAACTGGCAGGCTGACTGGATCACTGAGATGTCTCCAGAAGTTATAATATTGATGAACTCTAGCAATGGCAACCCACTCCAGTACTCTTGCCTGGAAAATCCCATGGACAGAGGAGCCTGGTAGGCTGCAGTCCATGGAGTTGCTGAGGGTCAGACAGGACTGAACGACTTCACTTTCACTTTTCACTTTCATGCATTGGAGAAGGAAATGGCGACCCACTCCAGTATTCTTGCCTGGAGAATCCCAGGGATAGTGGAGCCTGATGGGCTGCCATCTATGGGGACGCACAGAGTTGGACACGACTGAAGTGACTCAGCAGCAGCAGCATGGACAGCAAATTTGTTTCCATTTTTTTATGTTCATCTTATCAAGAGTTGACATTTATGCACTCTTTGATTTGGGTTTTGCCTTATTACTTGTCCTGGTAAATTAAACGTACAGAAAACAATGTTGTATGAAGCCTGGGCCTCGGCAGGTTTTTTGAACTTCTGCTCTTGCTATTGGGACCATACCCTCTGAAGAATGAGTCTTCTGAAGAATGAGACAGGACATAAGCAGAGATAGCAGTCTCATATTTGAGCAACCTTTGACCAGTCAGACCTCAGCTGATGAAGCAGCTGACTCCAGACATGAGTAAGCCCAGCCAATGCCAGGCAAGCCTGTTGTAGATCTGAGAACTGCTTCCTACTGACTAGTTTTGAAGCAAATGGTCTTAAATCTCCCAATTTGGGGGTGATTGATTACACATAAGAGTGAGAAATCCCAAGGGAGATTACAAGCCCTTAACAATATATTGTACCAAAAATTGAGATCCCTTAGAAAGATGTTGAAATAACCCCAAATTATAGACCAACGGAATTTAAAGATGGAATGAGATGTAGTTGGTTCAGTGGAAGAAAATAACTAAAGGACAAATGGAATGTGCCTTTGTCAGTTCAGTGTACTGTAATAAAATATCACAGACTGGATGGCTTAAACCACAAACATTCATTCCTCACAATCTGAAGGTTAGGAACTCCAAGATCAAGATGCTAACAAGTTTGATGTCTGTTGAGAGTGATCTTGGTATGCAGGTAGCTGCCTTCTATATGGTACCCGTGAGATGTTTTTGTTTCTTCTCTCCTTCTAGGACACTAATCATATCATAGGGCTCTATCCAGTTATCTTATCTAATCCTAATTTTCTTCCAAAGGCCTCATCTCTAAACACCATCACACTGTGGTGGAGGACTTCAAAATATGAATTTTGGAAGGACACATTCAGTCCATAGCTGGATGATTGTGTTAATCCCAAGATTTAAATGTTGTTAAAATCTGTGTCTGCCTTCAAATTAGAAATCAATGAACAACCCATAAAATAACTACCAGAGTAGTAATTCGGATTACACAAGACAGTGCAGTAAAAGACTGCACAATGGCTTCTGAGGCCAATTCTATCTGACATTTCTATCTTTAAAAAGTATCCAACAGATGTATATACCCATATTCACAAGAAGATCTATATAATAATACTCCCAGAAACATTAGTTGTAAGAGAAAGAGAAAGGAAATACAAATGTCAATTTAACATATTAAGATGTGTACTATATAAAATAACATCCATTACATATTTCTGAGTTTAAAAAGGCAAGCCATGAAACTGATAATATCCACAATAGAATATAAGCATATTCTATAATAATGTAATTCAATTAAAAGTAACTTTAAATTTTATGAGCACATAATTCCTCAATATTCTGAAGCCAAGAACTTTGAGAAAAACTGTTGACTGGATAATATTTGCAAAGAGGGTCAAAACCAGAAAAATGTCACATTAAAGGTACAAAAAATTTTTACTAATTGAAATACTATCAACTTAACCATACAGTAAGACTTTCTGTACCATGACAAGGTTGAATCTATGAATCTAATGCAGGTTCCCCTGATTCTTCTGCATCACCTTGGGCCATTGGACATTACATTTAGAAGCATGTAATTTTTTTTTATAACCTCAGCTCAAAAAATTAACTTTTTTTCCAAATTTAGAATTAATATTTTAATTTCAAGGTATATTAAGAAAAATTAGGTTTTAAGATAACATTTATCTAATATATTGTGCATACCTGTGCATGTTAAGTTGCTTCAGTCATGTCCAACACTTTGTGACCCTAAGGACAATAGCCTGCCAGGCTTCTCTGTCCATGGAATTCTCCAGGCAAGAATACTAGAGTGGATAGCAATGTCCTTCTCCAAGGGATCATCCCAACCCAGGGACTGAACCCGTGTCTCTGTCCCTTTTCTCTCCTGCACTAGCCATTAGGTTCTTTACCACTACTGCCACCATATTGTAGGTTTTTAAAATTCTCATTTTATGTGGTGGGAATTTAAACCTCTTCTCTTAAATTTGGCACTTATATGTATGTAAAAAAAAAAAAAATCCTGGAAAAATACATGCCCAGCTATTATCAGTAGTTACACTGGAAGAATAAGAGTGGAAAAAAGATAGAGGTTGGCTGGATTTTCACTTTTTAAATATCTACTATAATACATGCTATATGCTTTGCATTGTTTAAGTATACTTTAACAATATACTTGAAATATTTTACATATAATTTTTCCATGAGCTTAAATGATCAAATAGAATAAAATTATTCTTCATCTATGGAAGGAGAAAGAAAAAAATGCAATTTGTAACATCTGACAAGGGCAGAGACAAGGCAAGCACAAATATTACTGAAAACTTTGAAATGGGAATAAAGAAAGAAATAAATAATTTGTAATGTGGGAACGCCATTACCACATCAACTAACCTCTCTTTTATGCCATAAAAAAATTTAAAAAAAATGGAAACAATCAGATAATCAGTATCTAGAGATGCATTGTAAAAGAATTGATGAAGAAAGAAAATGATAAATAAGTTTTCTAATTTAAAAATGTATTTGTCACTTTAAAAGAGCATACATATGTGTACATTTTAAAGAAGGCAATAATTTTTTTTCATACACTGCTTTTTGATGTGTTGCTGCTGCTGCTAAGTCACTTCAGTCATGTCCAACCCTGTGAGACCCAGGAGACGGCAGCCCACCAGGCTCCTCTGTCCCTATGAGTCTCCAGGCAAGAACACTGGAGTGGGTTGCCATTTCCCTCTCCAATGCATTAGTGCTGTGCAAAAACTTGAACACTAGCTATTTTTTGCTATCTCTTCTAATGATAAAAATCAAACTGATGGAACATATGAGGAGCATACAACTTAATTGTACAAATACATTTTCCTATGACTCCATAAGTTCAATTCCAGATCCTACAGAAGGGTCTAATGCCCTATATTAGGCAAAGTGGGAGAGTCATATGCCTCTAGTAAATTAATGGTTTTCCTTTTACATAGACTTTATAAAAATTCAGCATGTGGACTTCTCTGATGACCCAGAGGATTAGAATCTGCTTCCCAATGCAGAGAACAGAGGTTCAATCCCTGTGTCTGGGAAGATTCCATAGGCGTGGAACAAACTGATGGAACATATGAGGAGCATACAACTTAATTGTACAAATACATTTTCCTATGACTCCATAAGTTCAATTCCAGATCCTACAGAAGGGTCTAATGCCCTATATTAGGCAAAGTGGGAGAGTCATATGCCTCTAGTAAATTAATGGTTTTCCTTTTACATAGACTTTATAAAAATTCAGCATGTGGACTTCTCTGATGACCCAGAGGATTAGAATCTGCTTCCCAATGCAGAGAACAGAGGTTCAATCCCTGTGTCTGGGAAGATTCCATAGGCGTGGAAGCCTATGTGTGCCACCACTACTGAGCCTGTGTCCTACAGCCACGAGCCCACTCCTGAAGTCTGCGCGCTTTAGGAACTGGGAGCCACAACTAATGAGCCCCTGTGCTGCAACTACTGAAGCCCACACACCGGAGAGCCAGCAGGCTGAAGCTACTGAAGCTGAAGTGCCTGAGAATGAGAAGCTCTCTGCGATGAGAAGCCCATACACTGCAACTAGACAGTAGCCCCTGCTCACCACAAATGCACAACAAAGACCAGTGCCGCCAAAAATAAATAAATAAATACAAGAAAACTCAGCATGCATGAAAACATGGCCACAGAGATTATTCAGTGTTAAAGCTGAAACAGTTTTCTCTATGTTCAGTTCAGTTCAGTCACGCAGTCGTGTGTGACTCTTTGCGACCCCATGAATCGCAGCNATCACCTTTCAAAAAATAAAGTTTAGAAATATTAATATGATTAGCAAAAATTAAGCCTACAGGTGCTCTCATATCCTGCTGATGGGTCGATAAACTGATACAAGTAAATTGGCCTGAATTTATGAATCATATTAGCTGTATGGCTCAAATATTGGTCTAGAATGGAAATCAGGAATTTAATCTATCTTGTTCTTCTGCTTTCAAGCCCTTACACTTTTTGAACTTGTCAGACATAGTTTTAAAATATCAAGTTATAGTTCCTTTCTTTCCTTTAAGCAGAGTTAATATGATTGATAGATATATTGCAGAGTTTTCTCTCATGTAAGATATCACTGGTGCTAAATTTTTACCCCTTTAGTGCTTGTTCATATATATTAAACAAGTAACATATCAATAGCTCCTAAAACATCCAATTATTTTTTACTTTATATTTAAGCTTAGTACCTATCTGAGAGGATATTGGGTTGGTGCAAAAGTAATTGCAGCTTTTGCATTGTTGAAATTTGTCTTTGATCTTGAAATCCATTCTTAAATAATGATTAATAGTGATTAAATAATGATTAAATAGTGACTATGCTATACATCATTTTATGTTTTTTTTCTATACATCATTTTAATGCACATTTCTCACTTTATATTTTTTACTTGTTTTTTTTTTTTAATAAACCATGGAAATGATGTTAGACAAAAATCAAATTCAAGCAATTTTCTTACTTGTGTTTAAAATGAGTCGTAAAACACTGGACATAATTTTCTACATCAATTATGGCCCAGAAACTGCTAAAGAACATACAGTGCACTGGTGGTTCAAGAAGTTTTGCAAAGGAGATGAGAGTCTTGAAGTTGAGGAGTGTACTGCCTGGCCATTGGAAGTTGACAATGACCAACTGAGAGCGATCATCAAAGCTAATCCTCTTATGAGAGAAGTTGCCAAAGAAGTCAACATTGACCATTCTATGGCTGTTTGGCATTTTAAGCAAATTGGAAAGGTGAAAAAGCTCAAAATGGGTGTCTCATGAACTGACCAAAGATTTTTTTTAAATGTCGATTTGAAGTGTCAGCTTCTCTTATTGTACACAAAATGGCTCATTTCTCAATCAAATTGTGATGTGCAATGAAAAGTGGGTTTTATAAAACAACCAGTGATGAACAGCTCAGTGGTTGGACTGAGAAATTCCAAAGCACTTCCCAAAGCCAAACCTGCACCAAAAAAAAAAAAAGGTTCTGGTCACTGTTTGGTTGTCTGCTGCCCAGCTGATCCACTACAGCTTTCTGAATCCTTGTGAAACCATTACATCTGAGAAATGTGGTCAGCAAATTGATGAGACACACTGAAAACTGAAACGCCTCCACTTAGCATTGGTCAACAGAAAGGGCCCAGTTCTTCTCCACCACAACACCTGACTGCACCTTGCACAACCAATGCTTCAGAAGCTGAACGAACTGGGCTGTGAAATTTTGCCTCATCCCCCATCAGTCGAGTTCAGTTCAGTCGCTCAGTTGTGTCTGACTCTTTGTGACATCATGGACTGCAACATGCCAGGCCTCCCTGTCCATCACCAATTCCTGGAGTTTACCCAAACTCCTGTCCATTGAGTTGGTAATGCCATCCAACCATCTCATCCTCTGTCATCCCCTTCTCCTCCTGCCTTCAATCTTTCCTAGCATCTGGGTCTTTTCAAATGAGTCAGCTCTTCAGCTTCAACATCAGTCCTTCCAATGAACACCCAGGACCGATCTACTTCAGGATGGACTGGTTGGATCTCCTTACAGTCCAGGAGACTCTCAAGAGTCTTCTCCAATGTCACAGTAGCCTTTAAGCATCTTGACAACTATTTGCAGGGGAAACTCTTCCACAACTAGTCGGAGGTAGAAAATGCTTTTCAAGAGTTTGTCAAATCCCAAAGTACAAATTTTTATGCTATAGAAATAAACTTATTTCTTATTGGCAAAAAATGTGTTGATTGTTATGGTTCCTATTTTAATTATTGAAAGTGTGTTTGAGCCTAGTTAGAATGATTTAAAGGTCACGATCTGAAACCACAATTACACTAGCACCAACCTAATATTATTTGTACCGCAAGTCAAGAGATCCATATTCTTGTTTGTCCCAAACTTGCTGTATGACAAAATTGCTCAATTCACTTCAGTAGTTAATTCAAAATTCTCTCACAGTTCCCACACTTTGATTTTTCCTCCTTCCTCCTTTTTTCACTCCTGAGCCTTTCCATACCCTGCCCCTGCTTCCTTGAGAAAACAAAAGTCATTGCAACAAAAACAGCCCATTTTTCTCAGTCCATAGCCACATGCATCTGCACAGTCCTTCTCTGCCATGGCAGGTAAGCTCCCAGGCAGGCCCTCCAGCCTTCTGGGAGATTTTCAGTCATTGAGTCTTCCTGCTCTCACAAACAATTTTCTAATTTCTGATTTAAATCTTATCTTTATTTTATTGTTTATATAACATAAAAATTAAACAGAAGTTTCTACCACTGTACTTTTCTCTTCAAATAATACATTGTACTTCCTTACCCTTTGATAGTAAACTTTTTGAAAAATCACTCTAATTTATTATATATTGTTTAAGAAAAAAAATGTTCAAAGACATTTATCAAATCACAGCAAGGAAGACTTTATTTGGGGGTGGGGGTGTCAATATCATAACAGATATAGGGAATGTGAAGTGAAGTGAAGTGAAGTCACTCAGTCGTGTGCGACTCTTTGTGACCGCATGGACTGTAGCCTACCAGGCTCCTCCCTCCATGGGATTCTCCAGGCAAGAGTACCGGAGTGGGTTGCCACTATGATGAAATTTTGCATTGTGGGCAACAGATTGGATTTAACTCCAAATATAGCACATGCAAGTAGGGCTTTACAGCCAAAGAACAGGGTTGTGGTCTGTAGATGTAAAATAAGAGAAAACATCAGGGGCATGGGGAATTCTGGCAAACCCCATCTAATAGATGTCTTGCTAAAGATGGACCAGGGTGATCAGATATCACCTGGGGGATTGTGAAAAATAAGAAATTTGATCAGATATCAGTGTGTCAGATATTGAAGAGGGAGTCCGAGTAGGGGTGGAGGATTCTGACTAAAGTGACTTAGCAAGACTCTTGCCAAAACTGAATATATAAAGAAGTCTACAGATAGGCCTAGGGGAAGATTCGGGAGCTTGAGTAAAGTTTGGTCAAGCAAAGAATTTTGTCACTATCTCCTTAAGATCTCCTCACAGTTCAGTACAGTTCAGTTCAGTTCAGTCAGTTGTGTCCAACTCTTTGTGACCCCATGAATCGCAGCACGCCAGGCCTCCCTGTCCATCACCAACTCCCAGAGTTCACTCAGACTCACGCCCATCAAGTCAGTGATGCCATCCAGCCATCTCATCCTCTGTCATCCCCTTCTCCTCCTGCCCCCAGTCCCTCCCAGCATCAGAGTCTTTTCCAATGAGTCAACTCTTTGCATGAGGTGGCCAAAGTACTGGAGCTTCAGCTTTAGCATCATTTCTTCCAAAGAAATCCCAGGGCTGATCTCCTTCAGAATGGACTGGTTGGATCTCCTTGCAGTCCCAGGGACTCTCAACAGTCTTCTCCAACACCGCAGTTCAAAAGCATCAGTTCTTCAGCGCTCAGCCTTCTTCACAGTCCAACTCTCACATCCATACATGACTACTGGAAAAACCACAGCCTTGAATAGACGGACCTTAGTCGGCAAAGTAATGTCTCTGCTTTTGAATATGCTGTCTAGGTTGGTCATAACTTTTCTTCCAAGGAGTAAGCGCCTTTTAATTTCATGGCTGCAGTCACCATCTGCAGTGATTTTGGAGCCCCCCAAAATAAAGTCTGACTCTGTTTCTACTGTTTCCCCATCTGTTTCCCATGATGTGATGGGACTGGATGCCATGATCTTCATTTTTTGAATGTTACTCCCCTAATAACTTAAACTTCAGTTTGGTCCAGTAATTTACAGAAATAACTTATTCTAATGACAAAAATCTCCCACATGTATGCAAACTAAAGGACGTTTTCACTTCTTATCTTCTTCATTTTATTTTCTGCTTCTTGAAAATCTTTGCTCCTTTGATCTTTCTGGATTTTCTTCTATCCAGGTATTCTTTTTACATCTTATAGTGCTATTTTTATTATATTTTTACTATCCTATTAATATTACAGCTACCCAGAGCCCAATTCTATGCCATTTTCTCTTGTTATGTTTCATTCTCTATGACTACAATTACATTCTCTGTGCCAAATATATCATACATTCATATATCTAGATTATCTCTCTTCTATTTAATAATATACTGTATCATAATAATATATACATAATAATCATTGTATCAGAGTTTTCTAGTATCTTTGATATCTGATTACTTTTAAGAGTGTCAGTCCTGAGTGTCAGACCAACAGAAGTCATGAAATTCAGTAGAAAAAGCTTTGCAAAGGTATCAAAGAACAGGTATCCCCCCCCAGCCCATCTCAAACTAATTATATGATTTTACACAAGTAATTGAACTTCTACTGACCTTACCTATATGAAAATGCAGAAGCTGCATTATTAAATAATCTTTAAGGTCCTTCCAACTCTAAAGTTTTATTATTCAGTTTCAGCTTGGCTATCTCAATGATCTTGATACTGGTATTGATAAGTAACAAGTCACCTTTTCATTGTAGTGTTATAAGGCATGGCAATTATGTAGATAACAGAAAGTGCATTTAAGGTCATGAAACAGTTTATAATAGCCTTTATTCTCCTATAAGTATATTTAGACATGAACTTGTAAATAAGCAATTATTGAAAGAATGAAAAAAGGAAGAAATATACTTAAAAAGAAAAGAAAGGAATGCATAAATGAAGGAATCTTAAAAGAAAAAAATCAATGAATTAGGATAAAACTCAAAATATTACATACATACAAAATATAACCAAATATACTAGAAAACAAAAATATAGAACTAAGACTCATGAAGTAGAGAGATGAAAATATACTAGGAACAAAGTAGGTGGATAGGAAAATTGCCCAAAAATGAACTAGCTTTGTAGAGAAAGGTCTTTCTCTTTTGTATGCCTATACCAGAAGTAAGGGCTGTCCATCTTTAAAGGACAACTAATGGTAAGTTTCTTAATTCACAATGTCCTCTAAGACAATTTTGCCAATACAAATTTTAGTTAATTAATTTATGAGAAAAGAAAACTTGAAACAGAACTTTCCTTGTCATAGTCCCATGCTCTGTATTTTATTCTCTAGGCCCTTATATATAGATCGTTTTAATACCAAACTCCAGTTAAAATTAGGTGTATAACTGCTTCTATGCAAAAGAAAAAAAGATACTAAAATGGAAAACTATAAAATTCACAATTTAAACACTAAATGATTTTATAAACAATGAATGATTTTAATAAATCAGACAGCACAATTTTTATAAAATTTAATAATGAAGTTACAGAACACAAAATTGATATAAGTATACAGAGAGACCAAAGAAGAATCTAGTTCAAAGTGTTCATTCATTCATCATTTATAGGTGTATTGAATGAATAAATGTGTTAGTCACTAATTTTTTTAAAATATGGTTATATAATTTTGCTAAAAACTAGTGTTTAGTAGGGACATACATGTGAAACAATTAATTACATTGAAATGAATATAAATAAGAAAAATAATAAGTATATAATATTTTTGAGTGATTTAACAAAGGAGATGAGACTTTGAGAATCCTTTTCTTAAATCACTTGAATAATATACACAAAAGAGATTATGAGATTAGTGTGCACATTTTAGGCCACAAAACAAGACTCAATAAGTTTAAAAGACAGAAATCATGAAGCATTTTTTTTCTAAGTAGGCAGTAAGAGATCAGAAATAAGCTACAAGAAAAAAGATACTAAAAACTCAGGCACATGGAGGGTAAAAATTATGCTACTAAATAAGCAAGGGATGAGTGAGGAATCCTAAGGAAAATTTTAAGTATCTGGAGACAAATGAAAATGAAACACAACAATTCAAAATCTATAGCATTGTGCAAAAGCACCTCCAAAGATGATGGTTATGGTGACATAAGTCTTCCTTAATAAACCAGGAAAAAATATCTCAAGCAGCATAACCTTACATCTAAGGAAACTGGAACAAGAAGAATGAACAAAACCCAGCATTAGTTGAAGGAAAGATACCATAAAGATTGGAGCAGAAATAAATAAATAGAGATGAATAAAATAGAAAAGATCAAGGAATCTATGGTCTCATTCTCTGAAAAGATAAAATTGATAAACCTTTGGCCTGATTCATCATAAACAAAAGAGAGATTTCAAATAATCAATATCAGAAATAGAAGTAACAACTGAAACCACAGAAATGCATTATAAGAGATTATTACAAATAACTGTTGATTCAGTTCAGTTGCTCAAGCATGTCTGACTCTTTGCGACCCCATGGACTGCAGCATGCCAGGCCTCCCTGTCCATCACCAACTCCCAGGAATATACTCAAACTCATGTCCATTGAGTTGGTGATGCCATCCAACCATCTCATCCCTGTCCATCACCAACTCCCGGGAGTATACTCAAACTCATGTCCATTGAGTTGGTGATGCCATCCAACCATCTCATCCTCTGTCATCCCCTTTTCTCACCTTCAATCTTTCCCAGCATCAGGGTCTTATCAAATGTGTCAGTTCTTTACATCAGGTGGCCAAATATTGGAGTTTCAGCAAATAACTATGCACCAATAAAATGGAAAACCATGGAAATGTTCCTAGAAATATACAACCTTCTAAAACTGAATCAATAAGAAATATAAAATATTACCAAATTGATCACCAGTAATGGTTGAGTGAGTAATAAAAAGAATTCCCCACAAACAGCAGGATCAAATAGCTTGACGGTACAGTTATACCAAACATTTAAAGAAGAGCTAGTACCTATTCTCAAACTCTTCCCAAACAGTTAAAAGGAGGGAAGAATTTCAAAATCAGTCTAAGAGACTAGTATTATCCTAATATCAAAAACAAAGACACTAAAAAAAGGAAAGAAAAGCAAGAAAATTATAGGTCAATATTTCTGGTGAACATAGATGTAAACATCTTCAATTAGTAAACTGAATTAAATAATGCTTTAAAATTATCATTTTATGATAATTTTCCATTTTATGATAGTTTTCCATTTTATTGGTGCATAGTTATTTGCTGAAACTCCATAAAATTATCATTTTATGATAATTTTAATGGTCAAGAGATTAATTCCAGGGATGCATCATAGTTCAATATCCACAATTCATTAACTTGACATACTGTATTAAAAATGAAGGATAAAAATCACACTGTCATCTCAATAGATGCAGAAAAAGTATTCAACAAAGTCAAACATTATAGTAAGAGTTCTGAAGAAAGTGGATATAGAGGGAATATATCTCAAGATAACAAAGCATTCTTCATAATTGCCAAGATATGGTAGTAATCTAAGTGCCCATGGATGGATATAGAAGTGAGATTTTATATATGTGTGTGTGTGTGTGTGTGTGTGTGTGTGTGCATGTGCGTGTGCTCACTTAGTGTCATAAGAAGGATATATCTATGCTGCTGAAAATGGCAAGAGTCCATTCTTTTAATGGCTGAGAAATATTCCATTATATATATATACACACACATACACACATAACACATTGTATTATATATGACAGTGAAAGTGTTAGTTGCTCAGTAGTGTCCAGCTCTTTGTGACACCAGGGACTGTAGCCTGCCAGGCTCCTCTGTCCATGGAATTATCCAGGCAAGAATACTGGAATGGGTAGTCATTCCCTGCTCCATTGGATCTTCCCAACTTAGGGACTGAACTTAGGTCTCCTACATTGCAAGCAGATTCTTCACTATCTGAGCTACCAGGGAAGCCCATATTACACACACATACATGTGTGTGTGTGTATGTGTGTGTATAAAATTTGTCATTCATTCATTAAGTCATGTCCAATTCTTTGTGACCACATTGACTGCGGCATGACAGGCATAATGGGATATTATTCAGCCATAAAATGAATGGACTCTTGCTATTTTCAGTAGCATGGATGGATCTATCTTATGCTACGTAAAAAAAGTCAGTCAGAGAAAGACAAATGCCATGTAGTATTACTTATATGCAGAATATAAAATAAAATGAAAAAACATAACAAAACAGAAATGAGTTATAGTTTGAGGGAAGAAACTGGTAGTTGTCAGAGGGGAAGGAAGGAGTATTGGAAGATGAGCAAATGTGTGAGGAGATGAAGTGGTGCAAACTCTCAGTTGCAAAATAAATGTGTCATGGGGATAAAATTCATAGCATTGTGATCAATAAAATTATAATGGCTCGGTAAAAAAGTGGCTTGAATTTACTTGAGTTTGTTATGATACTTTATTTTAATACACACTAATATTTTCAGACATACAAGGACTTTATACATAATGGGAAACTTGCACTTGGGTTTTCTGAAGCTATACAATAAATTGTTAATTGGGGGGAAATTATATCAACAATGAGTACATTGTTCCTGATATCTCAGTTACCTACCTATTCAATATCATTGTAATAGTCTATGTGATTGATTATGATGTATCATTGGGCATTCCCCTGTGGTTGTTTTTCAGGGCATACTTATTAAAATGCATATTACTTTATTATAAGTTATTTTTTATTTTTCTTTTATGTTATTATTAGTATACTATTTACATTAGTGTTTTACAATTATTTTATATGGTGTATTTTTTTCTATAACTTTGTTTCAGAAGAGTGAAGTGAACATGAAAAAAGGATTGTTGTAAAACTGGAGCTCCTGCTTGTTAGAGCTTGAAAGTCAGTTTATGGTAAAGAGTTAAAAGGCAGCAATAGTAACACAAATGCAACAGAGAGGTTTGAGTGAAATGTATTGAACAGAATCAGTCAGATTTGAGGGACAGTAGTAGGAGAAAGCAATGGCACCCCACTCCAGTAGTCTTGCCTGGAAAATCCCATGGACAGAGGAGCCTGGTAGGCTGCAGTCCATGGGGTTGCTAGAGTCAGACACGACTGAGCGACTTCACTTTCACTTTTCACTTTCTTGCATTGGAGAAGGAAATGGCAGCCCACTCCAGTGTTCTCGCCTGGAGAATCCCAGGGACGGGGGAGCCTGGTGAGCTGTCGTCTATGGGGTTGCACAGAGTCGGACACGACTGAAGCGACTTAGCAGCAGCAGCAGTAGCAGCAGGAGATGTTAAAGTCTATCCATACCCCACTGGTGTACATCTAAAAACTCATTTCAGTGCTAGAGCTATTTCCTATACACGGCAACTCCTGTTTTTAGTTTTTCTAAGTAAGCAATTTCTCTAGCCCTTAAAAACTAAGTGTAAACTAACCAAGAATTTGGTTTATCTCCCTCAGTGAGAAAGTTCTGAGACACATTTTACCCCACATGTAGAGGGCCCTCAGTTGTGCACAGTGTACCCTGCTCAGCAGTTTATACTTTTCTGGCTCCTCCCATCCCTGTATACCTGTCACACTGTCCGCTTCTGCAATGATTATTTTCCAAATAAAATATCTCCATTCAAATTTTTTTCTCAAGGTTGTATGAGATGGGAGTGGTGAAACTCAAGCAAAGACAAAGAAGTAACACATATAAATAACTTTAAAGTTTTTTAGTCGTTTTCTGCCTGGATAAAGTTTCCCTGGAATATTTGCATGGCTTGTTGTCTTTCTTCTTTAAGCTTTGGCTCCAATAGTACTCTCTTGGTGAGTATTTCCCTGACACCCTATTTAATGCACCTACATGTACCTACAACAAGCACTTATTATAATCCTTTCACATTGCATTTGAGTTTTCTAGAGGACACAGGAGTGCATATTTTTATATGAACATTGGTTTCTAACTTCTTGTTTGGTCGAGAGGTCTAGGCACAGAGAAAGATGTGGGGATCATCAAAATGCTGATGGATATGATGGCACAGGAAGATAAGCAAAGTAGGAATGATTTCTGAAATATAAGAATTTCTACATCAGGAAAGATTTTAGACAATAGAAACAATAAAAGGCACAATTTGCAAATCAACTTCTCTCCAGGAAAGAGAAAAAAACCACTCATAGAAGCGTTTTAATATTTAGCCAATCTAAATTTATATTACAACTTACACTTCCAAGTGGTTTCTTTTTCATGCTTCTATTAAAGATATAACTTGCTTTTGCGTAGTTTTAGTTACTCAGAAAAACTTCATTTAATTTCTGTCACCATGGAGTAAATTTAGAGTTGCATTAGCATCAGACTATTCAACGAAAAATACTAATATTATTTCTCATAGCTAAAACGAACTTTCAACAACTGTTGGCATTAAAGAAAAGTTATCTTCTACACTTATTCATCTTTAAGACTTCTTCCCAATCACTTTTGAAGATAAGCCTGCTATGAATAGCCTCCCATTAATGACTCCTGCTAGAATATCAAAATATATTTCTTTATAGATGTTTTTACTTCAGATATGCACATTGAATGAAAATTGGCTTTTGACTGTACTTCAGAAGATTAAATACATCATATAAATGTAAGTATTAAGCTTTAGAAATAAATGCGTAGCTAAATTCTGAGTTTACAGTAAATACACCTGGGTTTATAAAGAGAATTTTAATGCAAAATTGTGAATGATAAAAATTTTAGACATTAGTCCCAAAACATGTAAAACAAAAGTGTACTAATTCAAAGGAAATACAATTAATTTCCTGTAACAGATTATTGCAAAAGAGATAATAAAGGATTATGTTGTGGGACAGTTAACTTTATCTGTCAAGTTGACTAGGCCAGAGGGTGCTCAGATATTTGGTTAAACATTATTCTGAGTGTGTCTCTAAGGGTGTTTCCAAAAGAAATTATACTTAAATCAGTAGCCTGAAGAAAGCAGATTACCATATCCAATGAGGCTGGGCATAACCAATCCATTGGATGTTGAATAGAGAAAAAAAGTTGAGTAAAAGAGAATTAACTCTCTCAGCCTGATTATCTTCAAGCTCAAGCTGGGACTTTTGTCTTCTCCTGCCTTCAGACTCATACTGAAGCTTAAATTTTTAAATGTACTAATCTATTTTTAAATTAAAAAAATATAGGAGTGGGAAAAGAAAATATTTACACATTGTCTCCAACATCTTGGGGTGAATAGTGTTAGTTTTAGTGTATTTCTGGTCTGCTTTATCAGTTGGAATATTCTATAATACATAAGTGCATATTATCTACAAGAAAAAATTTTGACGTTGGAGATACTCAGAGGCATTCTGCAGAATCATTTTTCTAAAGAGACAGTAAAGATTCCAAAGTATTTGAATATATATATATATATATATATATATGTTCAGTTCAGTTCAGTTCAGTCGCTCAGTCGTGTCCAACTCTTTGCCACCCCATGAATCGCAGCACGCCAGGCCTCCCTGTCCATCACCAGCTCCTGAAGTTCACTCAGACTCATGTCCATCGAGTCCGTGATGCCATCCAGCCATCTCATCCTCGGTCGTCCCCTTCTCCTCCTGCCCCCAATCCCTCCCAGCATCAGGGTCTTTTCCAATGAGTCAACTCTTCTCATGAGGTGGCCAAAGTACTGGAGTTTCAGCTTTAGCATCATTCCTTCCAAAGAAATCCCAAGGCTGATATCCTTCAGAGTGGATTGGTTGGATCTCCTTACAGTCCAAAGGACTCTCAAGAGTCTTCTCCAACACCACAGTTCAAAAGCATCATTTTTTGGCGCTCAGTCTTCTTCACAGACCAACTCTCACATCCATACATGACCACAGGAAAAACCATAGCCTTGACTAGATGGACCTTAGTTGGCAAAGTAATGTCTCTGCTTTTGAATATGCTATCTAGGTTGGTCATAACTTTTCTTCCAAGGAGTGTCTTTTAATTTCATGGCTGCAATGAGATGATTATTTTGTGTCAATTTGCCTTTGCTAAGGGAGGCCCAGAGAGCTGAGATGCCCATCTTCTCCTGCCCTTAGACACTGGTGGCCTTCACTCAGATAGGGTCTTAGGCCACCAATGCTTCAATTCAGAGTCTTTTGGACTCTGACTGAATTAAACATCAGTCTTCCTGATTCTCCAGTCTACAGTTGGCAGATCATGGCCCTTCTCATTTTCCATAATCCTATGAACCAATGACTATAAACATCACTTACATATATCGATATATTACCTATTGTTTCCTATACATAATAAAATCTAGAAGTTTCCACAAATACTACTAGAACTATCAAAAAATTCAGCAAATAGTAGCAGGATACAAAGTAGAAATAGAAAAGTTAGTTCTATTTCTATACACTAACATTAACTATCTGAACATAAAAGTAGGAAACCATTCTATTTATAATAGCATCAAAAAATAATGAGCTCAGGAGATGAAAGATTTGTACAGTGAAGACCACCAAACATTGCTGAAAAAGGAAATATATACATAAATGGAAATACATTCTATATTCATAGATTAAAAAATTTAATATTGTTAAGATGTCAATATTACTCAAAGTGATCTACATATTTAATGTAATTACTATCAAAATTCCAAAGAAGCCTTTGTTTTCCCCCAAAAGTAGAAATACCATTCTAAAATTCATATAAAAACTCAAGGGATATTAAGGAGTCAAAATAACTTTGAAAACAAAATCAAAGCTGGAGGCCTCATACTTCCTGATTTCAAACTGTGTTATAAAACTCTAATACTCAAAACAGTATGGTAAAATATAAAGGTAGACATATAAACCAATGGAATAGAATACTTAGACCAGAAATAAATCCTTACAAATAAGTTCAATTTTCAATTAATGACAAAATCATTCAGTGGGGGAAAGGACAGTCACAATTCAACAAATGGTAGTGATAAAACTAGGTATCCATATGCAAAAGAATGAAGTTGGACCTTCACCTAACTCTATGTATGCAAAAATTAACTTAAAGTGGATCAAATACCTAAAGGTAAGATATAAAACTTTTATAAGAAAACATTGGGCAAAATTTTCATTACATTGGATTTGGGAGTGATTTCTTAATTGTAACACCAAAGACTCAGACAACAAAAGAAAAAGTAGAAAAAACAGGCTTCATGGAAAATAAAAATAATGTGAATCAAAAGATGCTATTAACAAAATAAAATGAATGGGAGATAATATTTGCAAATCATATATCTAATTGTGGATATAGCTCAGAATATATAAGAGGACTTCTAAATCTCAACAATAAAAAGCCAAACAACTAATTCAAAAAATATATAAAGAATATAATAAATATATCTCCAAAGCTTTTTAGATGGCCAATAGACACATGAAAAGATGTTCAAAATCCTCAATGATCAGGAAAGCAGAAATCAAAGCTGAAATGATATTCTTTAGATGCATTAGGGTGATTATTATTAAAAAACAAAAACAAAAAGTAAGTGTTAGAAAGATATAGAGATATTGGAACCCTTTTCCAGTGTTAGTGGGGATGTGAAATAGTATAGCTGTAGTGGAAAATAGTATGAAGTTCCCTCAAAAATATTAAAAATAGAATTATCACATGATTCAGTATTTGCACTTCTGGGTATATACCCCCAAAATTAAAAACAGGATCTAGAATAGATATATGTACATTTCATTTTTATAGCAACATTATCAACAAAAGCAAAAACATGAAATCAAGCCAAATATTTTTGGACAGGTAAACATGTCTCTATGTGTGTGTATGTTTAGATATATACTGGAATATTGTTTAGCATTAAAATGGAGTGAAATTCTAATATATGCCTCAACATGGATGAAACTTGAGGACATTATACTAAGTAAAATAATAGAAAAAGACAAATATCATATGACTCCACTTATTTGAGGTATTTAGAGTAGTGAAAATCATAGGGACAAGAAATAGAATGCTTGTTGCCAGGAACTAAGAGAGTGGGGTGTTGTAGGAGTATAGTGTTTCAGTTTTGCAAGGTAAGAGTTCCATTAGATGCATTATGGTGATGGTTGCACAATATCAATGTACTTAATATCACTGAAGTGAACATATAAAAATGGCAAAAACTGGAAATTGTATGTCACATGCATATTACCATGATTTTAAAAAATTTAAAAAGACATTTTACTGTCAACAGAGTGGAAGCACTCTGACTAAAAATATAATCTGACTTAGAGTATAGAAAAATAATTATTTTAGTGCTTTTGGAACATATATATATATATATATATATATATGCAGTAAGCCATGAATTTCTAATTGTGGAGTAAGTTTAAGACCTATTTTTCCCAGAGTCCTGGTTTATGCTTGATTATCCTTGTGTCAAGTATAAATAGTAATCAAATCTCTTAAAAAATTATTTAATGACACATTGACACTAAGTAATGGACTTTGGGGATAATTTAGAGTGTGCAAAAGAGCAAAGTTTTGCCCGACAATGTATTATATTATTTACATTGAACAAGCTGTGTGCAGATTTCATGATTCCTTTCAACTACAAAAGAACTTATACAGTTCTGTTTCTCTGAACTACATATATTTTAAACATCATATCACTTATAACTTTAAACCAAAGACACTAACTTGTATTTCACAGAGAAAACTAGGATAGGATGACGCTGGTAATCGTTCATGAGCATACAGCAGGGTTTCACAGCAAATCTGCCGAGCTAACGCAAACATAGCACAGCTGCCTCCAGCCGTACACGTCATTTATACAGTTCTCAAAGGGGCACAAATGAATGTTCAGGACAGACCTAGTCTTTCTGAAGCTTACAGAAATAAAAGGTGAACGTGTAAACAATTAAATTAGGCTTAGCAATCAATGTTGTAATATTCTCCTATGTAGAAATGCTCTAGATATCTAATGAGTATCCATTAATTCAACCTACTATCAGTCTAAACATGCAAGTTACCTAAAGTTTTTCTTTTTTCTTATCTTCTTATATATTATAAAATACAATTATTATTTTAATAGTTTGTCAGAATAATGATTCAATTTGGATTAAAAATGTATATTTTCATAATCATAAGTAGAGGTAATTCTAGGCTATTCAATCAGTAAATCTGTGTAAGTTTAGGGATAAATACCCAAGTAGAAGGAAAATGTATGTATATGTTATACTTAATACTGATAAATCAGAAAAAGGCATAGCGGTTTTCATTAAGCCAAAAATATTAAACTAATCTTGAAACCAAATATATCCCAGCTCCCTCACCACCCCTCAAATACAAAGGCCCCTCCACATCTTCTCCATCTTCTCCCTCGTTTGTAGAGAGGCTGAGGTCTCCCATACCTCCCCCTGAGTCATAAAGGAGCAGGCTCAAGCAGCTAATGATTAGGACAACAGAGTCACAGACAGTGTCTGATGCACATTCCTGAGTTATTTTACATACATTGTAATTGCCACCAGAGGGGAAAAGCTGACTGTGTGAGTAGCCATGACATAAGCTGCTCATTTTTGAGCAATACTGAGTCTATGGCAAGCACAGTTCCAAGAACTGGCCTCAAGAGAAGGGGATTAACACTATTGCTTATAATAATCTGTGTCTTTGTGGGCATCAAAATATGTATAGCTTGTCCTGCCTGTATATGTAAATAAGCAACTACAACTGTCAGCACAGAGATGCTACAGATCCATGTCAATACTTCCACTCTAAGAATATGGTGCCCTGCAAGTTAGCAAGAAGTTACAGAAAATGTACATTTGCCCATGATTCCTTAGAAATGAAATTATGTTCTGACAAGTGGGGATTTGTAAATAGTTTTTGACAGGCAAGAGCTCTGTGCAGGAAATAACTCTCAGCAGAAGTCCCCTTTGCCTTGTTACAAACTTTAAAATCAGATACCCCCATGTTCAGCTCATCTCTGGCCCTAGTACATCTTTCAAACCTTTTGGTCACATGATACCTTGCCTAATTTGTTCATTCATTCCATAGATCCAAGCAGCAGAAATGAAGAATAAGCAATTAATAGCTGACCAGACCTCTTTCCAAACAAACTGTGTAAACAAGATAATATCTAAAGAAAAATCACAAGAGATCAACAAGCCTGCACACAGGTGGGGGATAGTGATGACTCTGACACCTATCTCAATGATTAACTGAGATTACTTCCCTTTCCCCCTTTTAAAAACTTTCATGGCCAATCAGAATATTCAGAGATGGTTTTGGTGGGACACTAAGTCTAACATCTAAGATTGCTGGTATTCTGGTTAACAGCAACTTTCTTTGTCTCTCTCACTTGATTATTGATTCTTTGATCAGTGAGCAGCTAAACTTGATTAGGTAGCAATCTTATCTATCGAAGATTTACCTTAATTATGTGAACCTGAATTCTTAAAAATTTCCAAATTGGTTTCTTAAAGAATATTTATAAAATCTCAGAATTGAAAGTCTGAGAAGCTCAGTTTTATTTTCTACTGTCGAGGAGTCTGTCATTTCCTCAGTCTTGTCACTCACAACAAAAATTTGAAGTGATGGATGGATCAGTGTTACAGCCCTTGGATGGACCAGTGTTTTATTTAGAAAGTAAAGGAAAATACATCCTCGAGGTATGATGGCATGCTGACCCAAAAGATGCGAAGAGAAGAGAGGCCCCCAGCCCAATTTTGGCTCTTTTTATATCCTTTCTCTCCTTACCCTGGGCCTGCCCAATGTAAACTGGGCTAGGCAGGAGCGTTTGTTTTACCTGAGGTCCTCACTCTGGTCCTTGGCCCTTTGTTCTATTTTTGCAGTCTTTTCCCTTCCTTGTCCTTTAGCCACTGCCATTCTGGACTCCTTTTTCCTATTCTAACTACCTAACACTACTAAAGAAATTGAGAATATTGTATTTATTGAAGGTCTACTTATCTATCTCTAATCAGGATATAGGTTTTTTTTTTTTAATATGAGATTCTATAATCCAATTTGTATTACTATTTGGTGGGAGGAAATACTATACACTTAATGTAGACTTCTCTGAATTATAGACACATAAAGGTACACACACATATATCAAAGCTTATAAATTCAGTTCTAAAATCCAGTCCCTAGGTCAGAAGTAAACACAGATATATAAAACTCACAGGCCTGTATCAAAGATCTGTTATCTTCTCAGTGGGGACACATTCTTAATTGATTTTAGCTCAAAACAGAAAGAAAAAGAGAGAGAGAAGAAGAAGACAATTTACCTGTGGTCACTTACCAAATAAAGCTTAGAGTTCTACAAGCCATTAATCTGTTTATAGAAATCACCAAATTGTTAGACCATAAAACCAAATTTCCAATGGGGGATAACTTATATTGGCTATTAACAAACCAAAAATTAAACTCAAAGCAGCAGAAACCAGTACTAAAATCAAGCCAGTACTCAAAAATTATCAAAATCATATTCTTGCTCTGCTGCATACAAATAAGACTAAGAAGCACAAGATCAGGTGTTGAACTTCCCCTCTGGGCCCAGGTTACCAATCAGAAAGAAGAAAACAAATAAAAAAAAAAACAAAAAAACAGGCATTGTTACCTAGATGGAGTGGAAGGGGCTTTAAAAGTGAGACATGCAATGAAAACTGTAAAAGAAAATAATGCATTGGACAATTAAGAAAATCATTTTATTCAGGCTATTTTAATAGGGAGAAAGTTCATTTCTGCAGACAAATGTCTTAAAGAAAAGCAAGTAAGTCTTAGGTTTTGTAGAGGCAGTTAAACAAGGGACTCATTAGGAACGGTGGACAATGATTATCTTAGCCAAGAGGAAAGGTGGTCCCAGTGCTTTATTGTTTCCAGCGATGAAGTGATGAAGAATTTGGCAGCCATCTGTTTCCCAAATATACAGGGATAAGACAAAGTTCAACATTGTTAAGAGTATGCATTTTTCTCCATCCTTACTCCTTGCCAAGAAAATCTCAGGGCAGTGATCAAGGTGATCTTAAAGTTCCTTTCAGCTGAACTAAACTTCAGACAGGTTTATTTCCAGACTTGGCCCTCATCTGCCTTTTCCTAGAGCATTTATGTTGAAAATTTATAACTGCGCAGTCTTCTTCTGCCTCGCTGCAATGCATGTAAATCTCCTTAGAAGCCTCTTGACCATTTTAGGACCTAGGGAATGTCTTTCTCAAAAACCTGAGAATCACCTCTTTGAAATGTGAACATCAAAACAGATTGTGCCTCGTTCTCCCTCCCAGTCCCTGAGGGAAGAGAGGGGCCAATGGGCACCCATTAGCAAACCAATGACCTAATCACAGAGAGAAACATTTACAAACTCATGAGTAACTCCTATTAATTCCCATTTACTCTCAAATCATATCCATTAACTTCAGTTCAGTTCAGTCGCTCAGTCGTGTCCGACTCTCTGTGACCCCATGAATTGCAGCACGCCAGGCCTCCCTGTCCATCACCAACTCCCAGAGTTCACTCAAACTCATGTCCGTTGAGTTGGTGATTAACATCAAAACAGATTGTGCCTCGTTCTCCCTCCCAGTCCCTGAGGGAAGAGAGGGGCCAATGGGCACCCATTAGCAAACCAATGACCTAATCACAGAGAGAAACATTTACAAACTCATGAGTAACTCCTATTAATTCCCATTTACTCTCAAATCATATCCATTAACTTCAGTTCAGTTCAGTCGCTCAGTCGTGTCCGACTCTCTGTGACCCCATGAATTGCAGCACGCCAGGCCTCCCTGTCCATCACCAACTCCCAGAGTTCACTCAAACTCATGTCCGTTGAGTTGGTGATGCCATCCAACCATCTCATCCTCTGTTGCCCCCTTCTCCTCCTGCCCTCTATCTTTCCCAGCATCAGAGTCTTTTCAAATGAGTCAGCTCTTCGCATCAGGTGGCCAAAGTATTGGAGTTTCAGCTTCAACATCAGTCCTTCCAATGAACACCCAGGACTGATCTCCTTTAGGATGGACTGGTTGGATCTCCTTGCAGTCCAAGGGACTCTCAACAGTCTTCTCCAATACCACAGTTCAAAAGCATCAAATCTTCAGTGCTCAGCTTTCTTTATAGTCCAACTCTCACATCCATACATGACTACTGGAAAAACCACAGCCTTGACTAGATGGACCTTTCACAAAGCAATATCTCTGCTTTTGAATATGCTATCTAGGTTGGTCATAACTTTCCTTCCAAGGAGTAAGCATCTTTTAATTTTACCTTCGCCCTAATGGCCCCCTCCAATAATTTTCCCATAGCCCAATCCAGCAATTAAACACCCTCTAGCTTACCCCCACCCCCGCCCCTGTAGCAGAATTGAGTTCAAGTTTATCTTCTCTATTGAAATAACTTTGAATAAACTCTGCCTGTTTAACTTTGTACGGTACAATTTTTGCTTTGACAGAAATAAGTGAGGCAGTCATAAGGCTCATATCACTTGTTTCTCATCTCTCAAGTGTCACTGTCATTCATTGCCTGAAGAACTAAATCTTGGCTGGAAGCAGAAATATGTCACACAAATTAGTTTCAGTTATTAAGAGAAGACAGGTGTCAACTGAGAGCAATAATACTGCATTAAGCTAGAAGCTCATTGATTAGATTCACTCAATCGTCTACTGAATAGGTTGAAAAGATTCATTCCATAAACATAAAAAATTAATAATTGAAAATATTCTAAAATGTTTAGATTTTTCTGCTGTTCAGATAATCACACTAATATGAAATCCATGAAGGTAAGAAAGGCTTCCCTTCCTCAGACCTCTGACTATATCAAGTTCTCTCTGCTTTTATGCATAGCTCCAAGCCAATTTCTCAGTCTGAAAGGCTTTCAATTCCTCAACTGATTGCTTTAACTTGCTTTTAAAATTTCACTGTCGAAGGACTTTGAGATTACATACAGCTTTATCCCCAGTAATTCAAGTCGGAAATAATTAGAAAAAGAGAACTAGAACTTTGGAACATCAAAGGACACAAAGCTGAAGTGACAGATAAGGAACAGAGGTAGAGATAAAAGGCAGATGAGACAAAACAAATCCCTTCAGAACTATTTGCAGCATTCTCAAAAGGAACTGAACTAAAACTCTGAGACACTGAAGGACTAAAGTTAAGATTTACCCTATTCTAATAGGTAAGTTTATCTGTAACATTGTCATGGGAGGAATAAGATTAAATCATATATTTATAAAATTGAATGGGAAATGTGGACTAAGAACTACTCTGGTAGGTAAATATTTGTTTCAATATAGATTTGAATGATATGGTAATCTAAGAAAGAAGCTTCAGTGGAAAAGAACAGAATGTTACAAGCATCCTTTGAAATGAACATTTTAAAAGAGTGACACATTTTGAAGAGAAATTAGTTGATTCATACTAATTAATGAGACTTGTGAGCCACAAATTTGGTATTTTATAATACATAATACTATACCAAATATTTTCATGAGTTTATTTTAATCTCTTTTTTCTCATTAGGATTTTAAGATCTTAATTATGGTATTTTTGTACACATGAGTCCAAGAGAAGGAATTGTATTTGTATGAGTATGTTTTAATGGTCTTCCTTCTAAAACATGAGTTTGTTGGGAACAGGACAAATTATTAATCATCTATTTCCAATGGCTAACTCAGAAATATAATAAGTGTTTGATAATTTCAGTTGAATGAAAATTATAGGCCTAATGTGCACATGAATTGTTGAGTGCAAAAATCAGTGAGTCAAAAACAACTTCTGTGGGACAGTTTTCCTATTTCAGAGCATCTATTAAAGGTATATATACAGATGGTAAAATTAGTTTCAATAAAAACTATTTAGGAACATGGTTAACCATTCATCTTATAATATTAGGCCAAGAAACATGATGCAATATTACAATAAATAATGATTACAGATATTTTAAAAAAACATGTACATAAAACTAAGTGAAAGAAATCACATCATTTTACAGTAGTAATATTTTTGGAAGCATCCTAGAAGTATATTTTGCTATTATTTTATTCAATTTTCTTTAACTTGTTCTTAATAATTCCTTGAATCATGTCTGAGAACATACATGTTACTACTAGTGAATTGAAATCATTCTATCAAAGGGATGAAAAGCAAGGAAAAGTATAAATGATAGTTCCTACCTCAATAGCAGTAGCCAAGTTAAACTAAGCCAGCGGATTATGGAATTGAAAATCAAACTTGAATGGTACAAAAATACAGCAGGGATCACATAACAAGCTTAAGCTATTTTGCCTATATATTTTACTGATTTTTTGTGAAGAAATACTAGTCAAAGACTCTGGGAAATGTACTCTATTATCCAAATGTGCACCTGCACAAAAGGCTTCGGTTGTCATTCTGGTTTTAGAGTAAATAGAATGTGTGGGCTATTTAAAGAATGAAACAGCTCCGTGAGCAACAACAAATTATAAATTGTTAAAGGATACCTAGGGGCCACAGATAACCTTTCATTGTAGTTTTTAGCTCTCTTTTTCCTATGTTCTCCAATAGGTACAGATTAGCACCAGGACTTAAAAAAATCAAGTACTGGATAAAGCACAATTTTATCCTTTATTCTGGCTGAATCTATTAACAATCTCATCATACAATTTTTCTATAATAATTTCCAATAAAATATTCTTCTTTATTTCTTCCAGTCCAGCATTTCTCATGATGTACTCTGCATATAAGTTAAATAAGCAGGGTGACAATATACGGCATTGACGTACTCCTTTTCCTATTTGGAATCAGTCTCTTGTTCCATGTCCAGTTCTAACTGTTGCTTCCTGGCCTGCATACAGATTTCTCAAGAGGCAGGTCAGGTGGTGTGTTAGTCCCATCTCTTTCAGAATTTTCCACAGTTTATTGTGATCCACACAGTCAAAGGCTTTGGCATAGTCAATAAAGCAGAAATAGATGTTTTTCTGGAACTCTCTTGCTTTTTCCATGATCCAGCGGATGTTGGCAATTTGATCTCTGGTTCCTCTGCCTTTTCTAAAACTAGCTTGAACATTAGGAAGTTCATGGTACACGTATTGCTGAAGCCTGGCTTGGAGAATTTTGAGCATTACTTTACTAGCATGTGAGATGAG
>SJXQ01006856.1:99988-170489 GCA_006408695.1 Aepyceros melampus
AAGTTATGACCAACCTAGATAGCATATTCAAAAGCAGAGACATTACTTTGCCGACTAAGGTCCATCTAGTCAAGGCTATGGTTTTTTTAGTAGTCATGTATGGATGTGAGAGTTGGACTGTGAAGAAGGCTGAGCGCTAAAGAATTGAGGCTTTTGAACTGTGGTGTTGGAGAAGACTCATAAGAGTCCCTTGGACTGCAGGGAGATCCAACCAGTCCATTCTGAAGTAAATCAACCCTGGGATTTCTTTGGAAGGAATGATGCTAAAGCTGAAACTCCAATACTTTGGCCACTTCATGCGAAGAGTTGACTCATTGGAAAAGACTTTGATGCTGGGAGGGATTGGGGACAGGAGGAGAAAGAGACGACCAAGGATGAGATGGCTGGATGGCATCACTGACTCGATGGACATGACTCTAAATGAACTCCAGGAGTTGGTGATGGATAGGGAGGCCTGGCGTGCTGCGATTCATGGAGTCACAAAGAGTCGAACACAGCTGAGCAACTGAACTGAACTGAACTGAACTGATTCTTCTTCATGTATCTTTTTATCCCAATTCTATAGTCATGTTTCCATTTAGGAAGGACAAAGCATGACCAGTCTCTAGTTATTCTTTTTTTATCTGGAAAATAGATAATTTTCTTTTGGGAGTTTAGGCTTTGTCCCTATAATAATAAAAAGTTCATTCAATTTAAAAATATATTTTTAATATCTGGTTGAGAAAACACTCAGTGTACCTTCCCAGTTTTATACTTTTAATACTTTGTTTTGAGATTGTGTAGACTTACCTTGTGGCTTCCCAGGAGGCACAGTGGTGAAGAATCTGGCTGCCAATGCAGGAGACACAGAGATGTGGGTTCAATTCCTGAGTCAGGAAGATACCCTGGAGTAGAAAATGGTAACCTGCTCCAGCATCTTTGCCTGGAAAATTCCATGGACAGAGGAACCTTGTGGGCTGCAGTCCATGACACAACTGAGCACAGAGTTACTTTGATTTATACACTTTTCTGAAGAGAGACACAAATGACCTCTTAGCTTTGCAAAAGATTACAAAAGAACAATAAATATTTTCCTTCTTTATGTTTAAGGTTTTTTGTGTGTGTTTGTGTGTGTGTGTGTGTGTTTTAGTGTTTATTGAAAATATGATACCCAGTGACTGAGTCATAGCCATCTCATCTCTGAGAATTGAAATCTAACATCAGCCACTCTATGTACACATGAACCACAAAACAACTTAATATTAAACCAGCAGTTTAAGTGGACCAAATAAAAAGAAATGATGCAGGATAATCCATATGAAAATTAGCATTATGCTTTATGAAATATTCTCAAATTAAATAATAATCATATTAAGCACGTACCTAATTCTTCTCATGTGTAATTCTTGAATCACTGAATGGAATATTTTCAAATGTGAAGTAAACATTTTTGGTGTACAATTTTGTTCTTTTTTTAATTTTGTTTTTATCAAGAAGATCCTGTTACTTAATTTCCTCAAAGAGACTCAAAATTTAGTGAAATATCTTTAACCAGTTAAAGATATTTAGTTTTAAATAAATTTTTACTCATATGATTTATATGCTATCTCAAATAATGTTAAAGAGGAAATAAGTAACAGATACATTAAGTGAACATATGTCAGCAATTTCATTTTACTTATTATTATTGAGGAAATCAGTAAGATATTTTTTAAAATGTTTCAAAGGAGAATGCAAACAACAGACACATTTATAGGCAATCAGGAATGCAAAATTGACTTATTCCACAGCAGTGTTAATACCTTCTTTCTTGCACTAGAATAGAGTTCATTTGCATTTCTGGAAAAAAAAGACCAAATTATTTGCACTGGTCTATGAGGCAGGCTTGAACAACAAGAGTATAAAGCAAATGCCTGTGTTCTATCCTGTAATTCTTTCTTATGACAAAAATACTTTTAGATTGAACAAAACAGCTAACAAGGACAGCAGAGAGAGATGAGAAAGAATGGTCTGTTTCCAGCAAGGATGCTGAACAAATAGGAACCAATAATAAAAATCCAAGTACCAAATCAAAAATAAATAGCCCAGGAACTCAACATAGAGAATGAAAAAAACAGAGTTCAGATCCCCATGCTGACTTACCACATTTTCACAGGCTAGTCAACCTGCAAGCAGCAAGGCACAAGGGGCCCCTTGTGAATACTGTGCCTGGTTGAAGGCTAGTGTCTGTGGCGAAGGGCAGTTCCCAATGGAGGGCTTTAGTGGGACTTCTACTGCATCTGTGGAAATAAACAAAGGACAGCGAAATAAGAACAAGCAAAGGATATTTATTCAGAGCTTGCTATAGCAAGACAGTCACCCACTGTTGCTTGTGTTTGGTACAGACTCAAAACTCATGCAGAGATGTGGAAAAGATATATAGCAAAAAAAATAAAAAAGAGAGAGAGAGAGAGAGAAAGCTTCAGCTGTGCCTTGATTGGAAGCCACTGGTACAGGGAAGCTATCAGCAGGCTCACTGGAAAGGAGGCATGCCACATGATTGGTTAGGGAGGCATATTTAGGCTTTCTCTCATTGGCTCTAATTTGGAAACTGGGACAAAAATTAGAGAAATGCTCAGCAAGGCCTGACCATGTTGAACTGATTGCTATAGAAGTGATTGTTTGACTTCCCAGATTGTTAGCAGAGATAGCAGTCTGACTTCTCATAGAAAACTTGTATGGATTTTAAAATACCTAACCTATATGTGTACATAATAAGACCATAAATAATATATATTTATCCTGTATGTATTCATATATGTGTGTTTGTGTATATATGTTTGTGTGTACATATACATTTTTAGCCATTAAAATAACTCTGTGACTCCACAGACTATAGCCCACCAGCTCCTCTGTCCATGGGATTTCCCAGGCAATAATACTGGAGTGGGTTGCCATTTTATCCTCCAGGGGATCTTCCTAACCCAGGACGATCAAACCCACGTCTCCTTCATCTCCTGCATTGGTTGGCAAATTCTTTACTACTGAGCCACCTGGGAATCCTTCTTATATATGGGTATGAGTATATATGTATGTGTGTTCATATAATATTTTAGTATTATAATTGCCACTTTTTTTCCCACCATAGATTTTAAAGCAAACCTGAGCATGTAAAATTAAATTTCATATTCTTACTAATTGATTTATTCTTTCCTTTGATCCAAATAATTACTACCCATGTCTTCAAACTGATAGTTGGAGTTTGGAAGAGAGGATGTGAAAAGATTTGAAGTCTACCAGCTGGGTAGTAGTAGTTGTTGATATTTTTCATCAAGGTAACAATTAAATATATTCATATAATGCCAAATAATTTTGCTTACAATTTTATATTTTCTAGTATTTGTTTTTGTGCTGGAATTCTAAGAGCATAATTGTGTTCCACTGAGATTAAGGGAAAAAAATTCTGGGATGGAAATTAGGTAATTGTAATGAAGTCTCTCAGTTACAAAAAACTATATCCTGTGCTTGTAAATATTTTAAATGTAGTTCATTAGCTGATTTCATCCTTACAAACACAGTGAGAATTATTATTATCTTTCCTGCTCTACAGACAATAATTATGACTAAGAGTTGTAGATTTTGTTAAGGTCCTTGGAACTAGCCCTGAAATGTAGTCATAGAAGGAGCTAGCACCTCTATCTCCCAGGCTCTGAGGAAGGATATGAGTCTAATTTCAATGGGCACAAATTACCAAACATAGATGGCCTAATCACAAAGAAAAACATTTGCAAACTCACAAATACCTCACATAATTCTTAACACATTCATTGGTCAACCTTCCCCTGACTCCTTTCTGAATGTCCTCCAGTACTTTTTTACTAGTTTACCCAGTGCTTAAAGTTCCAGCCTACCCTTAGCCTCTTTGCTCCCCCAGTGGAGGCGAGTTCTGCTTCACTCTGCTATGCAGTAGTATCAGGATAAAATCAACTTCTTTTTTCTGATCTTGTCACGTGCCATTTTTTTCTTAAAATACCTATAAGGTATTTTAATGTGATGCCTACCTATAAAACAGCTTCAATACAAAGGCTTCTGCCTAGGTACTAGTGTATTATGTGAAGTATACTTTGAAAAACAGGTATTCTGCTATGAGGATCACTGTGTAGAGTCCAGAGCTTCAAGGTAGACATATAAGAGTGGTAACTGTCTTTGTAGTACATTGTGTTATTGCATTTTTAGGACCCTCTTCTGCAGCAACAAGGTCTAAGGTGTTTTCTAGAGTGATAAAATATTTAATGAAAGTAAGAAAAAGAGGCACAGCAGACCTCAGCGGCTCTTTTGCCCTTTGAAATACATTACTTGCCTGAAAGCTATTAACCTAATACTCCTTTCTAGTGAAAACTATAATTCATCCTCTAAAAGCAGAAAGATTTCACTAGATCTATAAAACTTCTCTTCATCTTCATTCAAGGTCCTAGACCTGATCTAATATAAAATCACCTCTTTGCATGCAGAGTGTGATTATGTGAGAGATAAGATATTACAGTAATGTCATTTTCCCTATCAGCTAACAATCAACAAATCTTCAGTGCTAAAAGGACAGTGGTAACTTGGTCAATTACCTCCCAATTCTGTGCACTGATGTGAAGAAATCTGAGATGAGCATACCACTGACCTTATGAGGTTACTCTCCCATGAATTGTTAATGATTATCTTCAGAGAGTTATAGTATCCCTGCTTCATCCATTTTATTTTTCTTAAATAAGAGCTAAAGTTCATGGGCTGAACAAACTCTGCCACCAAAGCAGGCTCTTCAGCATGAAGAGTCACAGTGTTAAAGCCACACTTGGTGAACAACAGCTAATTTTTCTTCTAATATTCTGTATTTTTACAGATCCTTTTAGATATTGCATAAGAACCCGGGAAAAAAAAGTGTAAATATGGTCTCTCTTTGAAGAAGAATATATCATATTATTAATACAAAATCATATTATGGAATGAAAACAAGGAAACAATCCCAAGAATGAACTATGAATATATACTCTTATTTTTCAAAACAATTGATAAATTTATGATCTTCTGACTCTTTGAATGTACTGACACGTGCTTAAAACGTTTGACTGATGAGAATGTTCTGAAAGTGTTAGTCACTCAGTTGTGCTGGTGAACAGCAGCAAATTTTTCTTCTAATATTCTGTATTTTTACAGATCCTTTTAGATATTGCATAAGAACCCAGAAAAAAAAGTGTAAATATGGTCTCTTTTTGAAGAAGAATATATCACATTATTAATACAAAATCATATTATGGAATGAAAACAAGGAAACAATCCCAATAATGAACTATGAATATATACTCTTACTTTTCCAAACAACTGATTAATTTATGATCTTCTGACTCTTTGAATGTACTGACACGTGCTTAAAACGTTTGACTGATGAGAATGTTCTGAAAGTGTTAGTCACTCAGCTGTGCCTGACTCTTCGTGACCCCCATGGATTGTAGCCTTCTCTGTACATGGGCTTATAATTATCTTTAAAATCATAGTAGGCTGGATAAGATTTTCCATTTGAAAATTTGATGATTGTTAAATATAGTAAAAATAGCAATGTATTAAGCAGCTCCTATATGCCAGCAGTCAAGCATTCATTATCTAATTTAATATTCAAGGACCATATGAGATATTCACTATCGTTATTCATCTTACATGTGTAAGGAAGAAGTCAGAGTGGATGTGTATACGGCAGCAGTGCTAGTAAGTAGCAGAACTGGAATTTGGAACTGAATTCCCATCTCTACCTAATAATAACAATGCCTCATGCTTCTCAAGGAAAAATGCTCCCATTGAACTTCTACGTCATTTTGAAGAAAACTGTCATTTCTTCTATCTCCTTCTTTGTGTGATATTCCAGTCAGTAATACTAATTTAGGTCTTTGGTCTTTCTATTAGTCCTGTTAATTTGAAATGTTTTTACAGAGGAACTATAGACTTGTCATCTTTATTACAGATGACTTGTGTCATCTATATCATGTGGATTCCTATAACATTTTTTGATGAGGTATGCAATCCAAACTCTTTCAGAGAAATGGCTAAATATTCACTCACTATTTAACATTAAAAATATAGCAATAATCAGAATGGGAAGATGAGGTGTCTGGTCCTGTTCCAGAAAGGTCAGAAGCAATATCTCTAATCCAGAAATTCCCAGGTGATGAATGATTTTTCTCATGGTAAAACTATATTAGTAAAAGATTGATTTGTGATGACAGAGACAGGTACACATTTTCCCTGCGGGAAAAACCCAGACATAGATATGGCCAGAAGAGACCTAAGGGGACAACCATATACGCCGTCAATTATCAAGGAAGCTTGATATGGGGGTGATGGGATCAGTAAGATAGCTTCTGCTATAGAGTTCAGCATAATGCAAATTCCTGGTAACAGTTCCAAGTTGCAACTCAAAATGGACAGTTTAAGAGCCCAAGCTAGGAGATATTCATAGGATAATGATGTAATTTGTCATCCAAATTGAGATACTTGTCATATTGAAATGGGGCCCTATGAATAATTATGGGCTTTCCTGGTGGTTCAGATGTTAAATAATCTGCCTGCAACGCGGGAGACCAGGGTTCAATACCTAGGCTGGGAACATCCCGGGAAAAGAAAATGGCTACCTACTCCAGGATTTTTGCCTGGAGAATTCCAAGGACAGAGAATGCTGGTAGGCTACAGTCCATGGGGTCACAAAGAGTCAGACACGACTGAGTGACTAACACTATATACTCTGAATAATTAGACTGAATAAGCTGATACTCATAGGGACAAACCAGGGCATACCATCTCCTCAAATCTTTGAAATCATAGAACAATGAGTATAAATTTCATTTCTAATATAACTCCCTGTAAACTTTGAAAAATTACTCAGTCTTTCTTCATTTGATTCCTAATGCATACCATGATAGTAATTAATCTCAAAACGTTGTTTATGCAGGCTAAATATGTTAACATTCACAAAGTGCAAGTCCTAAGACTTAGTCAATAGCGAAAGCCTCAATGGGTACAGAACTTTATTCCAGCTTTAACAGAGTAGACTTTGAAGACTGAGGCCTACATTTTACTACATGCTATGGTAAAAACTAGTTGTATAAACTTAGATAACAATGCTGCCTCAGTTTCCTCCTCAGTAAAATTGGAATAGAGTGATATGATTTACCTAAGAGCATTACTGTGAGGATTAAATCAGTGGACACACATTTAGAACATATATTATCAATATTTAACATTGAAAGTGAAAGTTGCTCAGTTGTGTCCAACTCTTTGCAACCCCATGGATTATACAGTCCATGGAATTCTCCAGGCCAGAATACTGGAGTGGTTAGACATTCCCTTCTCTGGGGAGATCTTCCCAACCTAGGGATCAAACCCAGGTCTCCAGTACTGCAGGCAGATTCTTTACCAGCTGAACCAGAAGGGAAGCCCAAGAATACTGAAGTGGGTAGCCTTCCCTTCTCCAGCAGATCTGCCCAACCCAGGAATCGAACAGGGGTCTCCTGCATTGCAGGTGGATTCTTTACCAACTGAACTATCAGGAAAACTTATTAACTCATCATCATTATTATTATTAGTTGAAAATTGTTTATAATATTTTTAGTATTGATACATTGGAACACTGGCCTTCCATAGTTTGGTGTCAAGAAGAAAAAAAGGGATTAAAAAAGAAAGACAGTAAAAGTGTCATAAAAAATGAAAAGCAGTAATTAATCATATTTTTATATTACATGTGTATTTAGAAAAACACCTAGATAATTATCTCTCTTCTGGTATTCAATAAAAGAGTTACCAAAAAAAGATTTTGCCTTTTTTAAATCTCTTCACGAATTTAAAATTATTTACACAAAATTATTTCAAACGTGAAAGAATGTGAAAAGTGACATTTCTAAAAACCCTAATTATTGTCTTTAAAGATCATGAAATTCTTTTCAGCTTGATTTTTGTTTCTCTCAACAAATTGATTTAATATATAGATATTTCCTCACTTTTGGTACACATTTTGCAAAGGAAAGTTACCAACGAATAAAGCTCTCCTTATTTCAGATATTAAAAAACTTACTCTTTTCCAAAAAAAAAAGTTGAAAAGAAAAATATGGATAGTGTTCAATATAATAAGGTATATGACTAACTTAAAAATTCATCAGTAATTAAAAGTAAAACGCAGATCATACGATTTGTCAGATAAGCACATGAAAATGTGCCCAACTTCCTACACACTTCATGTAAATGAAAATAAAAAGACAAATTTTTATTTGGTACCAGGTACCAAAATTTTACAAGGGCAGGAATTTAGCTGTTCATTATCAAATCCTCCAAACTTAAACTAAGACCTGGCCTATGAAAGCAGCCACAAACATTTGTTAAACAAGTAAATTTTTATGCAAGAATGCAAGAAACATACAAAAACTTACATTTTGCTCATATTAAATGCCAGCAGAAAAAAAATTATATATATATGGTGGGGGTATAAATTGATATAATTGCATTGATAGAAAGTCTTGTAACTTTCAAAATTAAAAATGTATGTCATTTATTGAAAAAATTTATTAATCACTATTCCAAAGCCCAACTTGTTCACCAACACAAAGATATTTGGTTGATGCATTTAGTAAATGCAAAGTAAGAGTGACAGTTATAAAGTCCAAATAGTAAATGCTTTTGCAGTTTTTATGTTATACTGAGCTATCTAAGAAATTTAAGAACACTATGATAAAACACTCATTAAAATTGTATATTTTGTTATGGAATGAACATGAATTAGTACAATTATGACACTCATTCATAACGCTATGAATTTTTTTCAGGATCAAGCTTTTTTATTACGGAAGGTGTTGTCAATTCTGTCAATTCTGCCCTCTCTTCAATCTAAACCTAAACAGTAATAGAAACGATGTCTTCAGTTCAGTTCAGTTCAGTTCAGTCACTCAGTCGTGTCTGACTCTTTGCGACCCCATGAATTGCAGCATGCCAGGCCTCCCTGTCCATCATGAACTCCTGGAGTTCACTCAGACTCACGCCCATTGAGTCAGTGATGCCATCCAGCCATCTCATCCTCTGTCATCCCCTTCTTCTCCTGCCCCTAATCCCTCTCAGCATCAAAGTCTTTTCCAATGAGTCAACTCTTCACGTGAGGTGGCCAGAGTACTAGAGTTTCAGCTTTAGCATCATTCCTTCCAAAGAAATCCCAGGGTTGATCTCCTTCAGAATGGACTGGTAGGACTTCCTTGCAGTCCAAGGGACTCTCAAAAGTCTTCTCCAACACCACAGTTCAAAAGCATCAATTCTTTAGTGCTCAGCCTTCTTCACAGTCCATCTCTCACATCCATACATGACTACTGGAAAAACCATAGCCCTGACTAGATGGACCTTAGTTGGCAAAGTAATGTCTCTGCTTTTGAATATGCTATCTAGGTTGGTCATAACTTTTCTTCCAAGGAGTAAGCATCTTTTAATTTCATGGCTGCAATCACCATCTGCAGTGATTTTGGAGCCCAAAAAAATAAAGTCTGACACTGTTTCCACTGTTTCCCTATCTATTTCCCATGAAGTGATGGGACTGGATGCCATTATCTTAGTTTTCTGAATGTTGAGCTTTAAGCCAACTTTTTCACTCTCCTCTTTTACTTTCTTCAAGAGGCTTTTTAGTTCTTTACTTTCTGCCATAGGGGTGGTGTCATCTGCATATCTGAGGTGATTGATATTTCTCCTGGCAATCTTTCCAGCTTGTGTTTCTTCCNAAAAATAAAGTCTGACACTGTTTCCACTGTTTCCCCATCTATTTCCCATGAAGTGATGGGACCAGATGCCATGATCTTCGTTTTCTGAATGTTGAGCTTTAAGCCAACTTTTTCACTCTCCTCTTTCACTTTCATCAAGAGGCTTTTTAGCTCCTCTTCACTTTCTGCCATAAGGGTGGTGTCATCTGCATATCTGAGGTTATTGATATTTCTCCTGGCAATCTTGATTCCAGCTTGTGCTTCTTCCAGCCCAGAGTTTCTCATGATGTACTCTGCATAGAAGTTAAATAAACAGGGTGACAATATACAGCCTTCATGTACTCCTTTTCCTATTTGGAACCAGTCTGTTGTTCCATGTCCAGTTCTAACTGTTGCTTTCTGACCTGCATACAGATTTCTCAAGAGGCAGGTCAGGTGGTCTGGTATTCCCATGTCTTTCAGAATTTTCCACAGTTTCTTATGATCCACACAGTCAAAGGCTTTGGCATAGTCAATAAAGCAGAAATAGATGTTTTTCTGATACTCTCTTGCTTTTTCCATGATCCAGCGGGTGTTGGCAATTTGATCTCTGGTTCCTCTGCCTTTTCTAAAACCAGCCTGAACATCAGGAAGTTCATGGTTCATGTATTGCTGAAGCCTGGCTTGGAGAATTTTGAGCATTACTTTACTAGCATGTGAGATGAGTGCAATTGTGTGGTAGTTGGAGCATTCTTTGGCATTGCTTTTCTTTGGGATTGGGATGAAAACTTACCTTTTCCAGTCCTGTGGCCACTGCTGAGTTTTCCAGATTTGCTGGCATATTGAGTGCAGCACTTTCACAGCATCATCTTTCAGGATTTGAAATCGCTCAATAAGAATTCTATCACCTCCACTAAACTCCCCACAGATTCACTGAACTTTGCTTGGCCCCCCTTTCCTCATTTATAAATGAGAGTTTCGTGTCTACATGATCCCTAAGTTTCCTTCTAATTCTAATGTTTTGGATTATTTTTGAGCACTTTCCTACAATGTTTTCGCTTCCCCATGAAGAGTAAATGGAGGACTACTTGCCTGCCTTCAGTAGAAAACACTCATCTGGTTGCTCTTCCAAAGCACCGTGTCCTCCCTCCTGCCCTTTTGCCAATACCCAGGCAGCCTCACACTAAGTTGGCCAAAGTAGGGCCATCTCAGCAGCGTAGAAGAGTTCAACTAGCCAACCCCCTTAGCAAGAGAATTAATGACCTGGTCTCATTTGCGCCACACACAACAAGCCACCAAGCTGGTGACACGGCATAATTCCTCACTCCTCTTCAAATGAAGGATTTTAAGAGAATCTTGTCAATCTCTCCCCAGGCATACTCACCTTGTCCAAGCATCAGTTATTATCCCTTTCAGTGCTTCTTAAACCTTTCCACTGAAAATGCACATAGCACCACACATACACACACATGCAAACATACACACACGTGTGCAAATGCACAGCCCTGGGAAAATGGGCCAACCCAATCTTTAGGAAATAAACATTCTCCAAAGTCCTGTGTCTATCTTACTTGTTTAAATCTCATATCTACTCTGTTTTTCAACTATAAATAAAACCTTAAAGGGAAATTTTGTATTCCTGAAGATATCGTCTATTTAAGAAAGACTTTAAGAAAAATCTTCCCCCTCCTCAATCATGGAACATCTCTCACATTACCATTTGGAAAAACTCCAGTTGAGAAAATTATATAGTAGATTTTTGCTCTGAGGCAGAATTCATACTCTTGAAGGTGATTTGTTATTTTTTAATTTGCATTTTTTCTACTCCATCAGTCAATCTTTATGAAGCATCTATTATTTTTCTTGCTCTCATTTTAGTAAAGTCACTAAGCTGTTATAATGAAGATATTCACAAGATTTGTGCTTTTATGACAATAATGACATAAAAGTAAAATGTAAGTGTGTTCAAACTGTATGTTACTATATTTTCACTATAAATGTAAACTAAAATAACTATAAGAATAAAAATGTAGAATTATTTTTCATATATTATCAAACAAGTTACATCTCTTCTAAAATATTCAAAAGCATCTATTAAAATGAAGCATAAATTAAAAAGACTAAATGTCAACTTTTTTGGGGGGCGTTTGCAAGATCTTAGCTGCTGAACCAGGTGGAACCCATGCCTTTGGCAGTAAGAGCACAGAGTCCTGACTACTGGACTGCAAGGGAATATCCAATGTCAACATCTTAAATCAAGTATTTTAAATTTAATATTTTAAAATGTAATTAAATTTCACTAAATGGTTTATAAAATGATTCTTCATTCAGAATTTATTGCCCTTGTTGAAGCTGAAACTCCAAGACTTTGGCCACCTGATGCACCTCATTTGAAAAGACCCTGATGCTGGAAAAGATTGAGGGGAGGAGGAAAAGGGGACAACGGAGGATGAGATGGTTGGATGGCATCACCGACTCGATGCACATGGGTTTGGGTGGACTCCAGGACTTGGTAATGGCATGCTACAGTTCACGGGGTCGCAAAGAGTTGGACACGACTGAGCAACTGAACTGAACTGATTGCCCATCTAGTTGCCAATGCAAAGTATTGGTGTCATCGTTTATAAACGTTTTAATTAGACCTTCATATATACAATTTAAGAGGGATATAAATCACATAATGTTGCAAAATATTTCTCAGCCACCTTGTGCAATAGTTGTGGAACCACCCTAAATCTGTGAACACAAAAGACATGTGTACACTTAGCAGTATTAGAGACCAATAATTGAACAGAAGAACTGTACAAAAAAGATCTTCAAGCCCCAGATAATCATGATGATGTGATCACTCACCTAGAGCCAGACATCCTGGAATGTGAAGTCAAGTGGGCCTTAGGAAACATCACTACGAACAAAACTAGTGGAGGTGATGGAATTCTTATTGAGCTATTTCAAATCCTGAAAGATGATGCTGTGAAAGTGCTGCACTCAATATGCCAGCAAATTTGGAAAACTCAGCAATGACCACAGGGCTGGAAAATGTCAGTTTTCATTCCAATCCCAAAGAAAGGCAATGCCAAAGAATGCTCCAACTACCACATAATTGCGCTCATCTCACACGCTATAAAGTAATGAATAAAATTCTTCAAGCCAGGCTTCAGCAATACATGAACCATGAACTCACATCCATACATGACCACTGGAAAAACCATAGCTTTGACTAGATGGTCACATCAGTTCATGGCAAATAGATGGGGAAACAGTGACAGACTTTATTTTTCTGGGATCCAAAATCACTGCAGATGGTGACTGCAGCCATGAAATTAAAAGACACTTACTCCTTGGAAGGAAAGTTACAACCAACCTAGATAGCATATTCAAAAGCAGAGACATTGCTTTGCCAACAAAGGTCCATCTAGTCAAAGCTATGGTTTTTCTAGTGGTCATGTACAGATGTGAGAATTGGACTTTAAAGAAAGCTGAGTGCTGAAGAATTGATGCTTTTGAACTGTGGTGTTGGAAAAGACTCTTGAGAGTTCCTTGGACTGCAAGGAGATCCAACCAGTCCATCCTAAAGGAGATCAGTCCTGGGTGTTCATTGGAAGGACTGATGTTGAAGCTGAAATTCCAATATTTTGGCCACCTGATGTGAAGAACTGACTCATTTGGAAAGACCTTGATGCTGGGAAAGATTGAGGGCAGGTGGAGAAGGGGGACGACAGAGGATGAGGTGGTTGGATGGCATCACAGACTCAACGGACATAGGTTTGGGTGGACTCTAGGAGTTGGTGATGGACAGGGAGGCCTGGCATGCTGTGGTTCATGGGGTTGCAAAGAGTCAGACATGACCGAGTGACTGAACTGAATTGGATATGGAAAAATGTATTCATTCTTGTTGAAAGAGATGCCTGAAGAATTGGTTAATTTGTATTTCCTCTTATTCAAGTCCGAGAAGGCAATGGCACCCCACTCCAGTACTTTGCCTGGAAAATCCCATGGGCGGAGGACCCTGGTAGGCTGCAGTCCATGGGGTCGCGAAGAGTCAGACACGACTGAGCGACTTCACTTTCACTTTTCACTTTCATGCATTGGAGAAGGAAATAGCAACCCACTCCAGTGTTCTTGCCTGGAGAATCCCAGGGACCGGGAGCCTGGTGGACTGCCGTCTATGGGGTCGCACAGAGTCGGACACCGCTGAAGTGACTTAGCAGCAGCAGCAGCAGCTTATTTAAGTATTTCCATCACCCAACGCTCCCCACACTTCCCAGCACCGTGGGACCCCATCTTTGGGAAAGCACAACCCACAAACCTTCCTAACATTCCAAGGGAACCATATTCTGTTGTGATGACACAAGGCAAGAGATGTCGGAAAACACATTCCTGGGGGCAAACAGTACTGCCGTCTATGGGGTCGCACAGAGTCGGACACCGCTGAAGTGACTTAGCAGCAGCAGCAGCAGCTTATTTAAGTATTTCCATCACCCAACGCTCCCCACACTTCCCAGCACCGTGGGACCCCATCTTTGGGAAAGCACAACCCACAAACCTTCCTAACATTCCAAGGGAACCATATTCTGTTGTGATGACACAAGGCAAGAGATGTCGGAAAACACATTCCTGGGGGCAAACAGCGCTAGTTGGGCTTCCCAGGTGGCGCTATTGGTCAAGAATCCACTTGCCAATGCAGAAGACACAGGAGATGTGAGTTCAATCCGTGGAGCAAGAAATGGTGACTTGCTCCAGTATTCTTGCCTGGAAAATTCCATGGACAGAGGAGTCCAATGGGCCACAAAGAGTCGGATATGACTGATTTAACACACAAACACACACACAAACAGTGTTAGTTATAAAAGTGGATATTTAGGGTGGACTGACGTCATCTGATATTGTTAACATGTGGAATCTTAAAAATGGATACAAATGAATTTATCTACAAAACACAAGTAGAGTCACAGATGTAGAAAACAAACTTATAGGGGAAGGGGGATATGGGAGAGATAAACTGGGAGGTTGGGATTGACATATACACACTACTAGAAATAAAATAGATAACTTATAAGGACCTACTGTGTAGGACAGGGAACTCTACTGAATACTCTGTAGCGGCTTATATGGGAAAAGAAAATAAAAAAGAATGGATATATGTATACATATAACTGATTCACTTTGCTGTACAGCAGAAATAAACAGAACATTGTAAATCAACTTTACTTCAATAAAAATATTTTGAAGTGGATATGTAGGCTTATGGCCATGCTAAGTCAATGCTGAGTGCCCTGTGTTCTTTAATAATTTATGGTGGGGCTGAGGTTCTGAAAGCCAGGGTAGGCCTCGCTTGGCCCAGTCTGAGAGCTGTCAGAAGTCTCCAGTATGTAGACATGATGGAGTAGAGCAGGCGTGACATGATCCCCTCCACTTGTTCCAGAGAGAATATAGAATGAGAAGAGAACCTAGGAACAGAGTTCACAAAATGCTTGCTCACGCATTACCTACCTACCCGGTGAGGTTAGTATATACAGCAGATATGATTATTCCTAGCTTACCAATAAAGAGACAGAGGCACTAAGAAACCAAGGTGATTCTCCAGTGCTAACCTCGCCACCGTTTGGTGGAGCTGAGACCAGAGCCCGGGACTCCTGGCTCCTGGCCCACAGAACCTGCAGCCTTCTGTTTGCTTCTTGATGCTCAGAGTTGCTTCTGAATTTCTGTCAGGGTCTTGTGAATCCAAAAGAGTAAAAGAACCACCTTGTTTTGCCCTCTTTAGTGTTTAAGGATTTGGAGGTTCAGGGGTGGAGGAAAAGGGAAGTCGTTTTAATAGATGTTTTCTGAATTTGATTATTGAACTTCGACATCTTGGAACTAACATATCCTGAAATGTTTCCGGTCAAATAGTGATTATGGGCCCAAAAATAAAATTACTGTATTTAGTCTTCTGGGGAGTGGTCAGCATCTTCTTTCATCCTTCTGATTTGGATTTCCCTGGGCTACTGGATGGGGATGTTTTGTGTCCTTACATGGCAATTTGAGAATGGTAGCTAAGTAGCATAATTGTTATTTACCATGTGGTATGCACTATTTGGGAGTTAGGGGCTGAACCTGACAGAAAATTAAATGTGATTTCTGCCCTCAGAAGTCCTCATTTTACTCTGATGAATAGATTTGGCATGTAAACACAGGAAGAAGAGAACACCAGTCTCAAGAGCAATGGGGTAGAGATATACCCAAAAAACATGTCTGTCTGTGGGATTACCTAATAAATTTAACTTTGATGATGAGTCAAAGAAAATTAATACACTTTTAAAGGGAAAAGCAAAGACTACAGATGCTGCCTCTAAAGCTGATCTCCACACCTCCAATCTTCTTCCCCCAAAGTTTCTACAAGTCATTCTATGACATCTGCCCACAAGCCAGCTTCTTGGTGACATTCTATGTTCTTTGCAAAAGTATATATACTCCTCTCTCTTTCTCACTGTCAGTTCTGCCCTCCAAAAAAAATCAGGGCACTAGAAATAAGCATCAAATTATCTTCCTTCACGGGGATGGATGGATCCCTATTTAGGAAGACATTTATTCGATATGTCAAAATGTGGCTGACCAGTAGAGGGGGCCTGGGCTTCATATTTGATATTCTTCAAAAACACAAGAAACCAGGAAGAAGGGCACCTGAATGAGGTCACAATGCAGAATGAATTAGATGTAGAGGGCACTGACAACTTACTAAAAGGCTTTGTGAACATTCTCTCTGTATCTTTACATTCCTGCGTGGGCATATGAGAAAGGAACATTGTGCAGACTAGAGGAATGAATCACTCCCTTCCAACAGTGCATGACATTTCTCACTTGAGCTCTCTTGCAATCAAATTCTTCTTACTCAATGATACTTCATTTTAACATAGCTTTTCCATTATGACATACATGGGCAAACTCCTCAACTTGCCATGGCATACTTTGGCATAATGCTTAAATGAACTCTTTGGTGAACTCTTACCTTCACATATCTAGAGACTGTTATCCTCAGCAGAACAATTACTCGAGGTTGGTATCCTAGTGATTAAAACAATCATCATGACCAGGAGCCTAACCCCGTTGTTAAGGGCTGGGCCCTAGAGTCAAACAGATGGGTTTTCAAGTTCTGGAATCTATCACATGCTAGCTTGATGCATCCATCAAAAGGAGATCATAGTAATAACCCAAAATAGGATTGTCAGGCAGATTATTGATAACTAACAACAAAAGCAAAACATAGTGAGGGAGCTGGTATTGTTCATGCACTCAGCTGACCAGAAGTGGGTTATCTTTGATTCGTAGCTCACCACTGTCTAAAAATGGTCCTCTTTTATTTTTATTTATATAGACTATGTATCCATTTATGAGTTTGTTTATTATTAATAACACATAGGAACCAACCACCCAAATACAAGAATCATTTACCCCCACCTTTGGACTTCTCCCCAGTCTACTTTCTACTTCCCCTTCCTTGAATCTTGCAGTTATTATTATAACTTGCTTTTGAAATTAATAGCTTTATCACATATATGTATTTCCTAATAATTATTTTTTTAGTTTTTTTATTTTCAACATTATAAAAGTGTCAGTTCTATAAAATCTTAGGGAATTTTCTTTTCTAAAACAGTTTATTGCTCAGTTATTCCTATTTTTGCTTGCAATTATTTATTTGCTATATAACATGTCATTGTGTGAAATTACAATTTTCTATTTTCTACTGAGAAGTATGTGGGTTGTTGCAGGTGCTTATCATACTAGTAGTAAGAATATAGTAAGTGCTGCTGGGAACCTTCTTGTTTAACTCTCCTATTGTACACAGTTTTTCTTGGGTATATTCCTAACAGTAGAATTGCTGGGTTACAGGATATGGAGATCTTCAACATTAGATAATGACAAACTTTCCAAAGTGGTAATACCCATTTACACGCCCAACAGTTTGTATAAAATACCCAGTTAATTCACATTCTCTCCAATATGTGGCATTGTCCTATTTCTTAATTTCTGCCCATCGAATGGGTATAAGTTGGTATCATTGTGATTTTAATATGCCTTCTCCAATAAATAATGAAGTTGACCTTCTCATAATGATTTATTGATACTCCGTGTTTTCTCCTCTGTGAAATTCTTATTTGTATTTCTTGCCCATTTTCTATTGGATTGTCTGGGTTTCCTCATTAATTTGAAACCTCTATATACTCTTGCTATTAATCCTTTGTTGGTTAGTTGGGTTGCAGACATCCTCTTCCAGCTGGTATCTTCTCTCTTTTCTTTTTGTAAGATATCTTTTGGTGTTCAGATCTTGATTTTAATGCAGCCAGATTTATTGATCTTTTCTTTTATGGTTAGAGGCTTTTTATGTGTCTTTAATAAATGCTTCCCTACCTCAAAGTCAGAAATATATTTGCCTATATTTTCCAATAAAATTTATAAAAGTTAACATTTGACATTTAAGTCTTTTTATCTGGATTTCACTGTTTCAAATGGCATGAGGCAGGAATCAATATTTTTTCCATTATAAGTAACTAGTGATTACAAATATATTTATTGAACAGTTTCTCCACTCCCCATTACTCTGTCATGCTACATCTATCATATACGGAAGTACCATATATAGAGTACATGGGCCAGCTTCTGAGTTTTTACCTGCCCCAAAGTTAACTTTTCTGAACAAGTATCACGGGTGGCACTAGTGGTAAAGAGCCCTCCTGCCAATGCAGGAGACACAAGAGATGCTGGTTCAATTTCTAGGTTGGGAAGATCCCCTGGAGGAGGGCTTAGCAACCCACTCCAGTATTCTTGCCTGAAGAATACCAGGGGCAGAGGGGCCTGGCAGGCTACATCCACAGGGTGGCACAGACTCAGACACAACTGAAGTGACTTAGCACATCACACTATATGTTTGTTTTAGAATAAACTACGAAGTTTCATTAAAATTCTACTGAAATTTTTGTTGGAATTGCATTAAGTCTATGAGCCAATATGAGGAGAATTGAAATAATATTAAAGTTTCTTCCATTTAAGAAATAAGAAATATATATCACAGTATTGCTCTTCATTTCCTTATGATTTCTTTAATGAAACTCAATAGTTTTAAGAAACCTCTTGAGAAACCTGTATGCAGGTCAGGAAACAACAGTTAGAACTGGACATGGAACAACAGACTGGTTCCAAATAGGAAAAGGAGTACATCAAGGCTGTATATTGTCACCCTGCTTATTTAACTTCTATGCACAGTACATCATGAGGAACGCTGGGCTGGAAGAAACACAAGCTGAAATCAAGATTGCCGGGAGAAATATCAATAACCTCAGATATGCAGATGACACAGCACCTTTATGGCAGAAAGTGAAGAGGAGCTAAAAAGCCTCTTGTTGAAAGTGAAAGAGGGGAGTGAAAAAGTTGGCTTAAAGCTCAACATTCAGAAAACAAAGATCATGGCATCTGGTCCCATCACTTCATGGGAAATAGATGGGGAAACAGTGGAAACAGTGACAGACTTTATTTTTTGGGGTTCTAAAATCACTGCAGATGCTGACTGCAGCCATGAAATTAAAAGATGTTTACTCCTTGGAAGAAAAATTATAACCAATCTAGATCAGTTCAGTTCAGTCGCTCAGTCGTGTCCGACTCTTTGCGACCCTATGAATCGCAGTACGCCAGGCCTCCCTGTCCATCACCAACTCCCGGAGTTCACCCAGACTCACGTCCATTGAGTCCGTGATGCCATCCAGCCATCTCATCCTCGGTCGTCCCCTTCTTCTCTTGCCCTCAATCCCTCCCAGCATCAGGGTCTTTTACAATGAGTCAACTCTTCGCATAAGGTGGCCAAAGTACTGGAGCTTCAGTTTTAGCATCATTCCTTCCAAAGAAATCCCAGGGTTGATCTCCTTCAGAATGGACTGGTTGGATCTCCTTNAAACATCTTCTTCTGGTGTAATTTATTGATTACACCAAAGCCTTTGACTGTGTAGATTACAACAAACTGTGGAAAATTCTTCAAGAGATGGGAATGCAAGACCCCCTGAGAAATCCATATGCAGGTCAGGAAGCTATAGTTTGAACCAGACATGGAACAACAGACTGGTTCCAAGGCTGTGGCACCCTGTTTATTCAATTTCTATGCAAAGTACATCAGGTGAAATGCCAGGCTGGATGAAGCACAAGCTGGAATCAAGATTGCTGATAGAAGTATCAATAACCTCAGATTCACAAATGATACAATGCTTATGGCAGAAAGCAGAGAAGAACCAAAGAGACTCTTGATGAAAGTGAAGGAGGAGAGTGAAAAAGTTGGCTAAAACTCAGCAGTCAGAAAACTAAGATCATGGCATCTGGTCCCGTCAGTTCAGTTAGTTGCTCAGTCATGTCCGACTCTCTGCGATCCCATGAATTGCAACACGCCGGCCTCCCTGTCCATCACCAACTCCCGGAGTTCACTCAAACTCACATCCATCAACTCGGTGATGCCATCCAGCCATCTCATCCTCTGTCATCCCCTTCTCCTCCTGTTCCCAATCCCTCCCAGCATCAGAGTCTTTTCCAATGAGTCAACTCTTTGCATGAGGTGGCCAAAGTACTGGAGTTTCAGCTTTAGCATCATTCCTTCCAAAGAACACCCAGGACGGATCTCCTTCAGAATGGACTGATTGGACCTCCTTGCAGTCCAAGGGACTCTCAAGAGTCTTCTCCAGTGGTCATGGGACAGTTCAAAAGCATCTACATCCATCAACTCGGTGATGCCATCCAGCCATGTCATCCTCTGTCATCCCCTTCTCCTCCTGTTCCCAATCCCTCCCAGCATCAGAGTCTTTTCCAATGAGTCAACTCTTTGCATGAGGTGGCCAAAGTACTGGAGTTTCAGCTTTAGCATCTTCCTTCCAAAGAACACCCAGGACGGATCTCCTTCAGAATGGACTGATTGGACCTCCTTGCAGTCCAAGGGACTCTCAAGAGTCTTCTCCAGTGGTCATGGGACAGTTCAAAAGCATCAATTCTTTGGCACTCAGCTATCTTCACAGTCCAACTCTCACATCCATACATGACTACTGGAAAAACCACAGCCTTGACTAGACGGACATTTGTTGGCAAAGTAATGTCTCTGCTTTTTAATATGCTATCTAGGTTTGTCATAACTTTTCTTCCAAGGAGTAGGCGCCTTTTAATTTCATGGCTGCAGTCACCATCTGCAATGATTCTGGAGCCCCCCAAAATAAAGTCTGACACTATTTCCGCTATTTCCCCATCTACTTCCTATGAAGTGATGGGACCGGATACCATGATCTTTGTTTTCTGAATGTTGAGCTTTAAGCCAACTTTTTCACTCTCCTCTTTCACTTTCATCAAGAGGCTTTTTAGTTCTTCTTCACTTTCTGCCATAAAGGTAGTGTCATCTGCATATCTGAGGTTATGGATATTTCTCCCAGAAATCTTAATTCCAGCTTGTGCTTCTTCCAGCCCAGCGTTTCTCATGATGTACTCTGCATATAAGTTAAATAAGCAGGGTGACAATATATAGCCTTGACATACTCCTTTTCCTATTTGGAACCAGTTTGTTGTTTCATGTCCAGTTCTGACTGTTGCTTCCTGACCTGCATATAGGTTTCTCAAGAGGCAGGTGAAGTGGTCTGGTATTCAGATTTCTTGAAAAAATTTTCCACAGTTTATTGTGATCCACACAGTCAAATGCTTTGGCATAGTCAATAAAGCAGAAATAGATGTTTTCCTGGAACTCTCTTGCTTTTTTCATGATCCAGCAGATGTTGGCAATTTGATCTCTGGTTGCTCTACCTTTGGTAAAACCAGCTTGAACATCTGGAAGTTCATGGTTCATGTATTGCTGAAACCTGGTCCTGTCAATTCATGTTAAATAGATGGAGAAACAATGAAAACTGATGACTTTATTTTCTTGGGGTCTAAAATCACTGCAGATGGTGACTGCAGCCATGAAATTAAAAGGTGCTTGCTCCTTGGAAGAAAATCTATTACAAACCTAGACAGAGTAGTAAAAAGCAGAGACATTACTTTGCCTACAATGGTCCATCTAGTCAAAGCTATGGTTTTTCTAGTAGTCATGTATGGATGTGAGAATTGAACCATAAAGAAAGCTGAGTGCCAAAGAACTGATGCTTTTTTGAACTGTGGTATTGGAGAAGACTCTTGACAGTCCCTTGGACTGTAAGGAGATACAACCAGTCCATCCTAAAGAAAATCCATCCTGAACATTCATTGGAAGAACTGATGCTGAAGCTGAAATTCCAATACTTTGGCCACCTGATAGCAAGAGCTGACTCATCAGAACAGACCCTGATGCTGGGAAAGATTGAATGGAGGAGGAAAAGGGGACGACAGAGTATGAAACAGTTGGATGTCACCACTGACTCAATGGACATGAGTTTGAGCAAGCTCCGTGAGTTAATGATGGATGGAAAAGCCTGGCATGCTGCAGTCCATGGGGTTGCAAAGAGTTGGATATGACTGAGCAACTAAACTGCAATGAAACCTGTTGACCCAATGACTCAGTTTTAGAAGTTATTTTTATTACATATATATATTTTTTTTTTTTTAATTTTGGATTTTTGTTACCAAATTTATTTAGGCCTGTGGTAAGGATCTGTTTTTGTTGTACTCCATTTAGTTTTTATTTTGACAATTACTTTAATTATTCTTCCTATTGGATTTGTTCACAAATTTATTTAAGCCTTGGTTTTGGTTCATGAATTCTCTTCCTTCTTTTTTAATATTTTAACATTTTAATGTATTTAATTAAAGTTTCAGTTGGATCAGTTCATATTCTCTGGTCCATTGGGTATCAATTTACCTATCTGTTATATTCACTGGCTGTTTCTTATCACTGTGTATGGTCTCCTATGAGGTGATATACTTGATTACAATACAATTTTTAGTGGTCATTCTCCTTACCCTGAAGGGTAGTTTTGCAATTGTATTTACCCATCCTTCCTGGGTTCAGTGGTTCCACAATATTTTTTGAGTTTTCAGTTTTCACTTTTATGCTGTTCATAGCATTGAATGGCTAGTGGAATTCTTGCCTTACGTCATCCTCAGTCAAACTTGAGGTTCCAAATGTCCCTCAAATAATTATTTTTATATATAAAGATAGGGAAAGTATCTATATCCTTAGCCTGTTTGGCTAAATTTTTCTAGTATCAGTAAATAAAGATGATGATTATGATAATAATAATATTAGGCATCTTTTATAGATTCCTGATTTACAAAGGGAACCCAGTTTGAAACCCCCTAGTCTGCATGATCTTGCTCTTATGTGGACTGAAAAATGCTCATACCCCTGACAGCTTTGATATTGTCTGCCAAATGAAATGTGGTTACTACTCCCACTCACTTTAGGGCTATATACTCAATCTTCATCTTTGACATTTGAAAACTTCTCTTTCTTGCTTGACTTACAGGGTCAGTTTGAACAGAAGCATAATATTTTATTTTTAATGCTTCTAAGTATGTGGAGAGGGGAAAGAGGTGAATAAGGAGAAGATAACTTTACACCATTTAAAGCTGTCTATTAGTGAAACTGTTTTAGAAAGTAGTGAGTTCCCCTGTGCTGTATGTGATAAATAATAGGAGAGATGGCTATCTACCAAAGGTGCCTGAAACAATTTCTTTTTATGTAAGAACTTAGATGAGGTTACTTGAATTCTTAAGTTTAATGATCTAAAGGTGTAGATGCTTCATTGTGTGTGCACACACACTCAGTCATGTCCAACTCTTTGTGACAGCATAGATTGTAGTCTGCCAGGCTCCTCTGTCCATGGAATTTTCCAGCAAGAATACTGGAGTGAGTTGCCACTTCCAGGGAGATGCTACATTCAGTTCAGTTCAGTTCAGTCACTCAATCGTGTCCAACTCTTTGCAAACCCATGAACTGCAGCACGCCAGGCCTCCCCTTCCATCATCAACTCCTGGAGTCACTCAAATTCATGTCCATCGAGTCGGTGATACCATCCACCCATCTCATCCTCTGTCATCCCCTTCTCCTCCTGCCCCCAATGGCATCTGAAAAAGCTACATCAGGTGTCTGCAGAGCCTTAGTTCTCCCATCTAAAATCTTAATGACTTTGAGCAATTCATTTTCCATCCAACAGGCATAGTTTCATTTATCTGGAAGATGAGATATAGATAAAACGATCTCTAAGCTTTAAATACTGTGACTATCACTTTCCTTCAGATTGCTTTATGTAAGGAAAAATTTTAACAGAAGTTTGACTCAAACTGCTGACTGAAACACTTTTATGACTTTTCATGCCCATAAAGTACATTAAAATGCTGGGAGGAATGGCTTCCTCTGACCGTGGGATTATATGTTACACTCATTTGGTGCTAATATAAATTCAGAACCTCCACATAGCTCCTTAGTTTGAAAGTTTAGACTGCTGTTAAGCTGTTGGGCAGAAAAAAAAAGACATTTTCCTGGTCCTAATGACCAGCTTACATTGGCAAGCACACAGGTAGCTGGTAACTAAAAGAAAGATGCTGTTGTCAGCAGACCATTTTAGCACAACTTTATCACAATGCATACTAATCATCTGTTTTCTTTTCTGTGCTCTTTACTAGACTGCAAGATGCTTGAGGATGGAAGTTGCTACTTATACACAAATATACCCCTAGTACCCAATACAATAAAAATAATAGCTATGTGGCATGAGACTGATCTGCTTAGATGAATTATCTTATTTAAGATATGATCTTCAATATTGTCAGGCTTATCTAAAAATCATCTCTGGAGAGAGGTAAAAATATTGTCCCAATTTTACAGATGAGAAAATTAAGGAAAAGAGACTAAAAGAGAAATTAGAGGGTATACTGAAAGCAGTGAATGCTTTAGAGCTTCAAATGAAACGAGATTGGATCCCAATCAGAAAAGACTTTAAAAGGAAATGGCATTTGAGAGAAGTCTTGAAGATAGAGAAGACTGTGATAAGTTGATAAGTTTTGATAAAAATAAATACTATAGATGTGATCAATGAAGATGGCATAAATCATACTCAGGAAAGGTGGATAAATCATAGTTTAGCTCAAGCACAGTTTGTTTGTATAAAAGTGGACAGTAAGAAGGTAGCTGTCTATTTTTCTCCTCTTCATCCAACTCAGAGTTTTATTAGTGACATTACTATTTAGGCAGAAGTATCAAGCAATGTCAGCTGAAACTCTATTCTAACTATAGCATCTCCAGGATTGGAATGTGGTCTTTGTTCACCAGGAAAGTATTTTATGCCACAACCATTGACAAAGAATTTTGTCAAGAAATTATATTCTTTTTTGAGAGATCCTCTTTCCTAAAGATTTGGCAAGGGAAAAAATATCTGATCCTACCCATATTCTAGTATTCTATTAGTTCTTAGCTTACAGAATTATAGAAATAGAAGTGCCCTAAAGAAATCATAAGCATTCAAGGTTGAAAGGTGCTTTGAATATCCTCTAGCCAGATTAATCTCCCCATCTTCCCAGAGATTTTCCTTGTCTCAACCAAATGGCTGCTTAGCCTTTCTTACAGCTCCCTAGAGGGAAAACAAGCCTCTAAGGCATCTCTAGGTTATATGTTCTTTCATTTTCAAGAATGGAAATGGTCCTATTGCCCTAATTTAGAATCTTGCATTAATGCTTCTGTCTACCAAGAAGGATCGAGTAACACCAAGGTTGTCAAAAAGGATAGACTGGAAACTTGCAGTTTTATGACAAATAAAGTGTGTTATTTAGGATGGCAGAAGATGTGAAGAGTAAATGAAAGCTTGAGACCTATAACTCAAAAACTTTTCTATTGTTCACTAATGATAGGGTCAAATTACTCAGTTTGTTAGTGCCTGAATTTCCCAGTACCCAAAACAGAAAGACTAACTCCATATTATAAAATTGCCTTCTATAACTTAAGGCAATAAAAATGAAAATTATATAGCAATAAAATATAACTTATACATATAAAATTTCACTATTTTATGTGGATCACAGTTTATGGTTTACTCCTTACTCTTATTTGATTCTTTTCATTACCCAACTAGGATATAAGTTCCATGAGAGGGAATCCATATCTCATGGAAGTTTGTTTCATCTTAGCTTTCAGCAGAAGCTCTGACCTCCTTCAAAAACATTTTAATAAATGAAATTTTTTGCATTTTTATCTTGCCAGAATTTCCATTTAGAAATCCTTTATTAAATTTGTGGTTGCTTTATTTCATTTTCCTTTTTTATTATGTAACTCACAGTGACTGTAACTCACTTGGCTGTAAGAATCATGATTTAATTAGAGAATGATGTCAGAAATTTTGTCTAACTGCAAATAATTAAAAAACAAACATAAAAAATTATCCCTGAGATTATCTAGAAATTCACTGGCAGCTAAAATGAAAGAATTATAGTAGGATTCTATACACACAGATACACACAAGCAATTTATTTATTAGAATTAAATAATATCTCCTTGAATAGAGATTATATAATAAACCAGTAAAAGCAATGTGTGAAATATCACAAGTGCAGCAAGGAAAATTGATTTGTAATGTTTAAGCCACATGCATTTTCTAGGACACCAAAGGATTCTAGCATTTTGAAACCAGCAGTTTCTTTCCCCTTTTTACTTGCTTAGATTTTTCACATTTTCATTAAATTATTTTCTAAGGTATAGAAAGAAAATTAAAGAACGCAATAAATTCTCCTTAGTTGCAAGTCCTAAAACCTCCTCCCTAGCAACACAACTCTACAAAATATAAATAATGAGCCCATGTTTAGCACTCAAACACTCAAATCAGATCCCAGAAAATTGTCATTCACTGCATAACTAAGTACTGATGCTATCCTGATCTTCTTTGATTCATAACAGTTCTTGTATTAAGGTAAGTCAGAAGAGTAATCCCAGGTTATACAAAGCTGCTTGTCGTGTTATTAGAAAGGGTGGTCTCTTTTTAAAATAAAAGTCTCCTTTTGGATGTATTCTCACTACTGGTATGTTACTGGTAACAGTGGAATCACTCTTACATAATGGAAGTCACATTTATCAGGAATTCTAAAAATCTTTATGATTGTAAATATAAAACATTAATTTAGGGAGTGTCACCAGTTCTGATGTACTAACTCCCCACCTGCCTGTATTCTAAGCAATGGTTGGAGGTAGATACACAGGAAGCTTCCTGTATCTTCCAGATACACAGGAAGTGTAGGCAAGCACTTCATTTAAGAATGACCATTTCAATCTATATATTGTCAGTAGGCCAATGGAGTAAGAGATACACTAGTGTTGTGCTAAGGTAACAGGAAGTAAGCCTTCAAACAGCAGCTTTTATTTTATAGGGCCCCAAGAATTGATGCTTTAGAACTGCGGGGCTAGAGAAGATCCTTAGGAGTCCCTTGGACAGCAAGGAGAACAAACCAGTTAATCCTAAAGGAAATCAACCTTGAATATTCATTGGGAGGACTGATGCTGAAGCTGAAGCTCCAATACCTTGGATACCTGTTGCAAAGAACTGACTCACTGGAAAAGACCCTATGCTGGGAAAGATTGAAGTCAGGAGAAAAAGGGGACTCCAGAGGATGAGATGGTTGGATGGCATCACCTACTGAATGGACATGAGTTTAAGCAAATGCTGGGAGATGGGAAGCCTGGCATGATATAGTCCATGTCGTTGCAAAGAGGCGGACACTACTGAGAAATAGAACAACAACAAATATTCTGAGGAAATCTCATCCCTGGATGCATGGTAACAATCAATGAAATAAACTTTAAACACTGAATTGCAAAGTTGTTGAATTGCATAGCAGAATATTTTCAAGCAATCTGATGTGCTATTTAGAACACCTAGGCAACTCGGTATTGTTAACTGTGATTATCTCTGGGTGATAGGACTTAGGATGAACTTTGTATGGGTTTTCGTATATTTCATTTTTTTTTAAAGTTCTCCAGCTCCAAAAGATAAAACAGCTCTTTTGAGAAACAGCAGCATGTAATGGGGAGGTGAACAGGCAGTGGAGCCAGACCACATGGTTAAATCCCAGTTTAAGCTCTTACAGATACGTGACCTTAAGCAAGCAACTTTTCCTCCATGGCCAGAGTTTTCTCATTTGTAAAGTAGGAATGACAATAAAAATAGTAATTACCATAAATTATAGTGAGGACTCAATAACTTGAAATAGATAAAACAATTAAAATAATGCTGGCATAAAGTAAGCACTTCATAACACATTACAATTATTTTTAAAAGACATATCTTCCACAATGATTCTATTTATCCACAGCTTTGCTTGGTAATGTCTTTCATATGGTGATCAAGCCCTGTATCCAAAACAAACCTCTTCAATTTTGATAGGAGATCACATCATTTCCTTAATCCTTATTACTGACATTATTGGGCTTCCCTGGTGGCTCAGACGGTAAAGCATCTGCCTGCAATGCGGGAGACCTGGGTTCGGTTCCTGGGTCAGGAAGATCCCCTGGAGAAGGAAATGGCAATCCACTCCAGCACTCTTGCCTGGAAAATCCCATGGACGGAGGAGCCTGATAGCCTACAGTCCATGGGGTTGCAAAGAGTCGGACACGACTGAGCAACTTCACTTCATTTCACTTCACTTCACTGACATTATTGACCTATTTCTAAGAAAAGAGCAATGTAAGTACACTAAGTAGAAGTTTGAAACTGCTTCAGGGGAATAGAGTAGCACAGATCAGAGAGCAACAAATGTTATTACTAACTGTGTGAGTGATGTCTCTGGGCATTCTCAGCTTCTTTATCTGCAGCTTTGTCTATTCCATTTCTTTTCCAGTCATCATCTCTACTCCTTTATCCATAAAATGGGCAGAAAAGTAGAGACCAGCAGTAGAATTTTCAAAATATCAGTATTTCCATGCAAAATACTTCAGAGTCTGGCACTATACAAGCTGATCCACTCTGTGAAAGGAGTGATACCTCCTCCCTATCCTTTGAAGTTAAATAAACAACTCATTAGAAGTTTAAATTTAGACACCATATAACTCTCATCAAAGTCAAGTACAAAGGAGAGCAATTGAGCATCTGCTAAGTGCACATGAAAGTAGTTATCTTCCCTCAGTGAGAGAATTTAAATGACTCATTGTCTTCGCTTAGTAGTCTACCACTATATATTCCCACTTTTCATCATTCCTGTTTTCCAGTGAAAGTGAAAGTCATTCAATCGTGTCTGACTCTTTGCCACCCTATGGACTGTACAGTCCTCGGAATTCTCCAGGCCATAATACTGGAACGGGTAGCCATTCCCTTCTCCAGGAGATCTTCCCAACCCAGGGACTGAACCCAGGTCTCCTGTATGGCAGGCAGATTCTTTACCATCTGAGCCACCAGGGAAGCTCTTTCTAGGTAAGGGGAATATCTAATAAATCAACCCAAAGGGATTCCCTTACCAACTTAGTTATCTTTTAAGGTTAAATACATACTAGGAAAAGAGGGCAGAGAAGGAAATGGCAACCCACTCCAGTACTCTTGCCTGGAAAATCCCATGGGCGGAGGAGCCTGGTAGGCTGCAGTCCATGGGGTCGCTAAGAGTTGGACACGACTGAGCGACTTCACTTTCACTTTTCACTTTCATGCATTGGAGAAGGAAATGGCAACCCACTCCAGTACTCTTGCCTGGAGAATCCCAGGGACGGGGGAGCCTAGTGGGCTGCCGTCTATGGGGTTGCACAAAGTCAGACATGACTAAAGCGACTTAGCAGCAGGAGCAGCAGCAGGAAAAAAGGGACACTCAGGGATAATTCTGCCCTTGAAAAACTTGGAGTCCAGTAAGAAGGATAGGTGAGTACACCAAAGACCAAACCACAAAAGTCAAGTACGCCAAGTGCCGTATGACATTCCAGGCTCTAGGAAGACTGAAAGACTTCCCAGAAGATATGACTTGTGCTTCAAATTATAGAACTTAAAATGACTTTGGTTCATTGTTAACATCTAGAAGAGTGCATCAATAGTTCAGTTCAGTCAATTCAGTTCAGTCATTCAGTCATGTCTAAATCTTTGCAACCCCATGGACTCCAGCATGCCAGGCTTCCCTGTTCATCACCAACTCCAGGAGCTTACTAAAGCTCATAAGGAACAGGAGCCAAATAAAGTAAAGCCTGGTAAGCCATGTAATTGAATTTAATTCTAAATGTAATAGAAAGTCATTGGAGGATGTTAAAAGACAAAGGAAGCTGAACTCTTTGGGAAAAAATAGATTTAAAAATGGATAGAGAAGATTAGGAAACTAGTTTTGTGCCATTTCCTGTCTGAAACAGTTAAGAGAGAACGTATCTTATTTGAAGTATCGAAAAGAATACACTGACAGAACTCAGAAGATAAATGAAGATAATAATAAAACATACTTTACAGAATCAAAATCACACTAGAAACCAAATAATTAGATTAAATTCTATTGAAAACACATAAAAACACAGTAGACCTGAGACATTTTCGATGAACTAAAGATAAAGAAGTGGTAAGAGAAAACAAGTACATAAAGTGGTTAAAAAGAAAGAATATAAAATTGCATAATTAGTATCCTTAAAGATGAATGAAAAAATATTTAGAACAAAGATTATTCAGATGTGTAATAGGAAGAAATGCTTCTGAAACAAGACATCTGGGATGTGTAGACATCAAGAGCATACTATGTTGCAAAAACTATCAAATCAAGGAAACATCCTGGTGAAACTTTTTAACCAGGATAAAGAAAAAATAAAAATAAAAGACTACTATGAAATTGCAGGCAGAAAAGCAAGTTATCTGCAAGACAGGCTGGCCTCAGGCCAGAGCATATTGCACAGCAATTTTCAATGCCAAGAGGCATTGGAATAACAGCAGCAGAGTTCAAAGGCAAAAAATAGAAATGAGGATTGAATCAAGAAGTTAATATTCAACCAAGTTGTAATTTATTGTTAAAGGCACCATAACTACATTTTCAAACACGTAACGTGGAGGAAACATAGCGCTTATGAAGCCTGCTGTAAAGAACCTTATTTGATAATGAAATATGGCTAAATAAGAGATATATCAAAATAAAGAATTCAGGAATGGTATGCCCTTCTAAAAAAGAGCTGATCATGATCTTGACTATGAATATGTAACTAACACTATAGAGCCTTAAAATTATTAATTACAGAATATATTCATTAGCGTAAATAATGCTAACACAATCCCAATATTTTAGTGACTTCATACAATAAAAGTTTGTTTTTAACTCATGTCGCGTTTAACAAGTGTTGGATGGGACCCCTGCTTCACTCAGTGAACAGGTCCTATGCGTCTTCTTTTGTATGGCTCCGTCATTTTATTACAGTCTTCAGAGTCACGCTGGACCCATACAGCTTATAACAGAGGGAAGAGAGAGGGTGGAGAAGGCTGCCTCAGCCTGAAAATGTCACTTGACTTTGATTTACATTAATTGGTGAGCACTGTTACATGGCTCCACCAAGACATAAATGGACTAAGATACCAGGAGGAGACAATAGGCTTAGTGAGTAGTCTCTATTACATAAAAACATAAACATCATCAAATATAACAATACAAAAATAATAATGTAATTATAAAAACTGGAAAATGATCATGATAATTGATGGGAAGAGATGTACATTTCCTCGCTTTTCATAGCAGCAATTAATAAATATTTTCTGAAGTTTTCAAATCAAGAAATAAAGATTTAAATATATTATCATGCAATATGTATATTATGAACATAGGCACATGAAGAAAAAAATTTAGAATGACCAAAAAATATAAATGCTTTTTCCAGTAGTCATGTATGGATGTGAGAGTTGGACTGTGGAAAAGGCTGAGTGCCAAAGAATTGATGCTTTTGAACTGTGGTATTGGAGAAGACTCTTGAGAGTCCCTTGGACTGCAAGGAGATCCAACCAGTCCATTCTGAAGGAGATCAACCCTGGGATTTCTTTGGAAGGACTGATGCTGAAGCTGAAGCTCCAGTACTTTGGCCACCTGAGCAAACAGCCAAGTCATTGGAAAAGTCTCTGATGCTGGGAGGGATTGGGGGCAGGAGGAGAAGGGGACGACCGAGGATGAGATGGCTGGATGGCATCACTGACTCGATGGATGTGAGTCTGAGTGAACTCCGGGAGTTGGTGATGGACAGGGAGGCCTGGCGTGCTGCGATTCATGGGGTTGCAAAGAGTCAGACACAACTGAGCAACTGAACTGAACTGAACAAAAGATGGAAAACTAAGGAGGTATAGAAACAAATTTTAAAAGATAGCATAACATAAAATACATTTAGATCTATTAAAATAGTAAAAGTCAAAGGGATCAGCTAAACTATAGTAAGAAATTATTAGGTGAGACTCAAAATATGATATTTAATGACAATATATATTGTAAAACAGAAATTTATCTAGGATATATTTAATAAGTTAAATACATATTAAATGGAATAAAGCAAGCTATGGACAATATGTATAGTTTAATCATATTTGTATTTAATAATAATAAACATGGTATATAATAAATATACATTGTTTTACATTCTATACACATAGAAAATATTTGCAAGAGTACACAAGAAATAGCAATGTTGTGTCTGAGGACTGGAATGAAAAGTTAGGAGAAACTAATAGAAGCATGCTTTCATTTTTTACTCTATATCTTTCTGTAACTTAAAAGTTTTTGTAATATGAATTTTTATTATTAAAATTTAAACAAAAATAACTAAAGTTCAACATAGAATATTGTCAGAGAACTAAAAGATGCAAGCAAAGGGAAGGGAAAGAGAGGTCATGGAAATCTGACAGCATTATATTTTATTAAATATAGAAATAGAAGTAAATTTGGTTGTGGATGAGGAGAGGGAAAAAGTTAAGTTCAGTTTGAGTAATATTGTGTTTGAAGTATAAATGGAACTATCAGGTGGAAGGCTGCAGGTGTAGGACTCTAAGAAAGGTGGGAGCATGAAATATGGAAATAAAAACAATTAGTATGTAAGTGACAGTAGAGGACAGCACAGGGAGTTAACGAAGGGATTGAGTGATGGCATAAAATTCCTCCAATAGGTCAGGGTTTTCTTCTCTGTTCAGAGACAGAGAAACTTTTGCTTTTGTGCTTGGGAATCACTTGACATTCCAACTGCGGGCCATAAGGGAAAACTCCTTGCCAAGAATGAGCTTAGAGATCCTGGGTAGCAGTGAGCACACAGTAAAGTTAGAAAGGGGTGAGTGGAGTCTTCCTGACAGGCTTGGTCCTACAGGAAGCTGGATCATTTGTGGCTGTTGGGGATTGAAACTGGACTTCTCTGAGGGCTTTGAGGACATCTCTTTGGCCCTCCTCCCCCTATTAGGGTCACTAGGTGTGGTCCTGACTCTTACTGCGGGTGATCAGATGACAGACCAAGCTGCCTAATAGCTTCAAGAGGTGACTAACATTTAGAAAACTGACCCCTCCAGGCAAAAATAATTCAACTGTCCTTAAAATATAAATAACTAAAAGCCAGCCACATACTTACAATTTAAACATAATGCTGGTACATAAATTCAGGTGCTACATTTTAATCAGTTTCCTCAAATTGATTTATATCCAAGACTCATAGGCTTCAAATGCTTTAGTAGACTGTCTAGTAACCCAAGAAAGAAAGTCATATTACACAGGGGTATTTTCTTTGTGGGAAGAAGTACACTTGGGGGAGGGGTCATGGGTCCCAGATCAAAGGAACTGACTCAGGAAACTCTTTGCAAGGCGGAAGCTCAATAAATTTAAATACAGATAGAGCTTGAGGTCTTTGAATTTTTACTATGTTCAAGTTTTTATATGTTTAGATATTAGTAATATCAATAATAATATTCAATTGTTTAGGATAATAACTCTATTTTCATCATTCATTACTGTGAAATGGCTTAGCATTTGTACTTGGAAATAGCGTTGTAATTTCTTTTAAACTTAAATTTTTCAGTCATTTGCATGTTAAATAATAGAAATGACCAAATGGGTTTAGAATAAGGCTGAGATATATCTTGTACTGTTATATAGTAACTTTGAAGTTGGACACTGCCATGGAAATTGATATTCTGTCATAACTGTTATGATCTAACATAATAGGATGAGAAAAAGCTGTGTGTTTCTAGCATCTCTCCAGGAGGAAGAAGGTAACATATATTCTCTTATTATAGGAAGTCATATTTATTTTCCCTGAAATAAAATTTTCATTTTGTCTAGAACCCTTTCTTTTTCTCCAATTGTAATTGTATATAATGTCTGGCATGTATTAGGCCTTCCAAAACATTTTGTTGTTGTTGGTACTGTATCTTAGCATTACTGTTTTATGGTGAATAGTCAGAAATACACACATGTGCTCTGAGATCAGTTCAGCTTTTCACAGCCAAGCAGAGAACTGAGGTAAATTTTTCAAATATTTGATCCAACGAACCGGATGATTGGAGTTTTAACCAGTTACTTCAACCCACGTCTTCATTTTAGTTAGAGAGTCTAAAATTTCTGTTTCAAAGGCACAGTTTTACCTTCTTGGAACGTTGCCATCTTGAGTGATTTTAAATCTTGAGTTCCCATTTCACATCCATTTGCCATTTCAATCTGAGAAACTTAGACTTTAATACTGTTTCCACAGTTACAAGCTTCAAGTTAATCATGGCCCTGGGAATTGAGCTCTCAAGTGTGTACACACCCCCTTGGCTTGCAGTTCTCAGCGTAGACTGTTGGCTCCAAATCATGCCCATGGGAATCAAGGGCTGTGCCTGGTTGCTCACCCTGCCTGACAAACACGGCTGGTGAGCCAGAAGTCAGTGGTTCCTCATCAGTGTTTGCAGTAACAGAGAAACCCATCTCTGGGCTTTCCAGAGGAAGAGGAGTAAACAGTCTCCAATACAAGGTCCGATATCTATTGGCAGCTTCCACAGCTTTGCAGAGCTGAAAGTAAGCTGTTAGCAGATGGATTTAGTTTTTCTAATCTTTTGGATTTCCCATAAAGCATGTTTTCATAAAATATAAAGTGTGCTTAAAAGTATTAGGTTTTTCTCATTACTGCATTTCCATATCCTACTCATCCTTCGTTTTACTTTCTGCATCAAAGCATGTGTATTCAGTCACTCAGTCGTGTCTGACTCTTTGTGACCCCATGGACTGTAGCCTGCCAGGCTTCTCTGTCCGTAGGATTCTCCAGGCAAGAATACTGTAGTGGGTTGCCATTTCCTTCTCCAGGGGGTCTTTCCCACCCAGGGATCAAACCCGCATCTCTTGTGTCTCCTGAATTGGCAGGTGGATTCTTTACTACTGTGCCACCTGGGAAGCCACTGCATCAAAGTATATTTTTGTATATAGGAAACATTTTTAAATCATAGAAAAGCACGGAGAATAACATAACAAACAACTGTAAATCATTCAATGGCTTTCGTTTGATTTTTTTAAAGTATTACTGATGGCATTAATGTAGCTTTCCTACATACTCCCAGCAAAATTCTCCTTTTCCCCTCCCCAGAAGCAAATTGTACCTTATAGTTGGGGTTTTGGATAGAGTTTTTCAATAGTTCTTCCCTTTTCTGGATTTCTGTTTTTTGCCAGGAGTCTTCCAGCTACCTAACATGACCAAGCTCTATGGCCCCTGCCCCTATGCAAGTGTTAAAAGACTCTAAAGGGCAAAAGCAGTATAGACTTCAGCTGGGTGTACGTTTTGATTGGAAACCATTATACTTCTTCTGACCTCCCCTACTCTCTTTGATTTCTGTGTGTGTGCATGCGTGCTCAGTTGTGTCTGACTATTTGCAACTGTAGACTATAACCTCATGCAAAGAGCTGACTCATTTGAAAAAAGACTCTGATGCTGGGAAAGATTGAGGGCAGGAAGAGACGGAGACAACAGAGGATGAGATGGTTGGATGGCATCACCGACTCAATGGACATGGGTTTGGGTGGACTCCTGGAGTTGGTGATGGACAGGGAGGCCTGGTGTGCTGCAGTTCATGGGCTCGCAAAAAGTCGGACACGACTGAGCCACTGAACTGAACTAAACTGAGACTATAACCCACCAGGCTCCTCTGTCCATGGAATTCTCTAGGCAAAAATACTAGAATGGGTGCCATTTCCACCTCCAAGGATCTTACTGACCCAAAGATTGAATCCACGTCTCCTGCATCGGGCAGGCACGTTCTTTACCACTGCGCCACCTGTAGCAATGAGTATTTGGTCCAGTTTCCAATCACTTATTTTGTACCAACTTTATGTATAGAGAAGTTACTATTTCCTAACAAAGCTATAAATTATTGAAGCAGTATTAATTCTTCTTCTACAGCAAATTGGGAGAAGGTCCTCTAAGAGTTCTTACACTCCAGTAGATTACACTTAAAGCCAATCGCTTAATCACAGAAGTGTGTACATAGACCTGCACCTCATTTTATAGAACAGATGGTATTGCAGTCATCTAACAGTTACTGTTAATCTTCTATGGTCAAATTAGGGAACTAAGCATTATAAAATAAGAAATGACTACAGGTTTTGTTTCCCCACCTTGCAAAGCATCCATTTCAAGTGATTATGATGCATTTTTGAAAATACATAGTTAACTAATTTTGAATGTAATAACAGCACCCATGGCTTAAATTAAGGATGTAGTATTAATTGCATACCTTGGTTTATATTTTAGGAATTTTTAAATACTTAGTTGTCTTTTTCCAAAGCTATTTGGAAATTAAGAGTGTGTGCCCAAGCAATTGAATAAGAATTATTTACCTTAGACTGAATTATCAGTTCCATTGATTTCTTTACCAGAGTTTGAAAACGCATCATTGCAGCTCATTCTTTTGCCTTGCACTGGCAGCAAATTGCTCTATAGAGAAACTGCCAAGTCTGGTGTTATGGAACTTACACAGAATCTTCCTCTCTGTGACTGTGTGTGAACACAAATTAAAGATGTCCTCTGGCTTGGATTACTGAAATGTACTTGGCTGCATGTTCATCATTCTATCATTAAAGCAAAATAAGTCAGTACACGTTTCAGTGAAATTCTTTGTGAATTGATCATTCATATGAATTCTTGATTATAACTAGACAAATCACCTTATTATACAATGTACCATCTTCTTAACTAACACCATTTAAAATTCATGTAAAACATCCCTATAATTTTATCTCCATTAAAAATGAAATAAAGCGCCACGACTGTGAATTTCTCAGAGTCACAGGAATTTTTGTGGTCAGTCATCCATCAGGAACTGAATGGTGAAAATCAAAGATTTTCTATAATTTGAATTTTTTATTTTCCAGACACTGCAAATGGATGTAAACAGGCTGAACATAACCTTGCTTCGGATATTTCGCGAAGGAGTAGCTGCTGCTTTAGGACTCTTACCCCAGCAAGTGCACATCAACCGTCTCATTGTAAGATACCTACATTTCGCATTTCCAGAGTATAAGCTTTGATCTTTATTGCAGGGCTCAAGAATAATGAACAATAATAAAGAACACCCATGCTGTCGTTTTATGGCCCCTGAGCCTAATCTGACACAACACCTGTTTTTGTCAAAGAAATTTTATTGTAACAAACCATAGCCATTTGTTTACATATTGTCTAAGGCTTCTCTCATGCTACAATGGCAGAGTTGAGTAGTTGTAACAGATCGTCTGTCTAAATTGAAAGTTAAAATATTTGTTATCTGGTCCATTACAGAAAATGTTTGTCAATTTTCTCATAGTTCAAGACCAGCTACCCTGATAGGTGTAAATAGAAAGGCCCTGAATACCTGTCTCACCAACCTGACACTCTTCCCAAAATATTCTCCCTAACAGAGAAATGTTTTGTATCAGGCAAGACTCTGTCTCCAGACAGCATCTATTAAAATCCCTTCAGGTATAGGATGAAGAATAGTGAACACATAGGCAGAGGATTTTGAATAAAGAGTGAAGAAGAACCATCCTGAAGGACAGCAGTCCAAGGAGAATGCAAGAATAGTCTTGAAAAGTCAAGAGAAAACTTGGATGGGTAATTGAAGTGGGACAAAGTAAGCCCAAGGGATCTTTGCTATTAGGCCCACTTTAGACCTATCAATCACCCATATCCTTTCTTTTCCTCCTCTCCTCAGTATTTAGGGACCTTGATATCATCCAACTACATGTTCCCATCTGTCTTGAAGGTGGGTGTGAGCAAAGGCAAAGAAAGGCAGATTAAAATATTACGATTTTCTCTTTGTAAAAAGCATATTATCAAAGCTTCCTGTGAAAAGGGACTTTGGAATAATCTTTTACAGTTTTAAAGTTGTTCTTAATTTCTGCTGCCTTAGAAACTCAAGCAAGGACTTCTTGTTCTCCTTGCTCTAAATTCTTAGGCTCCTGCTCAGGCCCAGTTTTATACTGCATCAATACCTGCATTTCCACGTATGCAGAAGAATTTGCTTTTAATTTTGGTTTAGAATTATTATTTCTTTTCCTTTTTCCTGTGTGGCAGGTGAATTACTTTCATCCTCATAATAATTTTATTCTGTGAGTCAGCTAATCTCTGGGACTAAATAAGATTTTTGGAAAAACGAAGTTTTTTTTTTTAATTTTTATTTTTACTTTATTTTACTTTACATTACTGTATTGGTTTCGCCATACATTGACATGAATCGGTCTCAGGTTTACATGAGTTCCTAATCCTGAACCCCCCCAGTTTTTAACAATACCGTAGAAGAAGAAATATAGCATTTCTCATTATCTTGACAGAAGTTATTTATATCCAGAGTGTACCTTACTCAAGTGAGAAGTGAGGTATTATAGATACCTTACTTAGATGTCTTAGATCTAGATTTTATATATATATATATGTACTTAGATATCTTAGTTATACTTTTATGTGTGTAGATTTCAAGAGTATAATGGCTCTTTGAAAGGATAAAAGAGGGGTTTGCCACACCTAGAGAGGGATAAGCATATCTTCAGAGAATGTTAGCAGCATTTATGCGTGTCTGTTTCTAAGAGTAGTTTTTGTAATAGTTTGAGTTATGATGGCACCTGAGGAAGCACAGTATAGTGATTAAGAGCAAGTGCTGTGGAGACAGACCCAGAATTCTATTTCATTTCCAGTTTGGCCATGTCCCAGCTCTATGACCTAAGGCAGGTTACTTGGGTTCTTTCACTTACAACATGAAATGACTATAATACCTCTGTACTGGGTAACAGGTTTAAGGCACAGGGGAGCATGACAAATACAAAACAAGGGTCTCTCCCTACTGTCGTTGCTATTAGATCAGAAACTATTTGAATTATTATCAACATCTTTCACATCAGCATTATGTGATATCCAGTTGTTGTCTGTTGTTTGCTGCAAACACAGAAACATTTTTTCCTGGATTGCTAGCTGTCCTCCATTTTATACCTGACTGAACGTCTGATAAATTGCATTCAAAGAAAATATTCTTTTTTAAAAAAGAGAAAGTTTTCCAGCAGGATAAAACTCTGTGTATTGAAAAGAAAAGCGAACCACAATTTTCTTTATAAGTGTTTTGTATAAGTTGTGAAAGAGAATCTGTCAATGGCAGCACCATTTTGTGTAGTGTTTGTTTTTTATGGGTGTGTGGCACATCAGCCATTTGTGGTAAGAAGCCCTCTCACCCTGCCTCAGCAAATGAGGTCAGACTAATAGGAAAGTAACATGATATCATTGCATAACATATGCATTTCTACCAAACAATAGATCTTAAGAGTGTGACATATTTAAGGTGAAAAACAGGATCAGAGAAGTAAGTTCAAAGACAGCATTGCCTTCCTTAGTCCAGAGTTCACATTAATGCAAGTTATAAGGTAGGGTGATGATGTCTAATAATTGCACTGTTAAATCAGATTTTGCTTAGTTCATTCAATTTTAAAATACTTCTTTAAATACAATTTCTCAGGAAACATCTGAACAATATATCTCAAAAATTATAGTATTGAATAGAAAATAAACCAGCATCTAGTGAAATATAAAATTAGAAAACTAGACATGTTAACTAAGTGAAAGAAGGCCATTTGAACATTTGGGACTTTGGGCTGGTAATTTTAAGTGTACAAGAGAATACTTAATAAAAGTAATCTCTAAGATGCCATTTAGGAATCTAAGGTTCTGGTTTTCTTTACTATTTCTAGAGGAAAAGCAAAAAATATTTCCCAATCTTGCTTCACATGTCTATTAACATATACAAATAATCTGCTTTCCTAGGAAAAGAAGAACAGTGTTGAACTATTTGTGTCTCCCATAAATCGGAAAGCAGGATTTTCTGAGGCTCTGCCATCTGAAGAAGTGTTGCGTTCCCTCAATATCAATGTTTTGCATCAGAGTTTATCCCAGTTTGGAATTACAGACATCTCCCCTGAGGTAGGTTGTTGCGTGGAATATTTCATCTAAAATTTTGCACAGTTAATGTGACACAACCCAGTTCTAGGAGACTTTGAGATGAAAGCTGTTTATTGTGTGTTAACTGATAATATAAAAATCTCCTTGAGGGTCAAAATTCTCTGATTTCACTCTGTGTGTTTTTATTCCTTAAGGAGTTCATTTTTATATCAAAGTTTCACTTTTTGACATTTTCTTCTCCAGTCTTTATGGCCTTATAATTTATTTTGACTTATTCAACAAAATGTCCAGAAGAAAAGTCATTTAGATATATTTGTCAATTGATTGCTTATTACTGAGCTGTTCCAAAAAACACCCTGATATCTTTCCTCCTCAACAGTTTTGCTTCTCACTGTTTTTGTTGTCAAAATGGTCACTTTTTCCCACTATGAAGTGAAAGTCACTCCGCTGTGTCTGACTCCTTGCGCCCCCTTGGAATTCTAAATGAAATGAATTTCTTTCTTTTAGGCTGTGCTGGGTCTCTGTGCTGGGCATGGGCTTTCTCTGGCTGCAGTGCCTGGACCTGTCACTGTGGTGGCTTCTCTCGTTGCAGAGCACGGGCTCTAGGCTGCACGGGCTTCAGTAGTTGTGGCTTGCGGGCTCTAGAGCGCAAGCTCAGTAGTTGCAGTGCACAGGCTTAGTTGCCCCACAGTATATGGAATCTTCTCAGACCAGGGGTCAAACCTTTGTCCCTTGCCCTGGCACTCAGACTATTAACTACTGAGCTACCAGGGAACTCCACGTTTGTGTGAAAGTGAAGTGAAAGTCGTTCAGTCGTGTCCGTCTCTTTGCAGCCCCATGGACTGTACAGCCCATGGAATTCTCTAGGCTGGAATACTGGACGGATAGCCTTTCCCTTCTCCAGGGGATCTTCCCAACCCAGGGATTGAACCCAGGTCTCTCACATTGCAGGCAGGTTCTTTACCAGCTGAGCCACAAGGGAAGCCCAGGAATACTGGAGTGGGTGACCTATCCCTTCTCCAGTGGATCTTCTCAACCCGGAAATCAAACCGGGGTCTCCTGCATTGCAGGCGGATTTTTTACCAACTATCAGGGAAGCCTACCTTGGGATTAATATGAAATGTGGTTTTTTAATTGGTGAGAAACCCAGTCTTTAGAACTATGAATATTTCCCTTACAGTGTTTTCTAAATTTGGCACTTTTCAGATTTCCCCTGCCACCTCCACTATTTTCATTCCTAAATAAACCCAGTCTCATTTTTACTTCACCTTGCTGTGTCCCACTCTTAATAAACTTGCTAGAATAAACATCATCCCAAATAAACATAATTAAATTCACAGAATCATAGAATTAGACCTTGAGAGAACGCATATGGGCATTTCAAAGATACAGAAAGTAAGGCCCATAGAAATTAAGTGATTTCATCAAGGTGACAAAACACGTGAAGTATTAAGCAGTATTTAGCATCTAGACATCTTATTCCTAGTCTATTTCCCTTTGCAGTGAAGCACGCTGCCTCTCATTATAGCAAATGTCAAGTGTGGTATAAAAAGCTTTGTTACAAGATTGAGTTTGAATCCCAAAGCCAGCGTTTAAAATGTGTGTGTGACCTTGGGTGATTTAGTCTCTGTGAAATTCAGTCTGTCTCCACCTAGCATCAGCCTCTCTGGGACTCAGATTCTTCATATACTACACGAGTATAGAGAAAGAAAAAAGGAAGAAAGAAAGAAAGGAGGGCAGAGGAAGAAAGGAAAAGGAAACAAAAGAAAAAAATTGGGTATAGTCCTCATCTTATAAACTTGAAATAAGAATAAAATTTTAAAACATAAGAAAATACATAGAAGTCATCACAGAGTAGATACTGAACAAATATAATTTGAATGCAGAATGAAAATGTATTTCATACTGAACCATAACTGTAACAACCACCTCCAGCTGGTCTCCCTGCATTAGCTGTTGTTTTCTTCCCTGCTCTCTCCACCACCAACCCCAACACACACACACACACACACGTGCACACACACACATGCACGCACATGCATACATGCATGCACACTCACACACACGCACACACATGCACGCACATGCATACATGCATGCACACTCACACACACACACACAATGCTTTCTTTCTTGCCACCAGAGTAATCATTCTAAAAGCAAATCAGCCCATGCCTAAATCCTGCAGGATCAAGTCTGAATTTCTGACTGTGATATATGGTTCTTTGTGCAGAGCTTTATTATTGTTGAACAACACTCTCTTTGGTTTACACTTCAGCAAATCCAAACTTAACGGGCACCAGGACACCGCACACCATCTCTGCTCTCCGTGGGCTTGTGTGTGTGTTGATACATCGACACATCTTTCATGTTTCAGGATCAGCCCACTGTATAGGGAAGCCTCCCCTGTGCCTCCACAGGCATGGCTGCTGGCTCTGTGTTCTCACTGAGTTTAGTACAAAGACGTGTCCCCTGTTGGCCTTCAGGGCCATCTCACACTGCTGCTCCTTGAGAGCGTGCGCCATTTCATCTTCTGTGTGTACCCGGGGCCTTCATTCAGGGCCTGGCATACAGTGGGCGCAAAAATAGCCAAGACCTGGGCTAGGTGGTGTCCAAAGTCAGAAAAATAAATGCATAAGCAAACAAGGACACAAATAAAATATGATTTTTGCTTTGAGTGAGTTCTATTCATAACAGGGTGACAAGAGTCAGGCAGATAAGGAGAATACAGGGCTATGAAAACATAACCGTACTCTGCTGCGGGGGTTTTGAGAAAAAGAGGACACTTCATACTTCAGAGAGACCAGGAGAAGGAATCAATGTGAGCATAGACACCCAGACCCCTCCCCAGCCCTCGCGCATGACCCTGATGAGGCTCCCTTTTATACATCAAACCAAACTCCATGGCCATAGTCCAGGCCCCTCAAGACTGACTTGTACACATTTTGCTCTGAACAACTCATCTCTAAAATTTAAGAAAGACCGTTAGATTAATTTATACTGCTACCCATCTTGGGTTGGGAAGATCCCCTAGAGTAAGTCTTGGCATCCTGCTCCAGTGTTCTTGCCTGGAGAATCCCATGGACAGAGGAGCCTGGCGGGCTACAGTCCATGGGGTTGCAAAGAGTCAGACACAACTGAGCACGTGCGTGCGTGCACACACACACACACACACACCCATAAGCTTTCAGTGAATAAGTGTTTCTTTCTCGTGCTTTATTCTGCATTTAAATGACATTCTGAAGGCTTTAGGAATATGGCAGCTTAGTGAGTCATCTAGATTTGCAAACCAAGGGAAGCTCACCATATCAAAAATTAGTTAAAATCAAATATTTGAGGTGCAACATACCTCAGCCTGGTGAAGGCAAGCAGTCTAGCCTGAATGCCTGTCACAGAACTGTTAGCTGTCAGTAGACCACAAGCCTGTACTGCATTTGAATAATGAAAATGTATTTGATGATCAAAATATGATATTTTCTGAAAGAATTGTGGGAGTCTAACAAAAGGTCCATCTAGTCAAGGCTATGGTTTTTCCAGTAGTCATGTATGGATGTGAGAGTTGGACTGTGAAGAAAGCTAAGCGCCGAAGAATTGATGCTTTTGAACTGTGGTGTTGGAGAAGACTCTTGAGAGTCCCTTGGACTGCAAGGAGATCCAACCAGTCCATTCTAAAGGAAATCAGTCCTGGGTGTTCTTTGGAAGGAATGATGCTAAAGCTGAAACTCCAGTACTTTGGCCACCTCATGCGAAGAGTTGACTCATTGGAAAAGACTCTAATGCTTGGAGGGATTTGGGGGCAGGAGGAGAAGGGGACGACCGAGGATGAGATGGCTGGATGACATCACTGACTCGATGGACGTGAGTCTGAGTGAACTCTGGAAGTTGGTGATGGACAGGGAGGCCTGGCGTGCTGCAATTCATGGGGTCGCAAAGAGTCGGACACGACTGGCACCTGAACTGAACTGAACTGAACAATCTAGGAAATCTAGAATATGGGAATTTTTATATTACAGGAGACTAGGACGTGTTTTAATTGGATATAAGGAACATTTCATCAAGGACTGGTGGATTATTGCAGCCTTTTCTTCTGGCACTTCTAGAATGAGCCCAGTGATACCCTCTGACCAGAAGCTCTAACTGCAGCCAGGAGAGAGCCATCTTCAGTGTTCCCAGGCCCTTGCTGGGAGCTTCAGACACAAACAGTCCAAGAGGCTCTGCAAGAGCATTTGTTGAGAGTTCTTTAAGTTGATAGGTGTTCTGCGAATTTCCCCACTTCTTTATTTATTGTTGTGGTTCATGTGTCATAAACAGCTTAAGCCTCAACCCATTCTTTCACGTTTCTAATCCCCGAATTATAGCCCTGTTACGGTAACGTGTTTATTACCAGAACAACAACAACAAAAAAAGGAATACTGGTATTGGGATTTTCATCCTTTACATTGATTACAGAACATGATGAATGCTGTCTTGAAGCACCCATTACTTCCAGGGAAGGGTGTGTTTTTTTGTTGTTGCCATTTATTTACTTGTTTGATTTTATTTAAATCAGAAATGACCCCTGGGAAACATAGACAAATACCAAACAGAATTCCTTTCACTTATTCATCTGTGTTTATTTCGAATTTAAGTTTCTTGAGCGACAAAGACATTTTTTCTTTTATATATTTTCATGTGATACTTAGAACATTGTAGGACCTCAATTACTGTTTAAAGATGCTCAGAAAGATTGAAAACTAGACTTCCTCTTGCCTAATACGTTAAATCCCAGGGAAATAAAATTAAATTCATTATTTTAGTTTCTATTTTTTAATGTGTTTATAAAGTTAATTAAATGTCTATTGCAGCAGTACATTCTGCATTGATGGAGAAAAAAATGATTTAAGATTTTGTTGTTGTTCAGTTGCAAATTACCCTATTTTTCACAGGTCTTGTATTTCAAAGGAGGATGTTATCTTCTTTAAATAAAAAGTAAGGTAATGAATGATACCTTCTTGGAATGTTCAAAAAGAGAAAAAAATCATAGCGAATAAATATAAAACTTAATTCATGAGTTTGGTGATTGTTCCCTTAAACATTCGCCAGTTGTCTAAACAGTTATATAGTCCTAGCCATACAGTGACAAGAAGGAATACAATCAGTGTTAACATGGGTCAGATCATGCATACCAAATTGTTTACCTTGTGTGTGATATGGTGGAAGTTTGGCATTTATCTAACAGAACCATGTTGTTATATGATCAGTTCAGTTCAGTTGCTCAGTCATGTCTGACTCTTTGTGACCCCATGGACTGCAGCATGCCAGGCTTCCCTGTCCATCACCAACTCCCAGAGCTTGCTCAAAGTCATGTCCATCGAGTTGGTGATGCCATCCAACCATCTCATCCTCTGTCATACCCTTCTCCTACCTTTAATCTTTCCCAGCATCAGGGTCTTTTCTAATGAGTCAGTTCTTCACATCAGATGGCCAAAAGATTCAGCTTCAGCTTCAGCATCAATCCTTCCAATGAATATTCAGGACTGATTTCCTTTAGGATTGACTGGTTGGATCTCCTTGCAGTCCAAGGGACTCTCAAGAGTCTTCTCCAACACCACAGTTCAAAAGCATCAATTCTTCAGCGCTCAGCTTTCTTTATGGTCCAACTCTCACATCCATACATTACCACTGGAAAAACCATAGCTTTGACTAGATGGACCTTTGTTGGCAAAGTAATGTCTCTGCTTTTTAATACATTGTCTAGATTGGTCATAGCTTTTCTTCCAAGGAGCAAACATCTTTTAATTTCATGGCTGCAGTCACCATCTGCAATGATTTTGGAGCCCAGGAAAATAAAGTCTGTCACTATTTCCATTGTTTGCCATCTGTTTGCCAGGAAGTAATGTAGTGTTATTTGATACATCTCATTAATCTGCCCAAGTCAATTAATTAATCAGCTAATTTGTAACATTTCCATTTTATTCTTACTCTATGTGCCTCACCTTTCTAAAAAGATATACTCTTAAAGTCTCTGTATTACCTCTCTTAGCAATGGAGATATTTCCCAGTATTTGGGGTCAGAATTGTTTTTTTTTAAAAAAGGAAATTATAATACATCAAATTATTAAACAGGATGTAAAGAAGTCATTGCTGTCAGTATAGGAAACCATCCACCTTTTAAATAATCAAACAAAACAAAACCCAGCAGCTTCTTCCACTGCCACAGAGTTAAAGGGAAGGTGATATGGTTGTGAAATAAGATGTAAAGATAATACAGTACATTGGTGTGACCTGGCCATGGAGCCTCTGAATCACTGAACCCTCAGGCCCCTGTCAAAATGTAAAAGGCATCACGGTAACCTTATACAAAGGTTAGACTGGAGCTCTTTTGAATTACAATCTTATGATTTGTGGGATCTCAACTACAAACTTTTTCATTTACTACCCTGCCCTTATCAAGGTTTTTAGATCTCTGTACAAATATAGTAGTGCTCAGTAGGACCAGCATGACTCAAAGGAAATATGTTTACCAAGAAAGTGCAGTGACTAAGTTCTAGGAGTTCAAAACATGTGTCTTTCTAACTAGAGGTAGGGGGATGGGAGGTGGGAAGTTCATTCCTCCATCATTGCTACTTTGGTTAAAAGTGAAATCATAATTGATTTGTCTTGAGCAGAAAAGAACATGTTGATGTTCCAGGAGGTGCTGAACTATAGCAGGAAAAAAAAATGAACCAAATCAGGTTAGGAACACAAAATCTCTTTCCACCCACCTAACCACTCCTTTTTAATCCAAATTGTATATGAACTAAAGCTCAAATCCTCACACTTAAATTTGACAAGTTTATGCTGCCTACTTGAAGGCTTAAGTGCTTTGCTTTTATAGCAAGCAATAGATGCTATTTAGTTGCCTGCAAAAAAAAAAAAAAAAGCTCATTTCCATATTTATACTTGATTTCTACAAGAGTTTTCTTTTCTGTTAGTTTCTAGCTATGTTTTCAGACATTGGAATAAAATATGGTCTGGCTAAGACAAGTTGTCACTGAACCCAAGATTTCCTTTTTAGGAGGACCTATGAGTTTCTACTTATTTAACAAGCAAGCATTTTCAGATTCTCCATCAACTTAACCACTCATGTATTTTAAAAACATGCATTAATCATTTTTTGCATCTATAAATTTGTCTCTGTCTTAAAGAAGGAAAGGTATTACAGTGAATTTAAGTATATTTTGCAAGCAAAAGAAAGGGAAATTAAGCTACTTCAAGCAATAGAAGTCTTCCTCACATAGTTATAACCATGATTGAACACAAAGATCCTTTCTGTTCTGTTTTGTTCAACTTGCCACCAAGACTCACTTGAGTTTCAGGATAGAAGTTTTTCATAAAATATTTTTCAAAAGGCAAATATTTCTTTGTCTAATTTACAAACTGGTAATGCATTTTTTTGTCTTGAAAAATAAATAACAATGATATCAAAATTAAGACACCTACAAGAATAGGTTTTGCTGAAGATTTTTTTTTTTTTTGAGATAATTACTTTCTTTCTCAGGATTCTATAGGTTGACTAGGATCAGCTGGGAGGTTCTTCTTTTCCACATAGTATAGGCTGAAGTCATCTCAGAAGTTACATTAAGTTGGGAATTCATCTGCCTCTGGAATGCTCAAGATGACCTCTCATTCTCTAGAGTCACTCTCTTTGTGATTTTTCATCATTCACTATCCTATTGTTCAGGGCTTTCTTAATTACCGGAGACAGCTCAACTAAAGGGCAGAAAAATCAGACTTCAACAAAATGTAATTTTAGATGAGTGGGAGCATTCAACTTGATTTAGCTTTATATGTTTTTCCTATTTGTGGACCATTTGGTTTCCAGCTAAGTTTTATTTAACCTAAATCTGTAAATTTCACTGAATTATAAAACTTATATACAATTATAATTGATATAAATTATAAAACTCCATTGCATTATAAGATATGATATTAGTAGATGCATTTTTTAAAAGAATAGGTAAAATTAAACTAAATCACTCATTGACATTTTATTCATGCTATTTCTCTACCCTTTCCCCCTCAAATAGTAAGCTAAGTTAATAAACAAACAAACAAATAAAACTATTTTCCTTTTATTACCTACCAAATAATTTTAGATATTTTGATGCTCCCCATTGATTTCAGTAAAATATAAAGTCCTAACAATTTATATGGCTAAAGTGGTACATTCATCAGATTTTGACAAAATAGACTGGATTTTTAAAAAAAGATTTCATAAAAAAAAGGAAGGAAATGATCTCGACTTTGTTGCTCTGTTTATGAATGCATCATGAGACTGCACCTGTTTCACTTTTGTTTAAAAGTTGAGAGCAGTATTACAGCTCATAAATCAGGGTGTTGGTGTTGTGGGAGGAGTCTGAAAACAGTAAGGAAAGCTTCAGAAACAATTTCCTCAACACGGAAAAGAGCAGAACTCTCTCACCTACGAACCAGGTAGTTTCTGAGAGAGTCGAGGGACATTAACAAAGGCTGGGGCCCAGTATGCCACGTCGGGCATGCTTGCTCCTATACAGGAGATAAAATAGTCTTAATGTATGAGAACAGCAATCCGATGTCTCAGATCAGTTTGAGAAGCAGCTCTGGCAGCGGGGGATGTAGGTGTGTTCTACTACACTGGATGGAATCAAGCTAAAAATATGTGTAGTGTCTGATAAGAACGCCAGTCTCCTCAAGCTCTCATTTAACGTCGGACTTTCTGTTTTGCTTTCAAAGAAAAACGTTTTGCAAGGGCAGCATGAAGCGGACAAAATCTGGAGCAAAGAAGGATTTTACGCTGCTGTCATTTTTCTCAGCATCTTTGTTATTATAGTAACGTGTTTGATGGTAAGTTTGTTTCTTTATATATTTTATCTTTTACTGAGCCCACCATTTGATATTGGATACACTGCCATTAAAAAGAATGTTGGAAAGACTGGGAACAGAAGCAAGGCTCTGATCCTGCTAAGTTGCTAATATTTCACATCTAACAGCAGAGTGAGAGCTAAAGGAAAACCTATGGAATTATGGATTCTGACCTGCAGAATAAGGCTATAATTGCCTGAGGCTTTTAGTAACTTGATCAACCCTGAGAATGAAGCTTCAGAAACTGATTTACCGAGGTCACTGAAACCCTCAAAGTCATTTAAACCTCATGGGTGCACTTTGGGCTTACTTTATTTCTTCTTTTATATCATCTTTATGCAACTTGGGAAAAATTTTAAAAGAAATATGTCTTAGGGGTAAATTTACTTCTTAATGAGTAAAAATAAGGTTTTCTTATTTTTAATGGGCCTTGAAAGCACTCTATGAAATTCCAGGCATGAAAAGCAGATGATTATAGGCTAAAAGGCTAAACAATCCATAATCAACTAATTCTTAGGTGAAAGAATAATGTAAAAGTATAAAAGCATACACTGAAAATAGCTCTGTAAATGACAAGTTATAGATATGAAGGCTTTAAGAGTATATTTCAAAATTTTTAAAACAGAACTCCAAGTAAACTTAAACACACTAAAATAGGCAGTGCTTCTTGGTGATGAATGAATTAACAGTTACCTATCTGACAGAATGACAAAATATTCTGTTCTTTTGAAAATTCTGTGATATAACAAAATATTTAAAGTTTATAAATGGGCTTTAATATCTGTTTTCCTGTGTGCTATGTTCTTCTTAATTTTGCACATTTCTAAAAGCATTCCCTCATTAGTTTTTAAATGCCTCCTGCAAAAGACATCACTCCAATTATGCTTGCGGCAGTCAACAGTGTTGCTGAGTGTCTTAATGGGTTTTGTTTATTTGTGCTCCTTGTCCTGGGAAGGGGTTTATATTAGAAGGATTAGGGCTCAGTTTGGAAAGACAGAGGCTGAGTGGGTCTAAACTTGAAGGATATAAAACAATTAAGGACTTAAATAGGCTAAAGACTGGCATATTTCCTAGAATCTAAGCTTTAGAAAGTAGCAAGTTTCTAGTCACCCTAGAGTTCCCATCATCATGAATTCAGAGGCATCTCCTATGGGTCAGGCAGTCAGAAAGAAGAGTTCTAAAAATTGTGACATGATCAACAAAAGAATAATTTAAGAGAAGAACGCAGATTTTTATAGCTCAATAGTGGAGGTTACAGGTAAAAAAAATTTAATGAAATTTGGAGGTTTTATGGAAATTTTGACAGACACCACTGGACATTTTTTCAGTAGTATAGGATATGGTTTCTTGTTATGGTTAATTGTGTTTTAAAATATGTGGTTCTTTTTTTCTTTTTGTAATAGAGGAAATCTCAAGTGTTGTCCTCTATCTTATAAGTCACAATTACAGTATTTTTCTGCTTGTAACATTGGAAGGAAGAGGAAAATAGAAAGGGATACAGAGAGATTCAAGTGGAGATTGTATCATGTCTGACTCTTTGTGACCCCATGGACTGTAGCCCTGATAGATCAGTTGGTAAAGAATCCACCTGCAATGTAGGAGATCCCAGTTCAATTCCTGGGTCAGGAAGAACCCCTGGAGAAGGTATAGGCTAACCACTCCAGTATTCTGGGCTTCCCTTGTGTCTCAGCTGGTAAAGAATCTGCCTGCAATGCAGGAGACCTGGGTTCAATTCCTGGGTTGGAAAGATCCCCTGGAGAAGGGAAAGGCTACCCACTCCAGTAATCTGGTCTGGAGAATTCTGTGGACTGTATGGTCCTTGGGGTCACAAAGAGCTGGACACAACTGAATGACTCACTTCACTTCACTTCACTTCGGACTGTTGCCCATCAGGTTCCTCTGTCCATTGGATTTTTAAGGCAAGAACACTGGAGTGGGTTGCCGTTTCCTTCTCCAGGATCTTCCCGACCCAGGGATAGTACCTGCATCTCCTGCACGGGCAGGCGGATTCTTTACCACTGTGCCATCTGGGAAGCTACCTTGTTCCAGAAGTAAATACTAAAGATCCAGAAGAGCAAAGGCAAGGAAGAAAGTGGGAAAGCAGATTGCTGAGCAGCTCGTGAGCACTAGAGGGCTGAGGGAGTCAGAGCAGAGGTTGCTATTAACTTGTTTGATATGCTTAAAATTCTGTATCTCTAGCTCAGGGTGGATCCCTATGTATCCAACATGATTGGATAAATCCCACCCTACATATTGGTCTCCAGTAGCAATAGAACCTGTAGTCACCACACATTAAACTACCTGGGGCCGGGGAACAACTGACCCTTCTTTTCCCAATAGCTGCAAAGCATCCATGTAAAATTCAAAAATCTAAGTCTGCTCCAACGTTGCTGGAAGAAACCGATAATGAAATGTTTCAAAAGTATGTAGGCGATTGCTCCCTTCAGGGCTGGTAGGTAGATTCATCAATTCATTCAATCCAGGAATTCCTGCAGTGGGTTCGCTGTGAGCCTTTTGGACCTTTGGACAAAGGAAGGAACAAGATAAGGTCCTTGTGCTCATGGTGCCTATTCTCCAGAAGAAGACAGAGACAATAATTAAGTTACTGTTTTAAAAAATTAAATAGTGTTCATATTCTATGATTCCTAGTATATGACATTCTGGCAGAGGCAAAACTATATACAGTGAAAAGATCAGTGGTTGTCAGAAGTTGTGGGGGAGAGATGAGTAGTTAAGACTTTCAGGGCAGTGAAACTTTTCTGTGCAATACTTTTACAGTAATGCATACATGACATTATGGATTTGTCAAAACCCATGGAACGTACAGCATCAAGAGTGAGCGAGCCCTAATCTATGTTCTAGACTTCAGTTAATGATAACACATCAATGTTAATTAGTAACAAGTATGCCACACGAATGCAAGATGTTAGTAATAAGGGAAGTTGTTAAGGGAGATGGGGGAAGGGGCAAATGAGAGCTCTGCTCTCTGCTCAATTTCTAATAAACCTAACACTGCTCCTAAAAAATAAAGTTTGCTTATTTTGTAAAGAATCAAAAGCATTAAGTGCCATGAAGAGCTTATTGTGAGATAATAGTGAGTGAATGGAGCAGAGCAATCAAAGACAACTGTGATGTCTGAAAAAGTAGGGACAGGGCCTCCCCTGGCAAAGGATGTGACAGGTGGAACATGGAAGGGAGCAGCTGAAGCTGAGGCAGGAGTCCTCTCTGGCTTCCAGGAGAAGGGCAGAAGCTGTTTCAGACAAGCTTTGATGTGATCTGATTTGTGAATTTAAAAGATCAGAGTCTCTGCTGGTGGAGAGTGGTTGGGGATAGAACTTGGGGTGAAGTGTTGGAGCAGGTATTGTATTAGCCTGATGAGAAATATGATGGTGGCTGTGAGTTAGGGGGTGGGGGTAGAAATGGAGAGGAGTGAAGGATTGGGATTTATTTGTTCAGTTCAGTTCAGTTCAGTTCAGTCGCGCAGTCGTGTCCGACTCTTTGCGACCCCATGAATCGCAGTACGCCAGGCCTCCCTGTCCATCACCAACTCCCAGAGTTCACTCAGACTCACGTCCATTGAGTCCGTGATGCCATCCAGCCATCTCATCCTCGGTCGTCCCTTTCTCCTCCTGCCCCCAATCCCTCCCAGCATCAGGGTCTTTTCCAATGAGTCAACTCTTCGCATAAGGTGCCCAAAGTACTGGAGCTTCAGTTTTAGCATCATTCCTTCCAAAGAAATCCCAGGGCTGATCTCCTTCAGAATGGACTGGTTGGATCTCCTTGCAGTCCAAGGGACTCTCAAGAGTCTTCTCCAACACCACAGTTCAAAAGCATCAATTCTTCTGCGCTCAGCCTTCTTCACAGTCCAACTCTCACATCCATACATGACCACAGGAAAAACCATAGCCTTGACTAGACGGACCTTAGTCGGCAAAGTAATGTCTCTGCTTTTGAATATACTATCTAGGTTGGTCATAACTTTTCTTCCAAGGAGTAAGCGCCTTTTAATTTCATGGCTGCAGTCACCATCTGCAGTGATTTTGGAGCCCAAAAAAACAAAGTCTGACACTGTTTCTACTGTTTCCCCATCTATTTCCCATGAAGTGATGGGGCCAGATGCCATGATCTTCGTTTTCTGAATGTTGAGCTTTAAGCCAACTTTTCCACTCTCCTCTTTCACTTTCAACAAGAGGCTTTTTAGCTCCTCCTCACTTTCTGCCATAAGGGTGGTGTCATCTGCATATCTGAGGTTATTGATATTTCTCCCAGCAATCTTGATTCCAGTTGTGTTTCTTCCAGTCCAGCATTTCTCATGATGTACTCTGCATATAAGTTAAATAAGCAGGGTGACAATAGGTGGAATTGAAAAGACTTGCTGTATACTGATTCTCTGGGGGGAAGAAAGAGAAAAACGAAGGATGACTCCCAGGTTATTTGACTGACAATCTGGATGGTTGTGTTTCCATTTCCTGGGAGAGGAATCCATTCAAGATGAGGAGTAGTGAGACAGCAGAAACACTTTTGATTTGTATTCCAATAGGTTTTGAAAAAATGAAAGTAGTAGAATGATATGTTTCAAACAGGATCTTCCATTTTAATGTGAAAGGGTCACTTTAAAAAATAGCAGGGGAATCAGCAGTATAGAAAGGAATTAATATTGATAGAAAAATTACTACCTGTTACACAGGAATAAAATGAAGTTAAGTTTATCTGATACAGCTTAACCACTGACAAGTTCACATGGAGGACTGGTCAAATGTGATTCTCTAAAATAAGCTTATCTTTGTACATGTTCAAGTGTTTTTGATAATGATCTTGATTTAAAGTAAGTTTTTTCCTTGGATCTCTCTGTAATAGTTACACTATCACTCTTGTGACTTTCAAACAAATATATTCTGGTTTTGGTTTCCCATAATTTTGTTGATTCCATGACAAAGGAAAAGATATAACTCAGAAATTTCCCTCTGGCATTAATTATATTTATGAAAGATCAAACGCCATTATTTGTGTCCAAGCCTTCCTCATATCATAGAAATGAAAAGCATGTGCTTTTATTATGAAATTACATAGGTAAATTGCTGTCACAGAGGATTACATTCTCTGTAACAATAACATAAGGCTTGGCAAAATTTTTGAAATATGGCATATTGTTTACTTTCCTTAAAATTAAAAAAAATGTATGTTGCCAGGCATAAAATTAGACATGCATGACATTTTCAAATGTGTGACTTATTTAGCACCTCTCAAATGTGAATGCAGAGTGGGTGGTGCAGCAAATAGACAAATACAATTTTCCAGGGAAAAACTGTGGGCAACTTCCAATCCATTCAGTCTGTTTTAGGTGGAGGAATATATTACTGAGAAGAATTAGTTCTTAAACTGGAATAAATAATAGAAAGAATGCGGTTTATCACCTGCATTACATCTCCAGTGCACTTAGAAGTTTATTAACAAGTGCAGGAGTATTTATGGAATTAGGTAAAACTGTCTACAGACCAGATTGCTACTGGAAAGCAATTTTATTTTATTTTTTTTTGGCTGTGCTGGATCGTCCTTGCTGCACGAAGGCTTTCTCTAGCTGTGGCGAGCTGGGGCTGCTCTTCATTTTGGTGCGCTGGCCCCTCATTGCAATGGCTTCTGTTGTCTCAGAGCACAGGTTCTAGCTGCTCGGGCTTCAGCAGTTGCAGCGCAGATGCTCAGTAGTCGTGGCACACAGACTTAGCTGCTCTGCAGCATGTGGGGTCTTCCCGCACCAGAGACTGGACCCATGTTCCCTGCGTTGGCAGGCGGATTCCTGTCCACTGCACCACCTGGGAAGTCCTGGAAAGCAATTTTAGAAAACACGTAAAAAGTAAATGTTTGGGTCAATAAAATCTCTGCCTTGTTAGCCCCATTGAAGAATCATCCATATGTCCTTCAAAATGTTTGTCTAATCATGGTCTTGATAGTGGACAAAGGAAGCTCTCTATTGGACTACCTAAGATAGCCTGAACATCACAAAGAAAATACATGTCAAAGGTGAACGTATATAGCCACACTTTTCTAATATGTTATATGTAATTCCTAGTGGTTCAGGAAATGGGACTAGATTCCAAGCTGGAATGCTTTGGTTACAGAACCACTTTCCAAAGTAGACATATCTCTCAAACTAATTTTCTGGTTTTTTTCTGTATTAGTAGAAACCATTCAGCTCAAAATACAACCCTCTCAATAATAACAAATATAATATAACAACTATAATAACTAGTTTCTTCCAGGCAGCACTAAACAATATATTTTTAACATACTTCACTGACATACAAAAAGCTGTACATGTTTAATGTAAACATTTGATCAGTTTGGAGATAAGCATACACCCATGAAACCATCACCATAATCTATGTCATAAATATATCTATCAGCTCCAGTAGTTTTTCTTTTCCTCTTTATTTATTATTATTTTGTATTGTGATAAGCACACTTAACACAGTATCTGTCCTCTTAGCAAATTTTTAAGTATACAATAATTTATTAATTATAGACTTTATGTATAAACACAATGTATTTTAGTTTCCTAATTTTACTGACAAGGAAACCAAGATTCAGAGAAGATAAATGACTTGACCAAGAACAAGCAGTATGTGGGTATATGTGTGTGGGTGTCTGAGAGGAGAGGTGGGAATTCAAATCCAAGTCTATCTGGATTAAAAGTCTGGGTTCTTTCCCATGATTTTGTATGTAAAGGGATCACACTGTAGTTTCTTCCAATCCTGTCACTCTGTCTTGTGAACATCTATTTCTGGCCACAAAGGAGTCTAGAAAGCAATGACAGTGTCTGTGTTAACTAGAGACATTCAACTCAGGCAGACGTAATAAATGTGTACTACCATACCTGCTGTTGACACGGCTCTGTTTTTGTACCTGGTGTCTGGTACTGGACATCATTTTTACACATCTGTCTCTTCTGGAAGCCTGTGAATTCCCAGAAGCGAGGACTGTGTGCTATCTTTGCCCCCACAGTGTCGTTCTGCAATGTAGTAACAACTGATTCACATTTTATTCAACTGAAAGAAATGAATGAACTGTTTCAGAGCTAACTGTAAACTACTGCAAAGGAGAAATGCTATGACTGCTAAGTTGGTGGCATGCTCTTGAGATCTGAACATATTTTAATCCAAACAGATGTTTTGTGTGTTAGTCACCTATGTGGTTTTTTATTGAAATATATTTGACGTCTAACTTTGCACAAGTTTAAACTGTAAAACTGAATAAGATTTTTAAAATGAAAATTATAAGCTGCAAAGTAACTTCATAGGATTATTTTAAGCTTCCTCTCATTTGTTCCTCTGGTTTCTCTGGTTCTCTTCCTCCGTTATTTTTTTTCCCCTGCGATAGTTTTGATTTTTACAGATTCTTTCAATATTCCATTCTCTTTCTTTTTTCAAATGATCAAATGAGTGTGTTGATAATCCCAAGATTTAAACAGCAAGTTCTTAAAGGGAAAGTTATATTGACTTGCCATTCCAACGGCAAGCTTTTAGGTGGAGTTTGAAAACAAAGCGCATTCATATAGAGAAACATGCATATGGTATATTCCAGATCTCAATCTGCACAGAGAAAAATTTCTGACAACACTTTTTCAGAGGCTTTGGGAGAGATGGGGAAGAAGATCTTTGGGGATTTAGAAGACACTGTAGCAGAGCATGATTATAGGCATACGTCAGGAAGCCTGGATTCTAAACTTCATTTCTAACTTGCCATAAGTCACTCAACCACTCTGGATTTAAATGTGAAGTGACTTACTATACCAGGTGATTTTTAAGGTCCCTTATACCAGTTTCTTGACAGCAGCACTGCTGACATGTTGGCCTGGATAATTCTATCAGGAGTGGCGGTTGTCCCGTCTGTTGCAGGGTACTTAGCATTCTCTGCAGCCTCTGCCCACTGGAGGCCAGTGTCACCCTGCACACACCCCAGTGCATGCTGTACGTGTGTGCATCCTAAGTCGCTTCAGTTGTGTCTGACTTTTTGCAACCCCCTTGACTGCAGCCCACCTGGCTCCTCTGTCTATGGGATTCTCCAGGCAAGAATACTGGAGTGGGTTGCCATGCCCTCCTCCAGGGGATCTTTCTGACCAAGGATCAAACTCGTGTCTCAGGTCTTCTGCATTGGCAGGCAGGTTCTTTACCACCAGCACCATCTGGGAAGGCCCAGTACCACGACCAAAAGAGGTTTCCAGATGTGGCCAAATCTCCCAGGAGGGCAAAATTCCTGCTGGTTGGGAAACACTTCTGTAGAGCTTAATTCCAGGACAACTGCTCTATAGGCCAGGTACCAACCTCTCCAACTCTTTTCACATTTTGTCGAACAGACCAGCTCTCTCCGTTGAATATTTAAACAGGGTCTTAGGAGTATTGTATGTTCTCCAGGTTCTGCTTCCCCTAATTAAAGATGTAGAAATCAGTTTTTACACATACTACATAGATATAGATTTTAAAAGTGACCTCTAACCGGAGATGAAGTAGAGATGATTGTAAAATACGTGGCAAGGTTCACCACCAAGAACATAAGCTCATGAATGATACAGAAGGACTTTGAACCAGAGCTAATTTTCCACTAACACCTGTCAGTGGAACTAGGGAGAAGGCTGACATTTTCTTGGCTTTCTCATTTCCATTTTAAAAATATTTATTTATTTATTTGCCTGTGCTGAGTCTTTGTTGCAGCACGTGGGATCTTTAGATGTGGCATATGAGATTTAGTTCCCTGACCAGGGATTGAACCTGCGTCCCCAGCATTGGGAACTCAGAGTCTTAGCCACTGGCCCACCAGGGAAGTCCCTCTCATTTCCATTTTTGAAATATGCTTCTCCAAAGCTCTAATGTAAACAGGCAAGTGAATATTTTGATTTATGTTTTATAAGTGAAGTGAAGTTGCTCAGTCGTGTCCAACTCTTTGCAAGCCCTGTGGATGGAGAAGCCATGGGATTTTCCAGGCAAGAGTACTGGAGTAGGTTGCCATTTCCTTCTCCAATATGTATTATAGTTAACTGTGAAAAAGCTTAGAATATACAATATATGCATTATCCTTGATTAGATTTTTGTAAATATATGTCTGTTTCTTTTCTCATTCAGGAAAATAACTTACTATTAAAAAATAAAAAGCTGTCTAAACTTAAATTCTAATTTCCTCATCTTTTAGTAATTATGTATTTATCTTAATACATACATGTCATCTGATTGATATTGTTCTGTTGTGGGTGTTGTTTGTGCAGAATGTTGACAAAGTGCTTTTTGAAGGTTATAGAAACTGAAAAGAAGCAGCAAGTCGAAAAACATCTCCCCATCCATAGGCATTATCTTAGTATTTTCTATCCTACAGAAAGTAATTACATGCCACTTAATATTGGACATCTTTTTCCTTATGCAATAATATTTGTCACAGGAATATTTAGAACCCATTGTTTCAAAAATTCAAGATTTAGCTTTACCGTTCCATAGTCAACTTTTATACCACCAGTATAAAAGTTATCATGTTATACAAAAGTGAACTGACATAAAAGGCAAGAAGGACTCTCCTTAATTTCCTGGCAGTTCGATTTATAATACACATTTCTAGTTATACCTCATTTGTGCATAGTCCTTTTCCTTAAAAGAACTTTCTTTTTTAATATTTTTATTTATTTACTTGGTTGTACAGGGTCTTCATTGCAGGATGTGGGATCTTTAGTTGCAGCTTGTGAATGCTTAGGTGCAGCATGTGGGATCTAGTTCGCTGACTAAGGATCGAACCCAGGTCTCTGGCATTGTGAGTGTGGAGTCTTGGTGACTGGACCACCAGGGAAGTCCCAGAAAGAACTTTCAGTGTACAAAGATGTACTCTTAGATTTGATGATGTTTAAACCCATTGCTAGAACCACATGGGCAGCAGATGTGATTTCAGAGTCGATCTTTAAGAATGATGGTGTGGCAAAGAGCATGGACATAAGGGGTGGGAAGTGATCAGTCCTTCGAAGCAGAGAGGCCTTGAGTTTGGCTCGCCCACAACTAATTGCTGACTTTGGAGCAGCCACATTAGTTAGCTAGACTTCAATTTCTTTCATGTATAATTAGGTCAGAAGGACCTCTATTTTTTTTTATATAAAACCTGTATATATGTTATTGAACACACTGATAATGTTGCATTTAAGAGCTGAACATTGTGAACATGTAAATTATCTCATTTCATATTCACCAAAGCTCTATGGGATGCTATGATAATCCTCATTTTATTAGTGAGTGATGACCCTCAGGTTGGGAGGGGTCAAGAAACAAATGTGCCCAACAACACACAGCTGCAAGATACAACAGAGAGAGGAACATCAGGAACAGAGTTTAAGTAAGTCTTCCAAATTAATGCTGTGACTTGGGAGTAAAATGTTTGAATCCCAATTTCTCAGTTCTGATATCATAGAGGTCTTCTCTAGATGTGAATCTCTACCATAATTTTGTGCAGTGAGGCTGGGATGATGGTGACCTTTTCTTCCTTTTGCCCCAGGCACACAGGTGGGTGGGTTGGACAGCTGAGGTTCTGGACTCCTTAGAGGAGCCCGTAGCCAGAGAAAGAAGGAGGTCATTCTTTCCTAACCTCCTAACGTCCTAACCTCCATTCCCTCTGTATCCCTAACTAAAAATATATTCATCCATATTTTTTTATTTCTTTGCCCTCCTTCAACTTATTTCTTGTTATTACAATCTGAGATGTTGGAACTAAATAAATTTATTTTTCACTCTACAGTTAAATAATTCCAGGGCTCCCTTTCATATTACAATTTCTGTTTCTTCAGTTCTTCATTTGAAGTCATCTCTCTCATGACTCTGAGTAAAGTTTTTTTCAGGAAGGGTAGACAGGTAATCAGAGAAGGCAATAGCACCTCATTCCAGTACTCTTGCCTGGAAAATCCTATGGACTGAGGAGCCTGGTGGGCTGCAGTCCATGGGGTCACGAAGAGTCAGATAGGACTGAGCAACTTTACTTTCACTTTTCACTTTCATGCATTGGAGAAGGAAATGGCAACCCACTCCAGTGTTCTTGCCTGGAGAATCCCAGGGACGGGGGAGCCTGGTGGGCTGCCGTCTATGGGGTCGCACAGAGTCGGACACAACTAAAGCGACTTAGCAGCAGCAGCAGCAGCAGACAGATAATATATCTTATGAAACCTTGCATATTTGAGAAATTGTTCCTGCTGGCTTTATTCACATGAATATCAGTTTATCTAGGTATGAGATTCATATATCCTCTGTAATATGCATATTTTTCTCAAAATCATAAAAATTGCTCCATTTTCTTCTCACATTAATCGACATACTTTAAAAAAAAAAACTAAGAATTTTTTTCATTCCATATCCCTAAATTCCATAGAAGCAGGATACAGTCTATTTTGTTCACGATGGAATACTTTGTACTTCACACAAGGCACTAAAAATAGTTTTGGATGATTTGCTTCTCTCTTTTATTCTGTTTTATCGTTTGCCATAACTGTTTTCTGAAGTCCATATTCCATCTTTTCTCTTGTTTTCATCTTCATTTCTCCTTCGCTATAGATTCCATGCAGACTCTCAGCTTTGTCATATCTACCACTGACTGTATTTTCTGCAGTCAGTTCTGTTCTTTATTGCTTAAAAGAAGATTTACGCCCTGCTGCTGAGTTTTCAGTTCTTTGAATTCTTTTCAATTTCAGTCTAATACCTTCTCATCTTAGATTGTTGTGTTTTTGTTTCATCCTGATTCTTTTTTTTTATAATTTGAAGTAGAGGAGTTATCATCAAGAAAGGAGAAAAAACTATGAAGCCATTGTACTGTACATCTTAAACTTTAAATGTATACAATGTTATATGTCAACTATATCTTAGTAAAACTGAAAAAAACTATATTAAAATATATAAAATATAAAATTAATATTTTTAAAAGAAAAGAAAAAAAAAAGGGAAAAGGGGCTTATAAAAAGGAAAGCCTGAGGACAGGAAGGACAAACCTTGCTCACTTCACAATTTGGTCCACTGGTGTGTCCCAGCAAAGTCAGTCCCATTCTTTTAAAAGTTTTAAAACTTTCTGAATTGAGTTAGCCATTACAGGAAGAACTCTGAGAATGAAGGAACATAACACTTTGGCTTTTTTTCAACACACATTATAAATTTAAAGGAGCAAGAAGTAAAAAAGAAAATTCTGATTGTCCAAATTATCCTTTAACATGTGCCCTAAAATTTAATTTTTTCAAGTATTTACTAGATACTCAAATTAATGTATGACTAATGCAGATATTTACCTACATTAAGAACTTGTGGCTTATAGCATTGCTATGCTTTAATTAACACTGTATGAGACTTTCTTCTTACACATTGTAGTGGTTGCAGATCTCTGTTTCTATGAATGTCATAAGTCTCTATATCATGGCTATTCTTTCTATAAGTTTTCCATGTCAGTCATTTTAAATTAGAGTTTAATGTGATCAGACTGACATCTGATACATATAAATTAGCCATATTTGTTTTTGAGTTCTATTTGAAAAGCAGACTCATGTACATATATGTTTAATACGTTTGTACTCCTTGTGAGTGCATGCTTGCTCAGTCACTTCAGTCATGTCTAACACTTTGCAACCCTGTGGACTGTAGTCCGCCAGGTTCCACTGTCCATAGGATTCTCCAGGGAAGAATACTGGCATGGGCTGCCATTTCTTCCTCCAGGGGATCTTTCTGACCCAGGGATTGAACTCAAGTCTTCTGCATTGCAGGTGGATTTTTAAACACTGAGCCACTGGAGAAGCCCTTTGCACTCCATAACTGGAAACAAACTGTATCTTTTTAAAGAAAATCCTCAATAGTATAAAACTGAGAAGTCATCCTAGGAAGCATTGCTCACTTACTTTGGTTTGTCTTCTAAGTTGGGGTGGAGATCACATTCTGTTGTTGTACATGAAAAACTGATGGAGATTCTTTGTATCTCCTTTCATAGATTCTTTACAGATTAAAAGAAAAATTTCAGCTTTCCCTGAGACAAGATAAAGAGAAAAATCAGGAGATCCACCTATCACCCATTGTGTTACAGCCTGCACATTCTGAGGACAAGACAGCTAACAGCATGGTCCAGCCTGAACAGGCTCCAAAGGTACTGAGTGTGGTTGTGGACCCTCAAGGCCGACACACTCCTGAGATCAAAGCTCCCACCTCTGTCTGCCCTTCTCCTTTCAGAATGAAGCCCATAGGACTTCAGGAGAGGTAAGAACTTTTTCTCGATTCCCCTGACAGGTGGCTTTTTTTTTTTTTTTAAGAGTATTCCTAACTGAGAAGGATAGAACTAGAGATGATTGGCATACCGGGTAGAATCATTCACCACCAAATGAACACTAGGAGGACATGGTTTTTCTTGTCCCCTAAAAGAGTCTAGCTGTGTTGTCAATAATCTTTTAGTCACATCTGATTTTGATAAGACTTGGGTCTGGTATAGACCCAAGTCGAGTCTTCTCAACTACAGGACAGCTTCTATAATCATTTATTGAGTGCTTTTAAAGGCCACTGTTCACACATAACACTATCATGTTTAATTGCCATCAAAACTTTGGTAATAGAAGGTATGGGAATAAGAATATTTATTAGATATAGTAGAGTATTTCCCACCAAAGACCATATTCTTGTAGGAAGGTAGAAAGAGTCTATACCACAAATTAATTTTTATAAAAGTTTTCCCTCTGCTTCCCTTGAGCCAAACAGTAAATATCTCAAGCTTCATGACGTTATTTTTGTTCTTTACCTGCCTTTGTGATATACTTGTACTGGTACGTTCCCATTTAAAGCAAATTTAAATAGGAAAACTAGAATATGCAAAATATTTAAATGAGGGGCTAATTCTTTGCTTCCTCAAAATATTAAGTAAAGCTTTCCCATGGTATGTCTTAAAATAAGAAGCTTTGCGCTTACATTTGAAATATGATTGATATTATATCCAACACTGCACATCAGGGAAGTGGAGAACTGAGAGCTTCTCAAGGTTCATTTTCCCAGGTTCGTCCTCCACTTGTTTCCCTGGGTCTCTATTTTCTATCACTGTCCTTGTTGTTGCCTTAGGTTTTTAGATCATGTATGTAAATTTTGATTGTATTTTTTATCACATGCACACACATATACCCGATATTTCAGAAAATATAGTTTGGGTCTTTAAGAACTACAAAAGACCAAGTGGGTAATTCAAATTTCTTTGAAAGTATTATCAAAGGACGATAAATGAAGTGAAAAGAAAGGAGTTTGTTGCAGTGATCTCCAGAGTTCTATAAGAGTACTTTGACTCCATCATGGAAGGGAAATGGAGAACAATCAAGTCATTCTTCCTACCTCCTCCCCCAGAAGATTTGGTTTCCTTATGAATCTACTTGGGTCAACATGGACCATTCTCTTACTTAGATGCCACCAAAATGCTGTCTGGGCTGCAATCTTAAAGGGCAGACAAGATGAACTTTCTCCCTAAGGCCAACCGGAAGAATGACTCCAGACCAACTCTGCCATTTCTGGATGGAGTGATTTCAGATGAATCATTTTACCTGTCTAGGTCTTGCTTTCCTCTTCTGCAATATGAAGGAGCTAAACTTGACTTCTTCACTTCCTTCAGGCTCTTTCACGCTTGTTACCTAAATTAGTTTCATGCCTTTATGTTTGCTTCAAAGAGAAACCTTGAAGTTGTCTGAGCAGCAGTGGTGTAGCAAGCTCAGGGTGGCAGAAAAGATCTAGTCAGATGAAAGTGATAAGGGGGTCACAAAGATGATTTAAAGTTGATAATAAAACTGGCTGAAAATCAGACTAATTTTTATTAGCCTCATGCACCACCAGTTCTGAGCAAGGTCAGCAGTTTAGTCCTCTGGGGAGAATCTATTTCCAGCATCCTGCCCTTTGTAGGCTACTGCTGGGCATGTTTGAATTTCAAGGGGCAGAAGGTTAAGTATCCATTAATTCATTTAAATGAAGTGAATGTTTAAGAAAGGATTGCACAGGGATGGTGTCTTGCTCCTCTTTGTGTTCTGCATGGGGGACTCTGGAAAGTAAGTGTGTGATCGGTGTTAAGTGGATTCCCTGCCTCCTGATTGACAGACTTCCCTGCATCCTCACCCATTGCCTTCCACTTCCTGCCTTGAACAGGAAAAAATTCTCTCCACAAGGGCTCCAGCTCTTCCCTCCCAACCCTGATAACTTACTCTATCAAATTTTTTCGTCTATGTTCAACTGCAACCTTTTTGCTGATGCAATACCCTCAGCATGAAAATGGTTCCCTTTTGTATCAAAGAAACTCCCTTCATCCAGTCCCTCCTCTGATTTTTATCTTTTCTTCCTTTCTCAGATGTGTCTTAAGTAAGCAGTTTATTTGGCGCCTCTATGATCTTCTTTAAGCCTCCATCCTCACTGTTTCTCTCACATCTTCTTGCCAAGTATGTCAGTGGTCTAACCACCAAAGTCAAAGCACATGTTTTGTTTCTTTTTACATCCAACATTAACGCCCACTTCCTGTTTGAAACTCTCTCTTCTTTGGCTTCCAAGACATTAGTTTTCCAGTTCTTGAGTGGCTACTTTTAAGCACTGATGAACTTTCTCCCCATAACTTCAGAGTTTCATCAGAGAGGTAGCTTGAGCTGAAGATACTTCTTTAGGAATCAACCATGTAAAAGGCAGTAAGAGAAGAAGAGGAAAATGTTCTTGGATTACCTGTGTGTGATTGGTCTACTCAGACTACCCAGAAAAGAGAGAAGTGGTCCTGGGGTGAGGAGTGGAGGTAAGGAATAGGCAAGGAATATGGAGAAGGCAATTCAAGCATCACTTTCTCTTGAAAGTCATTACCTCCTTCTGCTTCTTCCTCTCACCCACCTTCCAACCCGGATTCAGTTCCCTCTCCCCCATGCCCCTCTATCCTAGTGCCATAATCTTGGGTGCATACAGTATTTATAAACTTCTTAGGTAAATGTTTTCATTTAATAATCTGTCTTACCTCATAAACTCTAAGCTTCTTTAGGGCACATATATGATTTATTTATCTCTTCCATACAGAACATAATTCCTAAAAAGCAAGAGCTCCTGTAAATAAATGCTGTAATGAATGTATGAATATTATATTGAATAATTCTCAGGTTAACAGCCAGTTCTTGTAGGGAAACACCTTATTTATTCCATCATCTCTATTCTCATCCTGTTTTTCTACCATAATTCCCTTGCCAAGATATCATAGTGATGAGGGTTTTAAGAGTGGTAAAAGATGAGAGATATACAGTGTTCCATATAGTAGAAACTTGCCTAAGAATTTTAAGCCTTAAAACATAATTTATGTTTATATGTTCTAATGGTGCCTTTAAAATAGCCTTGTGTTTTATAGCCTTCCATCTCCTGATCCCAGAGTGAAATAATAATCTTCTGTTTATTGCATGAAAGTCTGGCTTCATTAAAATCACTGTGAGATCATAAAAGCTGCATTATGAGTCATTTGTCCCCAAAAATCTTTTGGGTCATACCATATAAATCTCTCATCCCTGAGGGGGAGAATCTATTCCTCTGACATATTGATAATAGAATATAATTTTAAATTAAAAATAAAAGAAAATATAGAGACTAATTGAAAATGCTTGACTGAGTACAAAGGGTATACCCTGAAAATTATGCAGATTAAAGAATTATAAGGGGAGGGACAGAGCAGTCCCCTTGTTTTCCTCTATTTCCAACTAGTCACCAGGTCATCCATCCCTAGGATTCTCCAGGCAAGAACACTGGAGTGGGTTGCCATTTCTGAGCCTGGTGGGCTGCCATCTATGGGGTCGCACAGAGTCAGACATGACTGATGTGACTTAGCAGCAGTAGCACCAGGTCATATTGATTCTTACTACTTGGACTTCCTCATTTCCAATTCCTCTCTTTGTAGCCATCACCCTGGACCTAGCTCTCATTACTTTATATTTACATTATTATGTCCTATGATTATAAAAATGGCATTAAGACTAATGGGATTATATATTTCACATATATGACTTTATTTCATCATTTTTCTCTGATCTAATTTTCTTCCCTCCCTCAGTTCATACTATACACTCTTCAGATTTATCTTGCTATAACAATACTTGCATCGTGTTACATTGCTGTGTATGAATCCTCAATAGCTCCCTTTGCCTGCAGGATAAGGCACCGACCACCTTGATGAGCCTTAGAGGTCCTGTGCTATCTGGCTCTGAATGTTCTATTTACCACAATGCCCCCAAATAAACCCTGTAGTCTGTTCTCAGTGGGCCACGTCCCTGTCTGTACGCACCTTCGTTCACCTGGTTCCTCCTCATCCTCCTTACAGCTATTTCTAGTCTCCAGGTCCCAACACGAAGCTTACCTTCTGCCTTTGGCCATGACCTCTACTGAAGCCCACAGTGTTTTTTAACACCTCTGCATTCTCAACATGTACCACACTTCTAGCAGTGATTTTAATTAAAGAATCATTTAGAAAAGGACTGAAATAGGTTTTTGATAGATTGTCCTATCCCCTCACCAGCTTGTGAGAGTCATAACGACAGGTACAGGCTCAAGATATTCCTGTGTGTTCATATTCCCATGTGTTCCATGGTTCCTGTAAGCACGATATATTGTAAACACTTGAAAACTATTATGGAGTTAATTAATTGGACTGCAAGGAGATCCAACCAGTCCATCCTAAAGGAGATCAGTCCTGGGTGTTCATTGGAAGGAATGATGCTAAAGCTGAAACTCCAATACTTTGGCCACCTCATGAGAAGAGTTGACTCATTGGAAAAGACTCTGATGCTGGGAGGGATTAGGGGCAGGAGGAGAAAGGGACAACAGAGGATGAGATGGCTGGATGGCATCACCGACTTGATGGACATAAGTTTGACTGAACTCCAGGAGTTGGGTGATGGACAGGGAGACCTGGCGTGCTGCAGTTCATGGGGTCACAAAGAGTCGGATATGACTGAGCGACTGAACTGAACTAAATGCTCCTTTACGTATGAGGAGCTCAAATATTTATTTTAAAAATTCCATAAAAACCGATAGTCTAATGATAAACTACTGAGCTGGGTCTCTGTGCTAATACTACTTGACATTTACTAAATAAGTGACTCAAAAGGTTAATTAAGTCCTTTTGGTACAGTTTTCCCAATCTACAAAATAGGTATGATGGTGTCTGTTCTACGTTTTTTCAAAGGATACCATAAAATTAACAATCAATATAGGGACCTTCCCTGGTGGTCCAGCAGTTAAACTGCTTCCACTGCAGGGGGCATGGGAACTAAGATCCCATGTGCAATGTAGTGCAGACAATTTGTTTTTTAATTTTTAAAAATTTTTTGAATAAAATTTTAAAAACCCAATCAATACAAAATGATATTATTCTTTTAAGGAGAAAAATTAAACCTAGTACCGCTTTCATTTTTCATTCTCTGATCTCATTCCATAAGCCTGTATTAAGTCAGTTATATTTTTGAACTTAAGAATGTTGAAACTTCTTTTGAACTGAACTGATACAGTTGAACCTGCTATTCAACATCATAAATATTTTTAGCTGTTGCTTGACTTAGAGGTTTTTCTCATCCTGTTTATAAATTTGGTGTTTAATACTATTTAATAATTATTAATATCAAATTAAATCAATTCTCATCTATCAAAGAAATTCATTTCCCACGTGAGTCCATGAATTTGAGAGCTACATGCAGGTGCTTGCTCCACGCCTTCTACATGTATAACTTGCTTGTTCACCAGTAATGAGAATAGCACCTGCTGTGCAAAGGTCTTGTGACAGTTAAGCCAGATAACCAGCCTCACAGGCTGGCTCAGCAGGAGACCAGAGTTAGCTCCTATTCCTTCTTCCTTTGTCCCACTCCTGTCCTCCTCAAATTCTTCTCTTGTCCCTCTCAAGGAGACTGTATTTCATAGCTGGTTTTTGCCAGCTTCCAAATGCCCAGTAAACAAGAGATCACACTCAGACCTTAGAATGGTACACTTTCTTAACTGTACGAAGACAGAGAACTTGTAAATAGAAGTTTCTGCAGATTTCCCCTTTAGGCTATTGTGTAACTAATGGAGCCAATTTTATGGGAAGGAAATCAACAGGTAGATTCACATTATTTCCTCATTTTTCTCATCTGATTTTCTATTAGAAATAAAAAGTGAGCAAAGGCAATTAGAAAACTGTCCAGAAAGGAAGGATGGACTCATTATAACAAGGCACTCTCACTCCTGACTTAAATTTGCCTCAGAAATGAGTGAATGGGCCAGTAGGCGTATGGCATTAATGGAGGTTTTCTTCCTATCATAATCAAAGTCTCCCCAGACCCCCTAGGGTTGCTGATACCCAATGCCATTCATTCTCTAACTTTTCTTACACTGTACCACAGCATGGTTTGTTCTGGTGTCCATAAATACTGTGCAAATGATGAAAAACCACCCAGGTATGTGAGTTTAAAGATTTTGTTAGGGTTGCAACCTGGTTGAGCCTGGGAGATTTCTTTCAGAGCTGGAAATATGTCTGCAGTGGAGGAAGCAATGGAAATGCAGGCATCAAGAGAATGCTGAGTATTCTACACCTAAACTCAAAGCCTTTGTTTACTGTCATTTCCTTGAGGCAAGGGAATGTCTTGACATCCACCGCCTGCCCTCCCCTACAGAGAGACATTTCAGTGCTCAAAAAATTTAATTTAGGAATGCTGTGCAGTGTTTAGTTGCTCAGCCGACTCTTTGTGACCAGTCCATAAGGACTGTAACCTGTAACCAATCCATAAGGACAGTTTCCTCTGTCCATGGGGATTCTCCAGGCCAAGAATACTCGAGTGGATTGCCATGCCCTCCTTCAGGGCTTCTTCCCAACCCAGGGATTGAACCCAGGTCTCTGGCACTACAGGCAGATTCTTTACCAGCTGAGCCACAAAGGAAGCCCAAGAATACTGGAGTGGGTAGCCTATCCCTTCTCCAGCAGATCTTTCCGTCCCAGGAGTCAAATCTGGGTCTTCTGCATTGCCAGAGGATTTCTTTTTTTTTTTACTAGCTGCGCTACCAGGGAAGCCCTTAACTTAGGAGATACATACTTAATTGTTCCTGGACAGATCTCCCTTTGGAGATATAAAGTAAAGGAAAAAGTGTAGAATGTATACAACTGAGCATCAGGGTACAAAGCATAAAAAATACTCTAGAAATTAAAATCTGTATGGCACCCCACTCCAGGACTGTTGCCTGGAAAATCCCATGGACGGAGGGGCCTGGTGGGCTACAGTCCATGGGGTCGCTAAGAGTCAGACACAACTGAGCGACTTCACTTTCACGCATTGGAGAAGGAAATGGCAACCTACTCCAGTGTTCTTGCCTCGAGAATCCCAGGGACGGGGCAGCCTGGTGGGCTGCCTTCTATGGGGTCGCACAGAGTTGGACACGACTGAAGCAACTTAGTAGTAGTAGTAGTATTCACCAAATGGACCCATGAGTGAAAGAGGAGTTGAACTCCCTCATTTTCTGTTTAGTGAAACTGAGACCCAGAATCTCCTTTCTTGGTTGTTTCTTAGGTGTTAGATGAGGTTCCTTCCCAGGCGGTGCTAGTGGTAAAGAACCCGCTTACCCAGTGCAGGAGACAAAGGGACGTGAATTCAATCCCTTGGTTGGGAAATCCCCTGGAGGAGGGCATGGCAACTCACTCCAGTATTCTTGCCTGGAGAATCCCCATGGATGGAGGATCCTAGAAGGCTTTATGGTCCATAGGGTCGCAAAGAGACATGATTGAAGTGACTTAGCTATGCCCTAAAAGCAGCCTGAGACAAGGATTCTTGTCCCAAGTGATTTAGAGAAAGCTTCTGGGAGAAGCCTAAAGGAAAGTCGGGGAAGCAAAGAGATGATTTCCACTGACATCTGGCCTCAGCCTGATCACACAGGGAGAGCTGGAACATGAGACGTTCCACCTTGAGGGCATCTGTACCCCATGTCAGTCAGCCATTGACTTATGGCCGCGTGAGGGTGGTGGAAGCGTTATTCCCCAGGTACTGCTGGACTAGGCCACTCCCATCAGCCGGGGGCAATTCTCCAGAGAAGTGGCAGCTGTGTGTCATCCTCGATCAATACTCCCAGCAGCTGGGGAAAAGGTGCAGGCACCAGTCCAGTAAAGGTGATCTGGGTGGGGAATCAAGAGCATTACTCCACTCACCAAAGGTGATGACACCAGTTATAACAGAGCCAAGTTTATATTCCAGGTTTCCTTGATCTTTCCAGGCTGTTGTACACATACCATAAAGCCTCCTTCAAATGAACACTGTTTGTTCTAGTGGAATTTAGAACCCGGCACCGTGGAACACAGTCTGTCAGCCACAGTTCAGTGGCTCAGCCTGACAATATGAAGATAATATAACAAACAACCATTTAGAGATCAATCCTACTGAACTCCAAGTAACATCAATGAAATTAACTCAGTGAGATGTAGTGACCTTTTATATACCCTTTCTCATTTAATCCTCACAAAGGACTTATTATCCCCCCCCTTACAGTCAGGAAACAGAGTTTACATTATTGCCAAAATAGCGGAATAGTAAATTTCTGGGGATGAGAAAATGACAAACAGAATTCGAATCCATGCAGTCTGGCTCCAGAGAATGATCTTCTAACTGATCCTGTATTGTTTGTGTGTGTGTGGGGGGGGG